>OU015491.1:184569985-184974699 GCA_907164885.2 Dolomedes plantarius | reverse complement strand
ATATATACATAGACATACCATAATTACACATATAATCAATACATACCATATATACATGCACATACATATATATACATACACATAACATACACATACTACTATAACATACACATACATAACATACATACATACATATATAATATATATATATATATAATAATAATATATATATATATATATATTATAATAATATATACAGGGTGTCCCAAACGACCGCATAAACTCTGCACAGCTAGACTCCCCAAAGAACCGTTCCTGTACGATCCATAGTTTACGAGAAAAATACGAAAAACAAAGTATGACGTCACTGCCAGTACAAGAAAAAACACTTTATTGAACATATCAACAGCATGCACAATTTAAAGCAGATGTTCAAAGTGTCCGCCGTGCATGTCGAGGCAGGATTGAGCACGCCTTGGAATGGCTGTCATCACAGGTTGCAGCATCGCGGGGTTCACCGAAGTACAAGCAGCATGCAGACGAGCAACTAAGTCCATTTGTGTTGTCACTACGTCTCTATACACCAGTTCTTTGAGATGGCCCCATAGGAAAAATCCAACGGTGTAAGATCTGGTGAACGTGGCGGCCATAGAACCGGACCCCCACGTCCGATCCAGCGGCCGGGGGATTCCATATCTAGCCAACCACGTACAGGAGCACAGAAATGCGCCGGAGCTCCATCATGCTGGAACCAAAGTCCATGTATTGCCGCTAATGGTATGTCATCGAGGAACTCGGTTAAGTCCTCATTGAGAAACACCAAGTACGGCTGTCCCGAGAGCAGTTCAGGCAACATATATGGTCCAAGAAGGCGATCCCCGAACGTTTTAAATATTATCGTCTGGAAAGATATGCAAATATTGTTGTTGATATGTCCAATAAAGTGTTTTTTTCTTGCACCGGCAGTGACGTCATACTTTGTTTTTCGTATTTTTCTCGTAAACTATGGATCGTACAGGAAGGCCTCTTTGGGCAGTTTTTATGTACTCCCAACGAGGAATCTAGCTGTGCAGAGTTTATGCGGTCGTTTTGGGACACCCTGTATATATATATACACATATATATATATGTCGCCAGCCCCCAGGGACATTATCCAAAAAATATATATTTATTTATATAGTTATTTATTTATGTATGTATTTGGCAGGAAGAATGTGTTTGCCAATATAGTATCTGGTTTCACATAAATATTGTCTATTTCCTTTCTCTGATACATTAAAATTACGAAAGCTGAACGCTGAGAAGATCACAACAGGCTCGTGAAATATTCAAAATGTTACGATGAAATGCTATATCCTTACGCTAATTTCCCCTTTTTATGCCATGCAACTGAAATATTCCCGGTAAGTATTATTTAAATTTATAAGAGATGCAATATACAAGAAATTTACTATTTAACTGAATTGATAATGAGATATATCCTGGACCCTCACCTAATTCCAATACGCTGATACCCTAGTTTGGCAATATTATACGGGTTTGGGAAATTTCGCCAAGTTGAAAATAACGTCATCTAAGTATTGCTGTCTAGCTCACTTTTTTTTCTGGAGATTTGGGATTTTTCATTCATCATTTTTATCGATCTTTTTTGGTAGCTAGTCTAGGTGTTTGGGGCGGTTGCGGAGAAAGTTCAAGCCTCAGTAATAATGACCGATGGCGCTAGGCCGGATTTCGAGCCGCCAGTCTTTCTGTCAGCAGATGGTTCATTATCTCGTCATACTTGCTTAGCGATTTGAGGACGCCTCGTTTTGAATGTCTATCCTGACAACGTATACAAACTATTTATGTTAGCAGGTCATGACTAAGTGAAACAATAAGGGAGCCATTGATATATTTTTTCAGAAATAATCAGTTTATTTAAGTGTTTAAAATTTTAAATGTTGCCATTATTTTACCACGTCAAATGCATATAATATATGTTTGTACTAAATTAAGGAAATTTTGGTACTTTTCCGTTAGCTGGGTACCAGACAAAAACTGCCAAGCCTAAAAGTTGCAGTTATCGTTAAGCCTAAATGTCCACGCGAATTTATTTTAGTGTCTTGTTTAATTGAATTTATCTGGCGACGTTTGCATGGTAAGACAAATTTATTTTCAGCAATTGTAAACGAAATTTACAATTTCCTGCCTGCTTTGTAAATTGATCTTTTTTTTTTTACTATTATTTTTATATATGTTTCAACTTATTTGTGTGAATTAAATGCAATAAAAATAAAAGTCCACCAGGGTCAAATATTCTTTTCGCCTCAACATTTAGGCTTGGCGATAACTGCGCCAACTTTTAAGCTTGGCGGTTTTTGTCTGGTATCCAGCTACCGGAAAAGTACTGAAATGATACTAAGGAAACGTACCTGCAAAAAATTGATTAATCCTCTACTAGGGAATTAACTACCGTGATTTTAACTCAGCATGTAAGTGTTCTTGTATTTTCGCTTGAAAAGACATTTGTTACATAAAAGACTTTGGTTTTATCACAATTAAGACATCATTAGTTTTAGTTTTTCTCTTGGCGAAGAAATTAGGTGAAGATAATTGAGTATAATATATTATTTTATTAGCAGAGAAAAAGCAGTGAAGCAGGGTTCGGGGTTGACCCCTCCCCCTCAAGAAAAAAAAAAGCCCTCAAGCTGTTTATGCACATCAACAGTATTATATAGAGTTTAAATGTTGTTACTTAAGTAAATATCATTATTTTTCAAAATGACTTGCAAGAATTTTATTGAAGATTTAACCTATTCATTCAAAAGTTTAAATTCGTTACGAAAGTAGTAAACATCATAGGTTTGCAAAATGACACACAAAAGGTTTTGCTGACAATTTCGCCAATTTGTATAAAATAATTTCATTGAGATCGGTAGATTTTACATAAGTGCAAAAAAGCACGTTTTCCTCTACAAAGTGCAAACTTAATTACTAAATCTATCTAAGAACGCATAACCATAGATTCTACTGAAAAAAAAAATAAAATATGCGTCTCTGTTGCTAATTTTTTAATGTTTAAAAGTCAATCATCATGTTTACTTTATAATACAACTGTTCAACTACTGCCCGTGTAAAAGTTCATCGTCATAAAAACACACAAAGAGTTTGATCAGTTTGTTTTTTAGGCTGCACACTTTTGCACCCTTCTTCGTGAGGAAATTCCCAGGTAAAGGGCTAATGATTATTTGCTGAAAACATCAAGAACTTAAGCTCACGAAATATACATTCATACCGAATACACATCCTGCTATACCGCTTTTTTAGATTTGCTGTCGCTTAGCTTCACAGAACCGAATAATCTACTCAGCTCATTATCTCCAGTCACTGCTGTGTGTATGTCCTCCTCCCTAATGACAAACGGCCCTCGTGGTGATTTCACTTTGGCGGCGTTTCCCGCGACTTCCACAATCTCAGTCGCTATATACTGCATCACACCAAGAAAGAAAACAGTGGCTTTGGGTTCCACTGTACCATCGAATCCATCCTGCAAAATGTTATGCATTTCTTGTAAGACGAAATAGTTATGATGTTGCGACCTCTTCGAACCTTCTCGTCTCGTCGGAGTTTTGCTCTTTTTCCTTTTCGTGGACTTTCTGGCAGGCATAGTAGACAATTTTTATGGAATGCAGCAAGTTAATAATGTGAAAACACCAAATGCTAAAGTAAAAAATATTTTTTTTAAACTTTTCTATCATATGTTTAAAAACAATGTCATCCGCTAATTCTATTTAGTAAATTTAAGATATTGATGTTTCTTGCGTTGCCAAATGTTAATATAATTGTTCTTTCAAACAACATAGTTGCCAATTCTGAATTCTGAAGTAAAGCTTAAAAGTAATAAATGCTTATAGCCATGGAGTAATAATTACTCTATGGATATAAGTAGGTCCACGACTTTAAAATGAACAAGCAGCAATATGTAATTGCGTGCGAAATTGGCCTACAAATATGACGTCACGGAAATGGTTTAATCTTTTTAACAGATAAACTGGGGCTTGGGGCATTTTGATGCTCGCTGTCGCAATATTTAAGGCCTGTTCACATTGCATTCCGTTAGCGTAATCATAAAAGGAAAAATGGTGCTGAGAAGAGAAGGAAATAAACCAATCATAGGCCTTAACAATTTCGTTGCTAGTGGTTTGGAGGTTTGTCATTGGTTAAATATATTTCAATACTTTTATGCTTACTCTAACGAACTGCAATGTGAAAAGAGGCTAAGTTGCCCTTTTAGTCCGATACTTGTAGAAGAGAGTTTCCAATTTTTTTTCAAATCCAAAACTGTTCTTAATAGTTTCTTGTGTAATAATAATATTTTGCAGTGATTCATCAGCACTGCAATGGATAATTAGAAATTATATACCTCTCCAATTTCTCAAATTTGAATTTTACGCTCAGCAAAATTTACTATACATAAATAGTTCGTTTGAAAGAGCTTTACTTTGAATGGCTCTGGCACGTATTTGTGTGATGTGCCAGTTTAAAGAGAGATGTAATCGAATTCGTAAAACAGCATGATAGAAGAGTTTTAACATTGATGTTTTATTAACTGGTGTTGAAGCAGAAACAAAGGTACAGATTGGAGTCTATTTTGGCGAGATTAAGAAACGAATTGAAGACTCGGGAATCAAGCCTGAATATTTAGATAGCAAATCATACAAAACATTATAGTCAATACACATTGATTGCAATATGTGAAACACATATTTCAATCGATGTGTCAAAAAGCTCAGACACTGATAGATTTAAATATGCGCAAAAGGCAAAACGATATAAAATGTGGCAGAAATAAAATTTGAAACCTACTAAATAAAGAGACATACTCCATCTACTTACAAGTTAAAAAACGAAGAACATAAATTCATTCATAAAAAATAGCATTTTGTTGAGAAATATCAGTCATATTTCTTTCTTAAGATAAATGCGAAATAAACTGACTTGAGCGCATTTATATTTTTTGCTCGTCTTTCACGGTGCCCCTGATTTTCGTCAGTTTTCTTGTTTACAGAATCGTCACGAGCAGTTAGCCATGTGTAAACCCTCATATTATGATGCTTCGAAACGGGTGAATTTGGTT
Source organism: Dolomedes plantarius (assembly GCA_907164885.2). Lineage (NCBI taxonomy): Eukaryota > Metazoa > Arthropoda > Arachnida > Araneae > Dolomedidae > Dolomedes > Dolomedes plantarius. The sequence goes on along the minus strand of OU015491.1, from coordinate 184,969,643 downwards.
TTAGGTGATGAAACAGGGCTAAACACATAGATTAATAAAATTCAGAGATATGGTGTAAAAAGTTGTGAAGTGCGTTATTTCAATGAAGCTGTTGTTAAAATATAAAAACAGCAGAGCTCACTTTTGCGTTATACACGGTTTGTTTAAAGAAGGAAAAGTAAGAATATTAGAATAATACATTCCTTGCTGCTACTTCATTCGTATGTGCATTTTGGTTTGTATAATTCTTGGGATTCTACGCTTTCTTTTAATACCATTTTATCAATAAAACGTTATGCCAAACAAAGAGATTAAGCAGAGAAAATATGTTTAAAGAAAAAATTAATTATCTCAATTAAAAGAAAGCAATTTATTCTATAATCAATCTCAGATTGAATTTTAGTTCCCAAAGTTTCTTCAAAATCTATGTATATGTGTACATCTCAAATCTCCCTGAAAATCAGTCGCCAAGGCGCATTTTTCTCGACATTTTCTTTAACTTCGGATTTTTTTTTCTTGTAAGGCATATTTAAACCTCATATTTTCATTGCAGTGATAAAATATTTCGACAAATATTGTGATTTGGATTAAAATCTGTTTCTCGACAAAAAATTTCCCTCATTTCACCAGTTCTATGTAAATTTGTCATTTAGCTATTCTACCGATATTTATTATAGCACTGAATTCCGTATTTACATTGTTAAGTTGCTTAGAAGCAGTCAAAATATGCTCCAAAAATTATTTAATCAAAACAAAGAATCCTGAAGTATCTAGTTAGAATGTATATAAAACTGGAATGAACGAAGTCCACTTTTTGACTATTTCGTACTAACACTGCCATGATAAAGTTAAAAAAAAAATTGCATTTTTTAATGCAATAATGAACCTAGTTCGTCCTATAAATTTCAACCATCAGATGGCAACAGTTCTATGTACCACTGAATAACAACTGATTTCCCCTCAGAGCTATAGTGGACAAAGTCCATTTTCTGAGTTGGGAACAAGGACGTGCTTTAGTAGGTATATTCTGTGATTTAACTTATGTTCGTTGATCTTACCTCACAGTCAGTTTTGAAGAAACTATTTATATCATTTAGGAAACTGTCAGACTGCTAGGCCTTTCAGGCCTACCAAGTTAATTCTACAAGAGGCGTATATAACGCTTAGAATTTTAAGATTATAGATGCTGTTTACGAAAATACGCGAAATGTAAGACCAGGTGGGTCAGGTATAATATAGGGTAAAGGTTATCTTTAAGATTGTTTAGGATACAAGAAAAGGTATTTTATATAAGTTTAAAAGATTTTAAAAGGTTAAGTGCTTGTATAAGTATAGAATTTTTACAGAGAGTTTAGTGAAAAAGGAAACCCACCTGGTCTTACATTTCGAGTATTTTCGTAAACAGCATCTGTAGTGTAATGTTTGACTAGGAGCTCTGGTTTAAGCGAAACTGTTGTGACCCGTGATTCCCCCCCCCCTCTACCAATCAGAGGATTGGATGCGTGGGTGGAGGAGATCGACGGGAGTCAGTATGAAAGTAACAGAGGGGTCGCGTCTCTTGTAGGAATCGGAGGTCTGGCGAGATACATGCAGGCTCGTCTCGCCCCTGGTTAGGTAATTATTCTGTCATTAGAATTGAGACAGAGAGAGAGAGTCTCTGAGAGTGTTAGGAGGTCTGGTGAGATAAAGCAGGCTCGTCTCACCTCCGGTGCATTAATTAGTTCTGTAAGAAGATTAGTGTAGTAGAAGGAGTCGGGGTCTGGCAGGATGCTGTAGGCTTCTCTACCTCGTGCTCAGAGTTTTCCTTAATTGTTATGTTAAATGTGAAATTGTAAATAAATTTATGTTCGTGTCGTTAAGAGAGACTCGTTATTGCCCTACCTCATTTGTCCCCGTGCCATAGAAAAAGAACCTAAGTGAAGAGATATAAATAAATAGGGTTCACGACAGCATCTATAATCCTAAAATTATAAGCGCCCTAAAATTATAAGCGCCTAAAATTATAATCCTAAAATATTAAGCTTGTAGAATTAATTTGGTAGGCCTGAAAGCCCTAGCAAGACTATTCTAAATGAATCTTTTCAGGGTGAGTACAGAGCTCAAAGACTATGACATCATGCCAAAGGATGATAGTAGTTCAGCTGAAACCAGAGTATTTCACTATTTTATAAAGATGAGAATCTGAGAGCTTACATGAAATTTTTCCTAGAATATTGAAAATAAGTTAGGAAAGACTGTGTAGACGCCTCAGTAAAAATATACTTTTGGAGTAATTGACAGCAGGAGTACATAATTGATGATTCCAGTGTCATTTCCCACATCAACTCTTTCCGTTTCTATACAAGAGTTACTACATACTAAACGGTTATGGCAGCAAAAAGTACCTGCATCCTAACCTTAACATAAAAAAGTATGATCTCTCTGATGCCAAGCATGTATTATTATAAAGCGTTTTCGAAAATATTCAATTTACACTTTAATCTCCTTCAAAAAATAATTGCAGGTTGCGTTTGATGAGCTTATGCGTAGGAAAAAAAAGTAAGCATGACTCTGGTAAAAAAAAAAAAACACTTGAAGTGGAAAAGGAACTGTATTGTATTCGTGCTTAGTGAGCACAAGTCTAAAAATGACAGTAACTCAGCTTCAAATGAGACATGTTTGCACATTTGATCATCAAAAGCTTTTTCTAAAACTTTCAACCTCTATTGCCTGCTACAAAAGAAATATCTCCTTATGCAATTTTGGTTTACTGCTTCAATAATTCCATTGGCTAGATGGCATGTTTGGGACGAGACAGTAGGAGGCAAGGGTTTTCAGGATCTTTATTCTCGTGTTTGCGAACATTTTAGAGAAAATTCACGAACCTACGAACTCCTAATTTTATGGTCAAACTCGTGCACTGGGAAAAACAGAAATGTAAAAATTGCCCGTTCTGAAACTGTCTGCTTACATAAGTGTTTTAAATAACAATCTCCCAAAGCATAAAGTTTCAGAGGGAAAAGGAACCTACTCCAGCTTCCATTCAAAATCTGTGTGGTGTTTCAATATCAGTTGTATTTTGTAAGACAACTAGGGGCTTCGCCCCTAGGCTCGCTACGCTTGTTCCTCTGTTAGGGTCAAGGTCAAGGTATATTGAGTTTGTTGGAATGCCATGGTCTTACGACTTTACCTCCAGTAGCAAGATATGTACATCAGAAAATATGTGTTCAGCAGTAAAATAAAAATTAAGCCCTCTTCAGATAAGTGAAATAAAAAATATAATAAGAATTAAAAGAATAAAATTCAAATATTTAGTAAAAATGAGCGTCCACCGGAATCGAACCGGGGACAATCGCATACGAGCAGAGCGCTCAAGCACAGCGCCAATCATGGCACAACAAGTTGAAGGAATAAGTTGCTAATAGCGAGATACATAGGGGTGATTCTCGGGCAATGCAACAGCTTCCATCCATTTACTGTTGGAGGGGAATCACTGCGGAGGGGAATCACTGTTTCAGCTTTAAAATTCAATTAAAAATCGAAATTTTAAGATAGAGACTTGAAATGAGGTTTATATGAATGAGAAAGCTTTCATCTTCCAGATGGTGTAAATATTTTCTTTGTAAGGTAAAAACTCGAGGAGCATTGATATTACATCCACATATGTGACGATATTTCTCGAAAAAGTGGGTTTAATATTTCGATGAAAATATTTGTCTGTTTTAAATTATTTTTAAACAAATGAGGTCTTGTTTTAAGGAGAAATGTCTGTAGTCTTAGAATGTAAAAAGATCAAAATTCTGCGATTAATTTTTGGCGAGTTATCGTAATCTGAACATGAAAAAGTCAATATTTTTCCACAAAACATAAAATAAAAAAAAACTTAAAGTCCGACGAAGATGAGACATGTCTTACTTTCTTCCCCGCATTTTTCTGCATCTATTGGTATCGGTCTCGACCCCATACCCCAGCGGTTTCAGAGGAGATAGCGTGACTAGCTTTTGACAGCGGCGGCGGCGGCGGCGCCAGTTACTTTTTTTTAGAATAGAGAGATAGCAATAAAATAGTTTATATAAAACGTGAAACTACGTTACTGAAGCAGAAAAAATAAGCAGAATTCAATGGTTAATTAATTATTATCGTTCAACTTTGAGATCAAATGTCTCAAAACTGACTCTCATGGACTTATTCACTTTAATTCTGAATCCTCCATATAAACTTAGTGTAGGCGTAATCAACCTGATTGGAATAATGGAATTTGTTTGATAGATATGTCACGCATAATTTTTGCCCTAAGAAAATTAATCGCGAAAAGTATGCTTCACATATGCTTGAATATACATGTTTTCTTTACTTTATAACTAGCTATGTCTTAAAAAGCCGTTCAGGCATTATCCTTTTGTTGAGGTATTAAGTATCATTGGAGTACAAGGTCTTTCTTTTTGCACCTTTTTATTCTGCTATTTTGCTAACATAGCGTTAAGAGCGAGAAAGCAATGCTCCTCAGTAGGTGATGTTGATTATCAGTTGGTTTAGAGAATATATTTGATAAATAAGAAGTTTAAAAGAATATATTTATTAAATATCAGACAGAATTGCTTAAATGACAAACTTTATAGTATCGTACTTTAATTATTATTATCATGTCTTTTGAATAATTGACAGGTTAGATATCTATATGTCTTAAAACAGTCAAAAACATTTAATGGAATTTGATAATTTCTCTTTTCTTAGAAATTAAGAAGTTAAATAATGTAACTTTTGGGAGATCCAGATGTAGGATTCAATTTAATGACAGTTTGATACGTGAAGTTGTTTAATACATATCTAATGAAATGTTAAAGATTATGTATTTAATATAACTAATATATTTTTTTCTTTTCAGGGTGATATTGAGTCCTCAGAGATCTAAAACAGTTAATAGAAAATGTGACGTCAAAACCTAGAGAAAAAGTTAATGGTGACTGAAACGAATACAAATTAATTTCGAAAAGTGTTGTCCTACTACAGCTTTAGCCGAATCTTTGTTCATGAAAACAAGTTTTCAATAATCAAGTGTGATTCGATTTGTTTTATTCGGTCAGTGTTGATAAAAACATTACATGTGCCGTCTAAAGGTCTAATCAAGATTCAAGCATAAAAACTGCTTGAATTAAAATGCATCATTGAAGAATTATAAAATTAAAAACTGTTCAAAGGAAGTCACATATTTCTAAACTATTACAACAAAATGCATTTAAGCAAAACTACGCAACAAAAATTCTATTATAGTATTCATTTTAGATAGATCTTGTTGGAGACTCATGGATACAAAAAGTCAATGCTGCTCCACAAATGGTGTCCATTTCTGATGAGGATGATGAGTCCCCTGCCAGTGGGACTCATCTTGTTCTATCTCATCGGGGTTTCTTCATTGTCCCTTCAATCACAAATTCATCAGAATCATTCCACCCATCCGACCTCAAGGTCAATTCTTAAGTTAAAAAAGAATGCCATTCATCATTCTCCATTTGCCAAAGACTACACAGACTTTATACAAACGAAAGGTTCGACAGAAACACAAAATGTTTCTGTCGAGGTTTCAAGTTTTTCTAGACCAGTAATAGACTTTGGCTCTAGAAAGGATATCGAAACCAAAAGGATACCTAACCTGAATCTCAGTTTGAAACTGAAAGTACGGAATGGTAGTGAAACGAACTCCACAATCGTTTATCTTCCGAGACTCAGTCGCTCTATGGCAAATTTTTCTAGAAGTTCTTTAAATACAAGTTTGCAGCCCATCATTGTTTCCAGTCATAGACGTGATCTCTTGGATCCAAGGCACTATATTATAAGATCTGAATCCCGCTCGAGAGACTTGCTGAAGTTAAGAAATCCATCTGGATCAAATGTAAAACAAAATTTTTCGCAAAATTTTTCAGCTACTACACCTAGAAAACTTGGGTTAAAGGCTTCAGAATCATCGCAAAAAAGTATCAGAACTTTTCCGGCTCCGAAAAAACGTAACGCATTGAAAACAGAGAGTCGAACTGCTCAGTTATCTTCAGAATCCACGGTGTTAGTTAATTTTAAAAGGAACAATAAAAATGGGGTGAATACAAAGCCAAATTCTTCCACCCTTCAGTTTTTACCAACGACTATTCCTAAATTTCTTTATGCGAGAAATTTGCAACGAAAACACAGACGGCAAGGTAGGAATTTTGACTTATCAAATTTTGATCCGAAAGATGATCAAGATACTAGCTCGGAGACGTTGATTTCATCTCCAATATTTTATCACACAACAAAACTATCTGGTGATAAAAATGATTCTGAAGGTCCTAAGTTATTTATCAACAACCATAATATTTCACCATCGAACAAAAATTCTTCATCTGCCAACCATTTGTCATCCTCCGAAACAGAAACAGAAGAAGAAAAACTGCTTTCAGACCTTGGGTATTCTTATACGGAGAAAAAGGCTAACAATATAACTATTTATGAAATACTTAAACCACGTTTAAAAATTTTTTCAAATTTTAGCGAAGTATTTGATTTTTCCCCTGACCAGAACTCTTTTTCATTGAAAAATGATGCCGTGTCTCATCAAATTCAGGATGCTGATGGCGAAAATTCATCTAATTCATCAGTAGTCAATATTCCAGAGAATGAAGAAATTAACAATAATACATTTGTGACCAATGGCATTGAATTTGAAACATCAAAATATGCAAATTCCATGGTGATTGTACCCGGAAGAAGTGACTCAAGCTATGGTATTGAGTATGTAATGATCAACCGTAATAGATCTGCAGTGGTGTCTCCTTTGAATACAAACGAAACTGATGCTGACAGAACTGTTGAAAATTACCTAGAAAGCAATCACTCTGCTGCGGATTTCACGGAACAAAACCCAGGTACCAACTTAGAAGCAACCAAAAATAATGACATCCGAAAACGTGGAGGAGATATAAATGGTAAAAGTATTGTTTCAGATGAGATTCTCCTCGAAAAAGATGAAGAAAATAAAAAAGATTATTCTAATGCCCTGGAGAATACCAATTCTACCGTCCGACATAACACGTCAGAAGAAAATTTATCAGCTGATGGTTCTGAATATATGACGCTACTCTACGAGTCAGATGCTACACGCAGACCAAAGATGTCTGAAAACGCCAACTCTGAGAACGTGCCTTTTAAAAATCCGAGAATCGATTCGAAAATGTTTTACGATTATTTCGCAAAGAAACCTATGGGGAATATAACTCTCCAAGACTTTCCCTATCTGGAATATCGGCCCGGAAATATGTTTCGTTACTCAGATGTGTACCAGAGGAAACCAATCCTTGATGTCGTCGCCACAAATTCACCTCCCATTCTCAGGATGACTAAAATGGAAGAAGATATGGTGACCCAAGAAACTGTCCTCAATCCGACGACCTTCAATTCCTTGCGGACATCAGTGAGAGTACTGAGTACTTACTATCCAAATAGGTAAGACTGATTTTTTTTTTAAATTAATACAAAATATTATCTTTTGAGAGAAATCGACTGAAAATGAAAACGTGCGATTAGCCGTGATTAAAAGCAATTTTCTGTTACTCGTACTTATAAAATGGGTGAATCCGGAGATTATGATCTAGTGTGGTGTCCACCTTTGGTGCGCTCTTAAAAAAAAGCCTCTTAAGTGGCGAAAAATACCATTAAAACCTCTGGTAACCCTAATAAGAAAGAATGAAGTGTTGTGTTGAATTGAAAAATTGAGCTAAATTCTGATAAGATAGTGTTTACATAATCATTCAAAATTCCAAATGAAAACATTCAGGAACAAAATATTAAGTAACGTAGGATTGCAGATTAAACAACGTAAATACTGTTGTTTAATATGCATTTCTTATCACAATTTCAGATCATCCTTCTTTTTAGGATCAAAATTCTTACTTCGCGATATGTCCGAGCAATTTAGAGAAATAAATTTGCAGTAAAGCTATTATCTACTGAAGGAGAGGTGAAAAGCATTAAAAAATGCGACAAGCACGAAAAAAGAGAAACAGATATAAATTAAACCAAAAAAAAAAAATCAAAGACCAACTCATCCGCTCATAGTTAACTTTAACTGTATTCATACCACCCTAAGAAAACCATAATGTCATCACAATTCCTCGTAAGAAACCATTTCTGATCAAATACTCTCGCAACCAATGAAATTACGTTAAGGAATCGTAGTCTTGGGGCATGGTTCCAAATAATTTCATCCAAGAAATATTTTCACCGTGACGATTATACAAAATTTAGTTCACAAGGGAAACTCTAGACACTGGGGCCAGGGCCCACCATCTTGGCTTTTTCATCGTTTGGCGCGTTTGTTGGCTTCTCTCTCTGACGATAATCTTTACGTACTAGTATACTTTCATAGGTATAGGTGACAAAAAAAAATCTTGATTTTTTGTAAATTCCAGAAGAAGTCCCAACATGTGTTCAATTCCTCCCCTACACCTTACGCTGTTGGCTAAATTTCCACATCTTTGCAGCTGCAGCTAAACTCTGTCAAAATATTCCAGACATATATAGGTTTTGGCCACAAATATCAACGATGTATTCCATTGTGAGATAGAATACCAGCTCCTCAGCAGATTTTGTTGATGATTGTCAGTTAATTTCAGTTACTCGTTTCCAACCCAATACATTAAACATCGATTATTTTTTCTCCAAAATTAAAAACTTTAATTTCCGGTTGCAGTGTTAGGGCCTGTTCACAGAGTCCGTCAGCATCAGCTTTACTCTTATTGACATATTTAAAACCAATCACACACCTTAACAATTTCGTGGCTAATCGTTTGGAGGTTTGTAAATGGTTAAATATACTGACGCTGACGGTTCATATGTGAACAGGCCCTTGATCATTTTAAAATAGATAATTTTTGTTAACCATAATAATTTTTAAACTTTAAAAAAACAACATATGCAGATACTTTGAGCATAGCTGATGGAGGCTAAAGAGATGTATAGTTAGAATCTGCGATCGGTATAAAACACTGACTGGCTGTTCAAAACAGCTTCAAAATAGACAAGCAAAAATATTAGGTTTTTAGTTTAAAGCATCATTTTAAATTGTTATTAAATAATTACAACTAATTAGAAATTTAATGCTTTTTCCCATCATAATCGTAAAATATCTAGTGGAGGAAGAGAAACGTGAATACTTAATAGCACTTGAATGGCACTACCAATTGTCCAGTTACAATGCAAGTAAGGTAAGGTAATGTAATGGGTTCTAGAAGTACCTAGCGGTATGGAACAGATAGAAAAGAATAAAGTCGGAACTGGAAATTTCGAAGCTAAATATAGCAGAGCCAAACTAGAATTTTGGAGACGAACGGCAATTCCAGTATTACAATGCAATTAATTTTATTAAACAGCTGAACCTACCTGTTTGTATATTTTGAAACTCCGTAATGTCACCAGCCCATGTCTTTTAAATAAATTCTGCTAAGTTGCATATAAAAGGCAGAGAGAAATTTATTTTGATTTTTGATGAATAGTTTTCGTGTAACTTTCTGAACAGTTTTGAATAATTTACTCGAGATTTTTTGGAGGCTATATAAATTAACTGTATGAATAGATCTTTTGGTTCAAATTTACTGTTTAGGTATATAAATAAGCGTCATTCTAAAATTTTGGAGTTTAAACATTAAAAAAATTGAATTTTTATGTTTAATATCCAAACAATAATCCCAAGAATTGTGAAAAATATCATCATCTTTACGTTTCTTAAGTTTGAATGAAATGAGCTTGCTTAGAATTCAAAAGCAGGAACAATCGGCAAATACTACACTTTTATGAAAAGGACTTTTGATTATTATCCCCTTTGCAAGAAATTGGAAAAAATTCTCTCTTGGGTATGCCATGATTTACTAATATTTTTTCTCACTACATCTAAGGAAACGGGAAAAAACTCATTATTATATGAACCTTTGCACACCCAAAAGCTTCACGAATCTTAATCATCTGGAACAGTGCACAAAGTGTGGGTTAAAATAGTTCAATTGTAACGAAAAGTTCATATCCACCGGTTACACCTACAAAACACTCACAGGTTTCTGCCTCCCTAACATAAAAGCACATAAATTGTGATGTCATATGTCCGTAACCTATATCAACACAATCACCGCATAAAATCGACGTTATCCTTTTCATACCTTCCAGGGCTTGTAAAATGTACTGCCTCGGTTGGTAATTCAACATCAACAAAGTACATTGAGTCGCTCTTACAATCGTTGCATTTCCTGCACTCTGATGATATTAAGCTAAAATAACGCTGATTTAAAACTTGTTTAATTTTTCAGCTGCAGCGTTATTTCCTATGAATTTTTTAGACAATATGATTTCTTTTAATAACTTTCAATTACAGGATGGACATCTTAGCAGAGTCTTGAGACACGGATATCGGTGAAATGATATATATGACAATAATTCTATGCAGTATCTTACATCTCAACTCGTGCAAAAACATAAGCCAAAGCGCCTGTTGTTAAACGCATTGATTACTTAAGTTCATATAGATATCTATGCCAGAGTTTCACTCATAAAATGTATGACGTGCATTTTTTACCCTTCCTTTTGCACGTGGTTGCATCAATGACATTACATCAAATTGCCTTATTTCTTCAAGTCGAAAGTAAATTTTCATGACTAATCTCTACGGTTTTCATCGCCTTTTTGCTATCATTATTTTTTTTTATCCTATGCCCGTCTCCGACCTCTCGGTCATGAGTCGACGAGCAGCCCAATACAAAGATGAACGATAAAAACAATCGCCAAAGGCTCCGTTAGTAACACATAAAGGGAAACATTCAAGGACAGCAGGGCATATGCTGAAGTGCTCTCCAGTCATGGGCCCGCCATAGTTGCAAAGAGGGCAGGTATCTGTATCTGCCAGTCCTATTCGATACAGGTGACTCTGTAAGTAGTCGTGACCCTTGGCAAGTCTAAAGCAAGCCACAACGACCGCTCTAGGCAAGGAGCTGGCAATTCTTGCCGACTTATTCAATAGAGAATTCCACTTTTTCCCAGAAGCCTTCTCTCTATACAGACTAAGACGGATAGATTTAATAGAGGAGGGTGTATACCATTATCAATTACTTGAAATTTATATAGGGCTTGGACTACTGACGTCGCAGAATTACGTCAGTTGTCCATGTCCTATTGAAATTTTTTTGACGACAGTATAATATGGAGGCTTGGATGTGCAAAGATTAAAATAATATTCTTTAAATATTATGGAAAAACTATTAATTCTTTAATTAGTAGCTCGATAGTTTAAAAATGACTGATATTCATGCTTTAAAAAAATCTAAAAAACTACCTGAAAAAAAATCCTTTTAACTTGTCTTTTACAGGGAAAGAACTTTTACCCCAAAGGCACATCTAAATACTCACCCTTATTCCCCCTGTTGACTTCACGCAGACAATCTTCATAGGTTGTTCGCATACAGTTCTCGCCGTGGCTAATTCGCCAGCGCCTTTTCGGTCTAAATGTGTCACGTCACCGTCTATACCTTAAAATATGTTACAGAAATCTAAAAACATTTCTGCAAATCGGTTACGGAGAAACAATGTTATATGAAGGGGCTAATTTTTTTCAATTGTTAAATATTATAATCTATATGTGATTTGTGATGTTTCATAATTTACAAAATAACTACCTTATTATAACACCCTGCTGCAGAAATAATACTTTGCAATACTGTCTCTTTTTTTCTTAATAGTCCAGGAAGGGGAGGGCATCTTAAATTAAACGTATATTTTGCCTTCATCAGGGATTGATGCAAACTCGTTGTATCACTTGATAATATGGGTAATCAATGTAAAATAAAAAGATTGATCAAAGTTGTGTATATTTTTTGAATTACAAAGTACATACTTTACTTTAATTGTTATTTTTAGGTTTAAGAAATCCTTATGAAACATCTTTCAATACCACTGGCCATTATTTACCATGTGCATTTCCGTATTTAAGTAATACATTGTGGATCAATCTTGGAGCTAAAATTTTGCAAAAATCATTCTCATATATGACGAGATTATGCTTTTATTACTTGCTACATACCTTTATCTAAAATTATTTATGTTATTTTCCGTACTAGGATGCAAGACGTTACCATGAAATTTGGTAACAGGATCGAGTCGACGACAGTTCCGAGCGGTCACTCGAAGGACAAAAGACCGGAATTCCGGAGTGAGGATGATCCTGACGACGCAGAATACAGAGATTCCATTGATCCTGGTTTTACAATGGAGAAACTCGCCTACTTGCTCATAGGAACTTGCTGCGGCTTGAGCATTCTCTGTTTATTCGTAGTTGTGATAGCCATAAAATGTAGAAGAGCACTTGTCGAGAAGAGGCTGAAAGCACAGTTCCGGAAACGGATGTACCACCACGAGAGAATGAAGGACATGGCCACACCCTGGCAACAGCAAATGTTCGACCACTTCATGTACCTCCATCGACGTCCTGGAGATAGTTCTTGCTCCAGCAATACTGACAGTTGCAATTGCCGCTGCGTCACCTGGTCACTTGGAGCAAGGAATCTCGACGCCACTCGGCCTTTGTGTCCCCCTGGCGGTCGGAGCAGTCTTTACCTCTACGGACAAAAGAAGCTTCCGTTTGGTGCAGCTTCAACCTTGCGTTTCGAATCCATGCTTGGACGCAAAAGATCGTCTCCGGATAACAACGGGCAAAAGACTGATTCCCCGAACACAGACTCATCCCACGAGAACGATTCATTGGACCTCGATTCTGACTCCAGAGAAGGCGAAGTGCCCAAACAGTGTACATGCATCGATTACAACGTCTGGACAATGCCGCCAAGTAATGTGCCACGTGGATTCTACTCGCTCTGTCCCAATGCCGGCCGCCGATACAACGTAGGAAACTGCTCCCAGCATCCTCCAGTCGAGTTGAGGACGATCGCCAGAGATATTCCTCCTCCAGTCACGGGTTCAAACTATCTTGATAGGTCTGAGGGTGTGGTGTTCTGGTCATCAAACGATGAGAGACTTATTTAAGTGTAATGTTTTTCATGCTGTTATTAAAAATTACTTGAATTTTGTAATGATTTCTGATTTCCTTTATTTATTCCTTAAAATTTTAAAAAGTTGTAAAATAAAGAGTAAAGCTTCAATCTCCATTCTGTTAACTATATACAGTGCTTCTGCTTCGTTGAAATGTGATAAATTTGAATTCTTTGTACATAGAGCAGAATAAGACCCAAGGTAAAATATTTCTTCCATTTTACACATGAAATTTCGAGAGCGATAAACTTCGATACAAGTAATGCAAACATTATGTATTTCTAGGGGGTGGTTACATTCTGGGTTACGAGTGGAGGACTGGTGACTAATAAAACAGTGGAATTTCTTTTTTTTAACGCTTTTAGCTTACAAGTGAGACATACTCGAATATATCCTCTCTTTTTCCACTGCTACACATGTGCTTGCATTCTATTCATACATAACAAACCCTAAATAGGGAATGTACAAGTTTCTGTAAGGGGATTTTTTGTTTCTTGCTATTTTTCTTTTCCTTTTAGGCGCTGATTAATTCAAGAAGCCTGAAAGGGTGATTCAATAAGGCATGTGTTTTATACTCAGAATCCTTGCATATCTTCGCATTCATATCTTTGCAAATGAACTCAATTAAACAGAATTTCAGAAGAAAAATAGACTGGCGTATCTAGTTCGTCAAGCGTTCTTTTCTCTAAACGACTAAATATGAGCATTATGTAAAATGTTTGACATCCGACGTTTATAAGCAAGAATCCCATTAATAAACAATTGATATTAATTTTCTATTGTTTATGTATCTGTTATAATATCTGAGTAAATAATGTTTGATTATTAGCACAGATCAAATGTGGAACAATTAATAATTATCTTTCATAGAAAATTTGTCTATCGTTAAAAAAAAGAAGGAAAAAAAAGCTGGCACGTTAGTATCTGAAAGAGTATTGTCAGGCAGATTTTCAGATTTTTTTTTCTGTCATTTTATTATATATTTGTTTTCTAATATACTTTGAAATGAATTCTACTATTTCCACAGGCCTTTTACGGGAATGTATTCTAACCTCACATCCAGTCCATTTTTAATTTATGACTCAGTCTCATCTTCTATATCTGAAAATGGTTTACATCTTTTTGCCAGGCTGTAAACTGCGTTAAGTACTCTACAAGCAGTCGTTAAATATTTTTCATTCATCGTATTTATCAATTTTGATATGAAATCACGATTAAGTTGCTTAAAGTTCTCTTCACAAATATTAAGGGTTTTTTTGATGAAAAATGTTCTTTCATTTTCTTTCTTTGAAGCTTATTGTACTTCTCTAATTTTCCCTGATGATTCAATTTGAAAGTCTTTCCTCTCTTGTGAAATTCGAACACTTTTTTCTCATATAAAGTCATATTGTGCACAATATTCACAGCCAAACTTTTTGTTTGAAATCACCGATTCGTCATTTGTTTCTTTAAAATTTTTGTATTTTTGCGCAGATGAGCATTCAGGAACATTATTTTCAATGTTAAGAGATGCAAATCTCACTGAACAAGGGAATTTAGTCTATAATACAAACAACGTGATCTATTATTGCCACAAAAGTCTACAGCAAACTAATCGTGCAGAAGATCAGAAGGGTGTCAAAGGCCAAACACCCAAGTGTAAAACAGTATACATGTTGCAGTTACAGCGACCCAAAACCCAGTGATAGCACCAACCGCAAGTGTCAACTATGGAAATGAAAACAACAAACTTATAATGAAAATTTTATGAATCAACCAAGTAAATCCAAGTATCATTTTAACAACCGGTTGGTCGAACCTACAGAAGTTTTGGGAAACGGTTCTACCGAATCTGTGCGAACCGGATGAATCATCCCCTCCCCCACTGGATAATACCCCCTCCCTCTCCCCTACATCTCGGAGCCTAAGAAGCAGAAAGGGGAAAAAAACAGTAATTCCAGGATAAATTTTTGGGATAATCCTCCTCAAGACAGGAAAATTCTTTCCCGTTAAAAATGTTTAGGGTTTCAACAACGGCATATAAAACTGAATCACCCATTATTAATAAAACTGGGTCGAAAACAATAGGTGAAACATTAAAATTAACAGTAACTTAATTTTTGTAAATGAATTGGAACTTTATTCTCTCCTCGATGAATCTCTCAAATCCCTCGATTGTCTTCTTTACTGTAATAAAATTATACCTAACGTTGAAAATGGTACAATAAGTGAAACATTAAAACATACAGTAACTTAATTTTTGTAATTAAGGAATTGGAACTTTATTCTCTCCTTGATAAATCTCTCAAATCCGTCGACTGTCTTCTTTACTGTAATAAAATTATACCTAAAGTTGAATATGGCACAATAAGTGAAACATTAAAACAAACAGTAACTTAATTTTTGTAATTAATGAATTGGAACTTTATTCTCTCCTTGATAAATCTCTCAAATCCGTCGACTGTCTTCTTTACTGTAATAAAATTATACCTAAAGTTAAAAAATGGTACGGCTTAAGTGAGTTACTTGTCGTAGAACTATTTCCACCATTCAAAATACACTCTTTCAGACTGATTCTATACTACTCAATACACAGCAAAGAACAAAAGGTCCTTTTTGCTCCTAAATTAGCCAAGAAAAATAAATTTAAATGCAGAAAGCTATCTGCTACAAATTACATCATTGTCAAATACTGCCGAAGATATTAATGAAAATTTTTCTCAAAATTGAATGTTCCTCCTGCCGATACTGCAGGAAAAGATTAATAGCTGGATTATTAAAAAAATTATTATTATAGTAATGTTAATTCTGCAATAATTCCGTTGAAGTGAAAATGTAAATCTTTCAATTTTTTTCTACCTATATTGTCAACTTTTCCTTAGCAACATTGCCAGTAGATGGCAGCACTATAATGCAGATTTCTTTGCGATCTGTTATCATTCTTCGACTAGAGCAAGGGTTCTTAAACTTATGTAGTCCGAGGACCCCCTCTTGAACAACTTTTCTTTTTGCGGACCCCATCCCAACTCTAGGCATTTTAAGTCGTTTCTGAGACTTAATTTCGGGCTCAATAATCTCATAGGCACTGCGATATAATAAATATTGGTAAAAATGTATCGCTGGTTATATTAATAAATGGTCTTGCGCATTTATAGAGACGAACATTTTTATTAGGACATAGAATAAAAAAACATAAAATGAATAAAAACAGTAGTAAAAAGAATTTTAAAAGTTACAAATCATAATACATTAAACTCGTACAAACATTTCTTGGTCCAATATTGGTCAAAATAGATCTATCTTATTATAATATGTTTTCTGTAAATGATTTTTACTTAATGAGATGGTTGCAGTGGTTCTCTTGAAACCAGAACCGCAATGTCGGGCTCTATGTTGGAAAGTTTTATTCTGAGGTCCGTTCCTACATTGAGTTTGTTTCTATACATTGATTTCATATATATAACAGTACCGAAAAAGCCTGTATACATAAATATGTTGTGCAGAACGGAATCAAATGTTGAAGGGCTTCATTTGCAAGTGCAGAGTAATCAGATCTGAGAAATAACCAAAAGTTTGTGAGTTCAATTTTGTTGAATTGTAGTTTCAAAGACGTATCTCATGATAATTCTACGGGACTATCTTGTTCAAGTATAGATTGTTAATGTCAAAATTGTTTCGCGGACCCCGGTAATGGCTACGCGGCCCCCCAGGGGCCCGCGGACCACAGTTTAAGAATCTATGGACTAGAGGAAATCTCCCATTTTGTTACAGTTGTGCACAGATGAGGTCAACCCCATAGGCGTAGCGTGCTTCCAAATTTTTTTTTTGGGGGGGGGAGGGGGGAGGCACGAACTGATTTCAGTTAGGGCCCTCCTCAGCACATTGACTACCGGAAGGTCCTTAAAATATGAAATATTATGATTTTTTTAATTGAATAACGATAGAATTGATGTCTGGGTAGTATTTGAAAGTTATACAATGAGAAAAATAAACATAACATAAATAAAATGGGAAAAAAAATATAGCATCGAATTTTTGTTATGGATCATATTGTTAAAATTTATGTTAGGGCTAAAGACATAATCGGAATCTTCAGTTTCATAGTTTGAACTATGGGGAAAAAAACTAATTTTCATAAAAGTTTTCTACAATTTTTTGATTTTAACTGAACTTTTATTAACGTTTTAATTTACTTCAAGTTAAGTTGGGGGAGACGTGCCGTGCCCCCCCCCCATGTCGCTACGCCCATAGTCAACCCCCTCTTTACTCAAAATACTTGACAAAATACTTGATTAGAAATTTACCGCACCAAAGCCCCAACATTGCAAATACATTTCTGTAATCAAAGCATTTAAAGTTTATTTGCGCTAGTTTTGGTCTCTATTAAGTTTCTCCCACACACACACACACACACAATACCCCCACCAAAAGTGCTGGCTGCTGCTTTGCGTCTTTAAATATTTGTATTGAAAAGGATACGACTTGCATCATATACAGGTAGTTAACTCAGAAGAATCTTTATGGGATCATCAACTAGAACCTTATAAGTATTAAAGAAAATAATTATAATGTTGAATATCGTATAATGTCGAATATCGTAAAAGCTCAATTATTATTATTATTATTATTGGCTAAGTTTGGATTCTGCTTGACAATAAATTTTAGAAAATCCTTCGCTATTCCTTAATAGTTATAGCTGCACAGTCAACTTCATGTTTATATAATTAAACTTACACTCCAACTCGTCAAAAAGAAAATTTATTTTCAGTCATGACTTGCCTGCATTATTAAAGAATAGATCATTTTGGAATGTCAAGGAACCTTTCCCTACGGTTAGTGTTTGAGTCTTTTTTCATTATGTGATGGAGGGATGCAGAGATGAAACCAAAATTTGAACACACGACTCTTTACTTCAAAAAAAAAAAAAAAAAAAAAGCATTGAACAAAACTAATTACAGAAGTTTAAAAAAAGTACATTTTTAAGGATTAAAAATTATAGCGCGTGGATGGCGCAAGTCATTCGTCCATTTCATTTGATCTCTGTCTCTCCACTACTACTCTCCAACCCAGACGCCGAGTTCTCGCGGGGTTGTTGTCAGAAAAGTTTAGTTGAGAGTGCCCTGCTACAATTATAGAAAGTCAATATCAGGTATAAACCGAGAACCTGTTCATCCATTTTCAACAATCCCTTCTCGACTAGCTAGTCTAGCCGCCTGCACATATGGTCCTACTTAGAATTTTTGCTAGCGAGCATGTATATTTATGTGATTGCGGCTTAGTAAACTTTCTAAATAAATATTGTAAGCCGTGATTTCTGAGTTTCGAAATTAGAGATTTTTTCGCTATTGACCGGAAAACAACGTAGCTCTCGGGACGATTATTCGTCACCCTTTCTTGTCGAGGTGTTCCAGAGGTTTTTTAAACCCCGTAAGCAGGGGGAGATATTAGCTGCGTTTACATGGACAGCAATAATACCCGGGATTTACCCGCTAACAGGGAAATCCTTTGAAGTCCGTTTACACGGACAATATTTTCGTCCTGCTTTTACCCGTCTTACCGGAAGTAAAGGCCATCACATGATTCGGCGGAAGTGATCCTCATACACCATCATTCCTTGTAAATCACGGCCAGGATATGGCCGAATGGCTATGGCGCTGGCATTCGGTTCAGATCCTGTGGGTTCGAGTCCTACTCTTGGCATGGATGTTTGTAGCGGTTCGGAATCGGCTTTAAACTGTATAGCCCCGTCAAAACAGGTTTTATGGCTAAACAAAATATGGTGGGGATGTTTTTTAGGCATGCTAATGAACATGCTAAAAGTCCCCACCGATGAGACTTGAGCTTTCGCCGCCATCTTGGAAAATGTGTTTTTTGGGGGTTTTTTT
Organism: Dolomedes plantarius; assembly: GCA_907164885.2. Lineage (NCBI taxonomy): Eukaryota > Metazoa > Arthropoda > Arachnida > Araneae > Dolomedidae > Dolomedes > Dolomedes plantarius. The sequence continues at coordinate 184,950,768 of OU015491.1, read as the reverse complement.
AGAAATAACTTTAAAAATATTGATTTTATAAAAAAAATTAAATGCAGAAATTAAAGAGCATTAAATTATGAACAAAAATCATTCATAACATTTTTTTATATGTCTAACAGGAACAAAGATAATTGACTTTGAAAAGAGCACACTATCACACCTGGGACGCACAAGCGCGGTTCCCCATCGCGGTGGGGGGAAATACCCGCGCATGTGCATACCATAATTAGCCAAATTAGTTTTATACTAAATGGGAATGTTTTTTGTATTTTTTCAAATAACTAGGGAAGTATTAACTTTACGTAAAAAAAGTTTATTTCAAAAATTAAAAAACATTAAATTATGTACAAAAACGATTTTATACATTTTTGTCGTAAACCTAACAGGAACGAAGATATTGACTATAAAATGCGAAAATGCGCGTTGATAATGGAGGTAGCTTCAAAGTCTCGTTGCAGGCGCTCTTCTTTGAATTTCTAACCTCTCCCACATTTCGGCATTCTTTAAACACAAGAAAATAGACTTTAATGTTTTTGGCTATGTAGATAATTCATCATTATTAATTTTGTACATGAATGTAGTAAAGTTGGGGTATTCACTATCAGATTTTCATTGCGAATAATTGTTCAAGCTTACCTACTTCAGGATTTACGTGCTTTTTTCGGTACGGGATTCTCCCCTTTGTCAGGCATGTATAGATCGTCTATGGATCCGCTAGCATCGGCCCATTCATCAACTTCTTTCATTCGATCGTCATCATCAACAGGGCTGGTGCCATTCTGACATATCCCATTGCAATTATTGCAGGCCGTTGTTCAGTTGATGCCTGCTTTCCGACATCCGCATCTTACTCCACAGTCAGTCTTGCAGTTGCAAAACACGATGTTTAAAACTGAATCGGGAGCTACTACATCCATAGTTGTGATGGGCACAAGAATTTTCTCTTGACGCTTCCAGCCCCACAGGCAGTTGGGCCTTTCTTTTTCAGGTGCTCCAAAGTCTCATTTTAATTTCGATGGCTCGTATTTGAGTGTGTGCGTTTAAGGTTTCTTGCGATGAACCCAATGCAGCCTAAGAATGACATTGAAAGATGGAATCCACCAAGCCTCACAATACAATTTGATAATAATGGATTGGATGTTGCTGCGACTATCTCTCGAGCTTTAATATACAGTGGTTGGTCAAACGTGAGTATGCAAGACTTTGGGTGCATTTTAACACACTGCTGGGCAGCATATTTCAGCACAGTGAAATTGGTGTCATACTTGCTTGGTGGTGAATTAACAAAAGGAAGGGGTATTACTTTGGTCTTTTCACAAGGCTGGTTTCTGGTTATTGTACAATGGAAAAATCCTTTCCATTCAGGTATCTGTGGAAGACCTAACCACTTAGCACACATACAGGAGATATCAGATGGCTTAGGCAGTGGTAAATCTTCCGCTAAAGGATTTAAGAAATTCAAATCTTCGATAGTAATTGTTTTTAACCCAGGCTCTCGAAAATTTTCAAACGTTTCCAGAGGAATGATTCCCATTTTGCCTACGGTCGATGCGGATGTAAGTTCAGTTAATTTTTTTATCTTCGTTCCGGGTTCCACTGCTAACGCTGGAGTAAAACAAGCAATGCCCCCCATGCTATGAAACGTATTCAGGCCATCGATTGTCGACACATTGAAATCTGCATTGTCAAATACGAATTGGCAGAATGATCCCTCGCGCATTTGGGGTTGCGGATGATTTATGGCTGACATTTCAAGTGTTTGGGCTTCATAGTAAGAAGAACAAAATCCCAAATTCGAGAGCATTGTTATTAAATTCTTGGAACAGAACTTTTTGTACAAAAATAAAGCAAGACCATTGAGCAAAGGAGACATAAATGATCGTGGCCTTAGCACTGATATAATGACGTGAGCTATTGAAGTGACTTTTTTTTCCGCCTTAGCAGTCTTTTTTTTAATAATCAAGTGCTCCAAAAAATATTTTAAGCTTTCTGGAATGCCCTTGTTCACATCTCTGAAAAAGTTATCACTTGGAGGGTAGCAATGAGCGTCATAAACTGGTGTCTGGATATCTTCTTTTATTATGGCTGCAGCAGTTTGTACTATTCGTAGACGCTCCTCACGATCATTTCGTATCCTTTTGTCGTACCAAGAGTCTGATAAGACTTTCATTCCAGTATTACGTAAACATATGACAGTAACTTTTTTGGAGTTTGAAGCAAAAATAATGCCATCCCCGTATTTTTGTTTCAACTTATTTCTCAAAGTGATGTCGTCTGGAACTAGCCCTGTAATTTGAGATTTGAGTTCGGGTAGTGAGAATTGACAGTCGTCATTATTATCAAGGAAGAAGGATATTTCGTCTACAACTGCTGAAACGTAATCCGACTCAGGTCGCCCTCTCTTTCTGATTGGTGCAGTGTGTAGAAAAAAAGTCATGAAGCAATCTTGGTGATAAATCGCATCAGCTGCAACTAAATCAGCATCGTTTATTATACGACACTGAACTTCCTCTCCCCACTGGTCATGTCTATTCTCTGCAGCTTCAAGAACTTTGTTTTTCATTTCGAGACTCCTAACTTCGTATATAGTTCTTCGCCTGTCAGTTGGTTTTTTCTTTTGTCTTGCTTTGAATTCTTCGTTTATCACTGCCATACAAAAGAAACATTTTGTTCGAAAATTGAACTGAGGTAAAAAAAGATCGTAAACTTACCGCGCGCTCTTCACTTTAGGATGTTGACGCTATTTCTGCATTTCTTTTTAAATCAACTTTCATACATCCTGGTCTGGTGTAATTTGTCCGACACAACGAATGAACCGAAACAAATTTTAAATGTCCCAACTGTTCATGCTTATTGTCTTTTCTTTGGACACTAGCTCTCTTTAAAGCGTCGATCCCCCTTTTCTCCTACATTCACGAAATCATCATTTGACATTAATTTTTTACATATAAAGCATAGTTCCGTATCAGCCATTGTTCACAGACGCACACGGAACGGTGACTAACTATTAACTGGCTAGGAAAATACTAGGGTAAGACCGATTTGGCGCCTTACGGTATGCACATGCGCGTGTCTTCCAGCCATCGCGATGGGCACCCACGCATACGCGTCCCTGGTGTGATTGTACGCTCTTTCCAAAGTCAATTATCTTTTTTCGTGTTAGACTTATAAAAAAATATAATGTATGTTTTTTGTGCATTGATTTTTGTAGAAGCTACCTCCATTATCAACGCGCATTTTATAGTCAATATCTTCGTTCCTGTTAGGTTTACGACAAAAATGTATAAAATCGTTTTTGTACATAATTTAATGTTTTTTAATTTTTGAAATAAACTTTTTTGCGTGAAGTTAATATTTCCCTAGTTATTTGAAAAAATACAAAAAACCTTCCCATTTAGTGCAAAACTAATTTGGCTAATTATGGTATGCACATGCGCGGGTATCTCCCCCCACCGCGATGGGGAACCGCGCTTGCGCATCCCAGGTGTGATAGTGCGCTCTTTTCAAAGTCAATTATCTTTGTTCCTGTTAGACATATAAAAAATGATATGAATGATTTTTGTTCATAATTTAATGCTCTTTAATTTTTGTATTTAATTATTTTTTATAACATCAATATTTTTAAAGATATTTCCAAAAAACCAAAAAAGTGTACACATTTTCCAAGATGGCGGCGAAAGCTCAAGTCTGATCGGTGGGGACTTTTAGTATGTTCATGAGCATGCCTAAACAAACATCTCCGCCAAATTTCAAAACTTTCATATTTTTTTTAGCCATTCGTCAAAATTGGGTCTATTTTGACTGGGGTAGTAGGTCCCGGTCTAATTAGCCCTCGTGTAGCAAAAAGTTGACCGTAGCGTACCAAACCAAAACCTTGTAAATCACGTTGTGGGTTCGACCCCAGCCGGTGTTGTACCTTTCCAAATTCACTCTATTGCTATTTTTAGCTTTCCCCCTTCGAACTCCGCATTTATCTCATTGCGAAGTGTATGGTCCTGGCAAGGGCCTTTTATTTTTTCAATTGCTGTTCTTTTGACCTCGTATTCTTAAATTTTAAAAATAACAAAAAAAAATCATAAAACTTTAAAAATCCAAAAAAAAATAAAAAAACTTACAAAAATATTTTTTGTATTCTTATGATATCTGCTTTTCTGGGCCTCTTAACATTATTACTTTTTTGTTATCCGTGGATCATTAGTCTTACCTAATTTTTCTTCTAAATTTTCTAAACTTGTAACTCTATATTTTTTCTCTTAAAATTAAATTTTTTGTTTTAATTTAACTTTACTATTAAATTTGTTTTCCTTTTACCCGCGTTATTCTTACCTTAATATTTTAATTCATAACTTAAAATTTTAACTACTGAGCACTCCTACCTTGATTACATATAACTTGCTTACAGGAGATAAAGTCGACACGACGAAGGTACTCCTCTTCTAAAACACAATTACGTCTGCGTCTATTTATTATTTAAATGCAGCACATGTCAGTCGCTGTTGATAATCATGGAACGTTTACGATTTTTTCTGTTGTTTTTAAAAATAAATTTAGAAAATAGATTGGAAAAAAGGATTATAAGAACTAGAAGATTGATGCGGATATTAGACATAATCGTACGATCTGTGGCCTCATCGCTAGATTAAAAATAATTAATTTAAAAATTTTAATGTTACGTTTAATTATTGATTATACTTATTAAATTTATTAATTTTACCATAACACTTTAAATGAAAATGTTATTGAAATTTTATTTCTTATTTTACATACCAGATGGCAGTACCAGTCTATTTATAATGTAATTGGAGATGGATTTTTTTAAAAGCTAGATGTGTCAGATCAAGAAATAAATGAAATCCTCCGGAAAAAAATAAGCACTTTTCTACTGTTTTCTTGAAAATTATGCGATTGTTAAGGGGTTCCAGATCCCTCCATCGATCATTTGGCTGCATTTTCATGGATTCGCACATGTTCAAATCCGCCATGTTTGTTTACTACTAGCTTCCTGCTTCGAAATGCATCATGGGTAATTAGCGGGTTTTATTTTATCCTAGTTCGTAGCAGGGTCGAAAATCCACCCTGCATTTTTCCCTATCGTAGGGAAAAAGCAAGAAACGACCCTGCTTTGACCCGGGTTTTTGGCACATGTAAACGGCATTATTGGGTCTGTTTACATAGAATCCGTCAGCGTTAGCGTTACTCGTATTGAAATATATTTAACCAATTACAAACCTCCAAACGATTAGCCACGAAATTGTAAAGGTCTGTGGTTGGTTTAAAATATGTCAATGCGAATAACGCTGACACTGACGGATTCTATGTGAACAGGCCCCTTCTATTCGACGCGTTAGCGATATCGGTGGCCCCGCCATATAAGTTTATAGTATTTTCGGCACACTAGCGATAAAATAAAGCTCTAGAGACGCCTTTTAAATTGCTTCCTAGATCTCTCTCAGGCCATGAAACCTTTGCACAGCGAAGTATATCTTGAAAATAATTCCGGGGATAAGATTCTAAATGAGGCCTGTCCAACCCGCGGCCCTTGACATGTGGGGCCCTAGCAATGTGGCCCCACCATCGTAAACTTTACACGATCTATCTTCCCAAAAAATAATATTCCTCTCTTCACAATTCCACCCTAATCATGTCATCGCTTTTGGCACTAGCTACATTTGTGAAGAACAATTTTCAAAGATGAAGCACTCGAAGAGTAAAATTAGATCAAAAATTACTGATGATTACCTTAAGAAATCGCGAAGAATTGCAACCACTTCCATCGAACGAGATATTGAAACATTAGTTTCACAAGAAATAAGGTCAAATATACCGCTAGTTTTAAGTTTATGTTGCTCTCTTTATCATGTTACAATTAAAAAATAAAGGAAGTTTTGTTATTTTATAAATTAACTGTATTATATATTTTACATGCGGCCTAAGGCTATTCTTCCGCCCTCAGTGCAGCCCGAGCAATCCAAAAGGTTGGACACCCTTACTCTAAAGTATTCGCCTAACCCAAGGTTTCCCAAAGTGGGCGATACCGCCCCCTAGAGGGCGGTGGGATGATCCAGGGGGCGGTAGTAGCCTTGGATGCTAATGGAGAGCGTTGAAGGAAAATAAGGGGGCAATGGAGGCATAAAGAAAGAAAACGAGAAAATTCAGAAACATACGGAAGACACGGGGGTTACAGGAAAAACCCTAGGCGGAAAACACTCACTCGTGCATTATGAAACTTGTAAAGTGTCCGGTAAAATTTTTTTACTGTTTTGGCCTTTCTAATAGCTCTGATCACCTTGGACAGTACGCTTCATTTCATTTATTGCAACTATCGTATTTAGTTTTTCTCCCTGCTTTGTATTAAACCATCATCAATCGGCAGAAAGAAACACCTATTCGAACATTGATAGCTCTTCTATGGGGCAAGTGTTGATATTTGGCGAAGAAGGAGGGATATTTTGGAGACAATCTGCTCCTGAACACAATCTGAATAAGGAGGTGAAATCCCGTTGATCCTGACTTGTGTTACTACCTACCCTGCTAGGAAAATAACCTCTCTTCTCAAGTGGCTGCTCGTTGAGGGATCAAATCTTTCAAGGAACCTAGTTTTTACCTGTTGCATTTCCATGAAGTGGATTGCTTCACTCTTCTGGTAAGGATAAGTAATCAATATAAATTTTCATCAGTTCAGAAATCTGGACAAATTTAAATTTTAGGAACTTTCTCTGTTTATCTACAGTTATTTGTGATATATTTTAGCCCATACAAGCTGACAAATGGCTCTTTTTCTTTCACATAGTTCTTCCAGTGAACAAGGAAAAATCCAAAGTTTTGAGGTGATAGAGCTTACATTACCTATTTTTTTCAAAGAATGATAGATGGACATTTTTTTCTGTTCAGATAGAGATATATTTAACAAATTAGAAACCTCCAAACGATTAGCCACGAAATTGTAAAGGTCTCTGGAGAAGTTTTTAGATAGGTTTTTCTACATTCATGTGAATTTTTTTTAAATCACAGTTCACCGATCTTTCGGCCTAGAGACCTCTCTGAAAACTTTGAACGGCAATACCGGAGTAAATTTTAGCCGATAGGTATTGGGATATACGATGAGATCACCGGTCTCTTCGCAGAGTTGTCTAAGCTCCGATTGCACCCTACTTCGAGGAGTGTTTGATAAACTGTCATTTTTTTTCTCGAAATATGTAGCGGGCTTTCTCTTCTGTAATAATAATCAGGGAAAACGATGACGCCATACAATGAAAAACATTGAGTTTTCTGATCCTGATCCGAAAAAAAATTAAGGTGACAATGGACCTTCAGATTGACAAAAATATGTCTCCAAAACGAATTTTTTTTTCTTTCAGAAAATGATTCTGCAACTCATCAGCTTTAAATTTTAAAAAAAGAATGTTGATCCGACCATTATTAACCGAGTTATAAGTATTTTTTTCAAACGTAAAAAATGGAAATGTTAGTCAAATTAAAACTTTAAATGCAATTTTCTCAAAACAAGTTTTCATGTCTTTTTAGTAAGTTCAAAATGTTCCATGCGTCATAATTTTTCTTGAATTTTCATAAAATTTCATAAAATGATTATTTATATATGTTAAAATAAAACTTAGTAATCAATTCATTATACTATTTTAAAACAACTTAAAATTTTTACAATAAAAATTTTTTTGATAAAATTTTGCATAAAATGACCTATTTTTATCGATTTCTTTTCTAGTTTTAATAAATATGACTGTAAATCAAATATTGCTACTTGAAGTTAAATACTTGAAAAAGTGGAATAATTTCGAAAATTTAATTTTTTTTTTTTTTTTGGGGGGGGGGGGGGGGTACGATCTTGAACAGAGAACTCAGTAGCTAAGATTCTATGACGTCACCGTAAAATTTCCTTTCAGTTATACAGCAGTTCTGTGTGTCCTTTCAATTTGTCTTTTGTGAACACTGCCTTTTCTTAGGTTAAAACAGTGTGGTCCAACCTTTAGTTACCCGAGGGCCAATCAAACTTTAGTATAGGAATGTGAGGGCCAGAGACATTCCAGAAAGAAAAGGAATTACATATTGTATTCAAAAACTTTTATTAGAATTTATATTAAAAGAAGCTTAATATACTATTTTAATATACCACTTCATTTTACAGTCGAGAAATCAATGTAATGATTGGCACTGCTTTCCTGATACAAGTTTATCAATGTCCACTGTAAGTTCAGTAAACCAAAGTCTCAGGCTCGATTTTGATTTAATTTGTTTGAGAGCAGAAAAAGCCCTTTCGCACACGTATGTACTGCCAAACAGCGATAACATTTGCAGAGAATTTAAGCAGTTTAGGAAAACGTTCTTTAGCAATCAGTTTTCAGAATTTTTCAGGGACATCACACTTTTTAGTCTGGTAGAAGGGGTCTGCTTGAAGATCACAAATTTCCATTTGAAGGTCGCAGGACACCTCACTCACTTCAATAACCATGGGGTTGTTGAACAGAGCAAGTTTAGGTTTTAGGGAGTCAAAATGCTGGAGTCTGTCCTTGAACTCTTTCTTGATATCTATTATTATTTCATGAAACATACTAAAATTTGTGTCACTTTTATCTTCTTTCATCTGCTGACAAGATGAGAAGTGTGCCGTATTATTTGTCTTCAGTGCAATTTGCATTACATCAACTTTTTTGCGGAAGCTCTCAATATGTCCATAAAGCTGTGAGATTTTTGTTTTCTGCCTTATAGTTTCAGGTTTAATTCATTTAGATGGGATGTTAAATCTGTCAGAAAAGCAAGATTATTTAAAAATTGGATTTCTTCCAGTTTTTCTTGATACTCATGCCCAATGTTTTCATTTCTGAGAAAAGCAAGAATTTCATTCCTCAACCGAAAACACGGTTGCAGGCAATTTCCAGCACTTAGCCAGCGCACTTCACAGTACAATGAAATGTCACCATACTCAGCTTCCAAATTGTCCAGGAATGCAATAAATGCTCTGTGTCTATGGGCTTTATTGCTTCCCCTTATTAAATTTACAGTATTTACAACAACACTTTCATTGTTTCACTGAGCCTTAAAATTTTTTCACAGAGAGCCTCCTGGTGGATAATCCAGTGGAAAAACAAAAAATTCATGCCTTTTTCTTTACACTGTCCTACTAACCCAGTTTTATGACCAACTATTGCTTTAGGTCCATCTGTTGCAACGCCAGAGCACTTCACAAAACCTTCATATTTAGAAACGACATCATCCTGTGCGTTGAATATGTCAGTACCTTGTTTGCTGGTTTCTAATGATTTTAATTCCATCAGTTGTTCATGAATTTCAAATTCTTCGTTTATTGTTCTGACAAAGATAAGGAGCTGGCTGATGTCAGTTATATCTGTGCTCTCATCTAGAGCTGGAGAGTAAAATTCACATTTTTCCAAAATACCCTTGAGAGAACCTGAAACTTCATCACACATATCATTAATTCTTGTACTTACTGTCTGATGAGACAAGGAAACTGTTTCAAAATTTTTAACCATCTTATTATCTTCAAATTAAGATACGATTTTTACAGCACATCTCTTAATGAGCTCACCATATCTAAAAGACTTTTTACTTTTAGCTTTAACCTTATAAGATGCCTTTAAACCAGCAGTGTTTGATGGTTGCTGAAAGATATTCATCTGTCCAGTTAGTTTCAGCTTCAAATCATTAAACACACAACTTCTGACACTTCCCTGGTATTGATCGTATTTTGGTTTATGCAAACTGGTATAGTGTCTACTCACGTTATACTCCTTCGAAATACATAAGACTTGAGAATAGATAACACACTGTGGTTTTCCTTTATGTTCAACAAAAAAAGTAACTTTCCTGCCACTTTAACTGAAATTGTCGTTTCTCATCTTCAACACGCCGTTTCTGAAGTTCCGCTATTTTAGGTACCATTCTCGCAACCTCTCTCAACAAAATCAACCACTTCGAACAGCCCTGAGCTCCCTTTTATACGGAAAGAAGGGTAAACGATGTTTTTTTTCAAATGTTAAATTAAAATATTTTTCCAGTAAGAAGGGCAAGGGCCAACAAAAATGAATTGGCAGGACGCATGAGGCACGCAGGTTGGATCACACTGGGTTTAAACATCACCCATCGGCAGAAAAAAAGACACCTGTTCAGTGGCGTATCGAGCATAACTGGCGCCCGGGGCACGATACCTTTTTGGCGCCCCCCCCCCTGAAAAACAGTAATATAATGAATAGAATTAGTTAAAAGGACCATTTGGCGCAACTCTGCGAGTATGGTCTGGGCGCCCGGGGCATGATAGACCCCCTCCCCCCTCGCTACGCCACTGCACCTGTTGTTCGAACATTGACATCTCTTCCTTGGGGCAAATGTCGAATTTTGGCGAAGAGTAGTGGATGATTGACAACAGGCTCCTCCTCACCACATCTTGAGCTTTGGCCAGCGGAAGGGGATGAGATTTCGATGGCCGTCACTTTGACATTTTCCACCCCTCATGAAAAAAGAATCCATCTCGATTGACAGGTCGATGAGTGGTCAACTTCCGACAGGTGGCCTATAATTTGAGTTACACAACTTACATCCTTGCAAAGGAGTCGATGAAGATAGCACGTTTGATATTTTATCGATATTTTTGTGGCGCCATCTCTTTTGCGAATATGCAACTAGTTTTCATTAAAAATATAAAAATATAATATAATATTTCCATTCAATCTTTATTTGAATATAAGTACTGTAAATATTCCAATAGTATATGTCTGTATTACATTTTTCTAGGGGGCGGAGAGGGGTGAAATAATTTAATTTGTCCAAGGAGGCCTTGATATCCATAAATTTGTAAAGCACTGCTTTAGGATAATTTAACAAATTTTTTATTTGGAGTGATAATATGAATACAGTTAGTTGGAATTTTAATTCTAAGCTTTAGCTTTATGATAAATTTTTCACTCGTCATTTCAGTTTGAAAAGGCATTTGAAAGAAAATCTTAACCTGTGTGTAATAAAAGAGGTTTTAAGATACGTGCCTACCTTTTGAGCATTTTTTTTTTTAAAAATGGGAAATTTTTATGAAACATTTTTAGTTAAAAAATTTTATGAAAAATTTTTAGTTAAAACAAGGAACAAAACTATGGATTTAAAAAAAATTGGAATTTTGATTAACTTGTTAAATTTAGGCAATATTTAGTCTAATTTTAGTAACAATTATCGCTTATGAGAAACCTTCTATAACAAAATCTAACCAATATATTTCCCTTTTTGTGAACAATATATTAGTAAATCGCTTATCTGTGTTATGAAGCAAAAGATTAGCAATACCCTTTAAATTTACTAAAATATACCAAATTTTGTATACACAACATGGTTTTCTTTAAAAAAATTTATAAATTTTTCCATAAAAATAGCTCTTAAATTAATAAATACATACTATTTTGCTTCATAACATACTAATAAATAAGCAGAACCTTGTGACATAATTTTATTTCAATATCTTAAAAACCTTTTAAGAAATGAGATTTTTCGTAAACGTAAAAAATGAAAAATGTAGTTTTCCAGAAAACGCAAATTAAGATTTTAATCTATCCCCCAACTTTCAGATGTCTTTTCAAACTGAAATGACGAGTGAAATCTTTGTCACAATGCATGCATTTAAAATTACGGCTAACTTTATTATTATCTTCTATTTTGGATGTTTCTTTGGTAAAATGCTCCTAACGAAGATCAAAGGAGCAGAAAATAACAAAGGATTGTAATGGAAGCTAGTTGTATATGTCAATAAGAGATGACGCCCCTATCTGTTATAAAAAGAAATGATGAGCGAACGTGCTGTCTTGATCCGCTCCTCCTTACAAGACGGGAAAACAGCGATGTGTCTCTCCGCTAAGCGTGTGAAGCTCCTTTAAAATATGAGTCATGTAGTGGCGCCATCTGTTGCATGCATACGTAATCGTTTTATGTTATGGAAATTCGGTTGCTTCAATATAATTATGGAGTAATTAAACCTCTACATAATTTAGTCGGCGGATAGTATTTTAAAACTTTGTAACAAACCGAAATTTATTCTTACCGGAATATTCATAACTCATTTAAGAATTTGGGTTAAAAATTCCGCAACATTGCCATAAAATATGTAAATTCTGAAAATTTGATTTCAAAGCATATATGCCCTCCTATAATTCTGTGTAGAAGAAAATAAAATACATAAAAGGTTAGATATTAAATTTTATGTACCTTTTGTTCCTCTTTCAATAATTTCAATAATAAATAGACTAATATTCTTCTTGTATTTCATTTTCGTCTATAATTAAAAGCAGATCTAGTCAATGATCGCATTATTTTCCCACCTATTTATACAGAATACATGAACCAGTAATACATCCGTTTCCTCATTAACATGACACTAAAAAATAATTTATCCATTTTTATGGAAAGAGAGAAAAACTTGTGTCATTCCTTGGATTGTTAAACAATTTTTACTAGTGATATAATTATTACTGGCCCTATTCCACACTTTTATTATAGATTAAAATATGTTAAAAAAAATTTAAAAATTACACAAATTCATGGCTATTCATTCATGGATGCCAAGTCAATGAATATAATAAATACAAATCTCCTCTGCATTTTCATACAGCATTTATATAGTCAGGTCACACATATCCAGTTGGTCCAAGTTATCAGGTAATCTGGGCCACTTACCCCTTGAAAGTTAAGATGATTTTATATTGATTAAGTAAAGAAAAGTTTTGTTGATTGCATAACCTTCTAAGAATTTGCTATGGAACTAAACCAACCTTAATATTTTTGTTTCTGTTAGTAATAGATGAATAGATCAATGCAGCAAATAAATGATATTTTGGTATTTATGTATTATCTTATCAACAAAATAATTAGGATATTTCTTCCATGTACCATTGTGCTTCATGTAATGCAGCAGAAGTCATGGCAATAATTTCATCAACCGACAAATACATATGCATTCAGAAAACCCTATCAGTCTGTTTTAAAAGGTAAGAATAATTGGTCACATATTAAATTAAATTTTTTTAAAAATTAAACACTGTTGTTTTTCCATATATTGTAACTTTATTTTGATTCCTTTCCATTCCACTGGGGATACAAAATACTTTCAAAGTTAGCGCAATTAGATATTTCAATTTGTGACTACAGTGGAATCTCGATCTATTGTTTTTCAAGGGACTGAATGAACTGAATGATAAATGTGGGAAAACGATAGATCCATAACAAACATAAGAACATAACAAAGCAATATGATCGTCGTGACTGGGTGAAATAAATGACACATATGGGAAAACAATCGATCGAGACCCCAATGTACATAAAAAGGGGCTCAGGCAAGCCAGTATTACTGTTGACAAGATAAATACATTGATGAATTTTTAATAGTATCAGCTGTTTTGTGCAAAACATCAAAGTAAAAGAAACTGAACTCAGAATCAAAAGAATGATTTTATTTAGCAAAAGAAAGAAAGAAAACAAAAACAGGAAGCAGCCAAATGTCCGGCCAAATGACAAAACACAGTATAAAGGGTGAAAAATGTAATTACTATAAACATCACATACATTCACTCACTCAGTTGTTCTTTACATTGGCTATTACTTTTCTTTTTTTTTTTTTTTTTACACTGACATGTATTTCTGAAAAAATGCACAAAGAATGAACAACACGAACACATGTAAGAGACACAAAAAGGGGCTAGGCCACATACATGGCCAGCCTGACTAGTGGCCGGTGGACACAGTGCTTCCTGGTGATCACAGGCCATCGCCTTCCTTGACAATTTGTAGTTTTCAGTTTTAGAAAATAATTATGATCTCTCTCAGTGTAACAAAGATATCATATCCATTTGAAGTACAATACTACATAATTCCATTTAGATAAAGGCTTCAACTATTTCTTATACAAACGTCAAAACCTAAAATATTGATTTTTTATTTTACTGATAAATATGGACATATCAAATACTTTAATTGTGACAGTTTAGCATGAAATATATCTTCATAGAAATAAATAAAACTGCAAACAAAATTTATACTAATGTCATTTAGAACACATGTATGGATTATATATAAGTTTTAAGGTAATATTTCACATAAAATATTATTTTTAGTCTCTAAATGTATAAAATTACACTGTAACTCATTCTCTAATGATTTTCAAAAAATCACTTTCATTTGAAAGCCATATGAAATTATTCATGAATAATTATTGCAATAGTGAGAATGACAGCTTGATGAAATGAAATTTTAAGGAAATGGGTATACAGAAATATGGAAAAATAATGAATACGCTGAACATCTATTCAAAATACGTAAGTCAACTTACATTTCTTACGATGACAAAGTATCAAATTAAGAGACAACTGGCATTCTTCCATCATCTAAATTATTTTAGAAATTTTCCATATTAATCACTTAAAGAAGAGAATTTTGCTCTTTTTGGTAATGAAACTTTCTTTTTTCTTTTAAAACATTTTAATCATATTTGACTGGACTTAATGTTAGATATGTTTATTACACTGAACTCAATTCACAATTTTTGCTTTTCACTAACCTAATTTTTGGCATTTCAAACATCTATAACAAAATACAATATTCAGTACAATTTCGTAAATAATATTAATGCAAAATAACAATGCTAATTTACATAAAACATGAAATAAATTCTTCAGATAGCATGCACATTTTTTTAACAAGTAATTTTTAAACTTAACTCTTAATACTTAATCTAAATGTTCATTTTTATCTCAAATAAATAATTTGATACATAGATAATTAGATTCTCAATATGATAATGACAAAAGCTGCCAAAAATTTTAATATCCAATATTAAATACATGAAACAAATTTTAAATTTAAAGGATAACACTTTTTAATGTATATGAATATTCTGTTATTTAAAATTCAAGTAATGTAAATATCATAACATATCAAATGGTGTAAAGTAATAGATCAGATTACATAACACTTCATCTTCATATCCACCTCTACAAACTTTCACAATATGGCACTACAGATAAATAGGATTTTGATTTACTATAATTTATCTGTACAAAACTCATTTATTTTTATCAACTCATTTCTTTTATTTTATATGCTTTAAATGGTATTTCAATACATACAAGTAAATTTTGATAAAATTTCACGTACTGGAATTTTGAAGAAACAATTTCTAGTATTCATACATATATATGCATATCTACATAGGAAATTAAATTGTGAAAGCAACAAATTAATATTTCAGTAAATTTTCTGAACACATAAAATGGACAATGAAAATTATTATTTTTTTTTAACATGTTGAATGAAAATACTCAGTTTCAATTGCAAAATATTGTGGTCTTATAAATAAACACTGAAATTTTTAGAAAGTAATTTTGTTTTGAATAATAAAACTTTCTATTGATGTTATAACTGTAGTAAGTTTCAAAACTGATTTGCATAAGTATTAATGTACACAGGCATATGTATTAATGTATATATGCATAATTTTGGTACAAATTTGTTTCCATATCCAATTATAAACAATAATCATTACACTGTATTAATATAAACAAAACTTGTTTAATGAAGTACTGACAGTTACATTCACTTCAGTTTAACTATGGATAAAGCTAGTTACTAAATAAGAAAGAGAGTAAGCATGATCTAGAGGCAAGACATGGCTAATCAGAAAAAAAATATACATGAAAATATTCTAATCTATTGTCAATAGCAAGAAACTTATAAACACAGAAATGCACAATATTCATGCTTATTGTCTATGAATTATACTAGAAATCACTAAATAATAATATACATAGTAATAATATGTAGGAATATTTTACACAATAAATGCTACACAACATATTTTATGATCAAAATACCATCACACATTACATATGTCCAGAAAACAGCAATGGTTTAAATCTGAAAAGAATTTCAGTTAGTAGTATTTTAACAAATTAAGATTGTGTACCTTTTTC
This sequence comes from Dolomedes plantarius, assembly GCA_907164885.2. Taxonomy (NCBI): domain Eukaryota; kingdom Metazoa; phylum Arthropoda; class Arachnida; order Araneae; family Dolomedidae; genus Dolomedes; species Dolomedes plantarius. Next base: position 184,934,806 of record OU015491.1, on the reverse strand, counting down.
TTTGTGAAATTCCTTTAATATAAAGAAACAAACTGTCATACTCATTAGTCATAGATATATTGTGAATTTTTTGTCATATATATTAACTACACAGAAGTTGCAAGTCACTGTGTTCAGAATTTTATTTTATAAATCAGTTTGCAACTTATAAATTAATAAGTATACAAACAGTCCATAAATCCATAATATTAAATTATAATAAATAAAGTGCTAAATAAATGCATTAAAATGTCTGAATCAAGTTTAAATATATTACATTTCATTATGAATTTTGCAGTATTAAATCGGCACTGGATTGTTATCTAAAATAATTTTAGAAGTACAGGAAAATAATCAACTTCTGGTAAAAAGCAAAGATTAACATGAAATTAAAATTATACAATTTTAAATATTTATCCCAAATGAGGGCACTGAATTCCAAACATTATTTAATACAAAAGCATTTCTTGATATAAGCTATAAAAAATTATTTAATTTATAACATGGAATTTCATCCTAGAAACTCAGGTACTCAATTTAAGGATAAATTTTCTTTTTTAAATGTGCTAATTCTGCTTTATACCAAATCCATTGTGTTATTAAATCTGAACAGTAACTCTTGCATGGACACACAAAAAAAGAAAACATAAGCAAAAGAAATTTTAGAATTTCCTGTTATATATCATTAATTTTTTTTTAAATTCATTACTAAATATTTTAATAACTAGCCATAGTATACAGGATTTTTTCTAACTTTTTATGAATTCCATTTTTATCACATTCCCTTTTTAAATTTTGGAATTCAATTGGGCAAAAAATTCCATATTTTTACAGTTTTAGGTATGTTTTATAATTTAAAAATTGAAAACAAAATCATAACTAATATGCATACATGAAAATTTTTAAATAATTTTTAAAATCATTTTTAACACACACATCAGACTCATACAATATCACTCGTTCTGTGAATGCTTACAATTTCACTAAGCTTGAATCATTACTCAACATAGCTTTCACATGATATTCTTACAAAGGACAAACACTTATAACCGGGTTTCTTCTTGCTCTGTTGCGATGCATAACACATCTCATCAAAACATAAATAGTTCTAATCCTTTTCTATTCTGAAATTACAGTTCACTAATTAGAGGACTACAATAAAACAGGGTTGGAAAGTTCCTTTCAGAATGGGAAAATTAGTTCATGTAGGAATATTTTACTTCAGCATTAAATAACAGTTTTATAAGTGGGAAGCAACCAATATATAAAATATACTTGTTTTTTGTTTTTGTCTTTCAGACAAAGGTTGGTTTTATATCACTAAACTTGATGTCTTATTACAAAATATACTTAAGTCTTTTGAATTTTGATTTTTAACATTAGAATTAATGAGGCCAAAATAGTGTTTTGAAGTATTTAAATATAGACTGAATAGGTGACATTAAATTCTGATTTTCACAGTATAGTAATTTCTTTACTGTTGTATAAAATATTACACTAATAAGATAAATATAGTGTATAAACAATTTAACCTTAGGAGAAGACCCTTCAAATAGATTATTATTATTATTTTGTTGTTGTTGTTCTATTTCATTGTTTGCTTTATGAGAGCTAAAAGACATGACTTACAGTTAAAACCTGATCCAAAAAATCTATAAACATGCATACCAACATGCAGGCCTATTGAAATAAGGGAAAGAGGGGGTCAAACTTCCATGATTCAGGCTCAAACTAATGCAGGGGTTTGGCATAAGACCTATAAGGCTGATAAGATTAAATGTCAAGACCCAGTATCAGATCTCAATGCCTTTGCTAACTCAGATACTCCAACTTGCAAGCTCAGAAATATAGAATCTAATTACCTCTACTGATCAAAATGAAAAGGACATGCCAAAATGAACCTCTTCCTTGAAGAAAGAAGGTACATCAGTAAAATTACACGTGAGAATCCTGCAGTTGTTAAAAATTTTTTACACATACAACACAAACATATATATTTATATATATACATGAATAAAACAGTAACACTTTATACTATCGTGATTTTGGTATGAAATTTGCCTAGATTCTCTGAAAATATTGGTATAATTTATACAAGAATATTTTTAATCTCTGAAAACAAAGGTGATTTTTAAAAAAATTTCATACAGGTTCAAATCTCAACTTATTTTTTAATATTTCATCAGTTTAATGAAAATACCTTTAAAATAAACTATCTTTAGTCAATTCTAACGTCAATTCGCCTTTTCTGAAGTTTTCTATTCGCCAACTTATACATCATACCTTTCATACCAACTATTTTGCCCTATTTTGAAAGGAACCCAATCCTGAAATAATATATGTCACAAGAAACTTCCTTGAACATCGATGTGACAAACTGTCACCATACAGTAACAAAGTCTTTAGATGTCCAAGCTTCCAAAATCATTTACTCCACAATAATTTCCACAAAATCTCTCAAAAAATGCAACAAACAAATATCTTTTCCTCCTCTAGTTCATTAATAAATTAGTCTTGTCGTACTTGACGTTTAGAGTCCTGTCTGTGAATTCAAGCATTACAGTGCACTATATCCCTCTTGACATGGCAGTGTAAGAGCTATCTAAAATAGTTTACTTCAGTCCTTATTTCCTAACTTCATCAAGAAACATCAGTCTTTCAAATTGCTGAGCACAATGCTAGAATCAACAGTTTTCACATCCTCATGACAGTATTCTAGTTTCAAACTTCAAATGTCAGAATCATTATACATGTTAATTGTTAATCTATCAGTCATAGCCTTGTTCATATCTCAAAAGATAAATAAATGAGATACAACTTAGAAGCACCATAAACATGAAATATTTTCATTGTAAACTTAAAAGTATATACATTAATAAAAGATGAAGTAATAAAATGAATTATGCAAAGAATTGATTTCATATGTGTGCCACATACCTGAAAGTTTTTGATTAAATTGTTCACCAAAAACTTTCAGTTAAAATGTAAGATTGCTGATTGATTTTCTGAAGTAAAATACTCTTTTCAAATGTTATAGCAAATATTTAAAAATTAAAAAATAAAGTAGCTGAACTTAAATGCTTTTTAATGCAATATTATACAATGGCTCTATATTTCTTCACAAATTAAAAGAACTTTTTCATACCAAAATCTTTCTTATTAGCAAGTCAAATAGATCATAAGCTTTGAGTTTGTAAGGTCATTATTAAAGCTATTTTAAAGAATTTTAAAATGGTAACTCTAAAAGAATCTAGAAACAATTTATTCTCTACTTAAAAATATAATAAAAGTTAAAATTCTTGTTTTACTAAATATATTCTTAATTATATGTGTAAGTATTACAGCAATTTTTTAAGAGAAACAGTAAATTTGTTATAAATATTTGACTTCTTGATATATGTTTTAAATCCTTACTCCCTAAAGATGCAAAATCTAAAATATTTTGTGGTCATTATAAAAGTTTTACTAAATAAATGCATACTTGGCAATAAACTGTATAAAATTGTTTTTTATTGCAAATCTAATACAGTTTGAGCCTGTATTTAGTTTACAATCATAACTTATTTCTATATTTATGGTGCTTCTAAGAAGTATTTCCCAGCTTAAAAAAGGGATATGATGAAACAAAGATCATTATTCTGAAACCATTCACAACAGTGCATTCGTAGCCTTGGGTAGGCTATATTGATGTTAAAAATCTGGCAAGCATCAACATTTTCTGCTATCATTCTAGAGTATTCAAATCAAATAACTTTCTTCATAAATGGAATGCCAACAGTCTTGAGCATTCAGCAATTTGCTGGGCAAATGTATATTAACAAGTATTTTCAATGTGATAGCCATAAAAATTATTCTTCCAATGGTGGTGGAACTGAACTTGAACAAAACTTTTGCAAAACTATTGGGAATTTTTAAAAAAAGATTTCTTGGCCCACTTCTGATGCCTTTGTGATACTTTCCACACCAGCAGCACATGCCTGTTTAAAAAATGATATATTTTTATTTATCAAAAACGAAAAATGTGTATAAAAAAGGCAGATCTGATGAAATTCTGCTTTTTTTGAGCACCCTTGGTGTTGACCACTGTATTATCCCATAGTCTCACTTTTAAGGCTAGTGTTGAGAAACAGAGGCACATAAAACATCTTGCTCTGGACCACCAAACTTGCTGCTGCCTGAACTTCTGGTATACAGCTAAGGAGCTCTGCAAAACGTGTTGTTTGTTGGGGAAACCGATTCTCCACAAACACTCGAAGTGCTTTCTTATACCTGTCATTTATGGCTTCAAGTTCCCTCTGGTCTTGAACCTCTTCTGAAAAGTTGAATTACCATGTGAAAATGAAAATATAGCAATCACAATTTTAATTATTTAACTATCACTTTCAAAGAAAAACTGAATAAATAATTTTTATTTTTGACTGTATTAGAAAAACAATCAGGATTTGTTTAGTTTTATGCAAAAAACTTAAGTACAGTTTTTAACTTACATAAATTATATTTCATTTTTCAAAAATTTAAATGTTATAATTTAATTAAGAAATGCAAAGTTTTTGTCCTTAATTATACATACATATACACACTTATATATATATATATATATATATATTATAAAAAGAATCAATGATATAGTTATAACACTATATATTAAAGTTTCTAATTAAATACAGTAGTTTGTTTCAGCATGAAAAATACAAACACATGTAGAAAATTTAAATTCATAAAAATGGCATAAAATGAGAAACTTTTAATATATACATTTCTCAAAGAGAGAGGTACTTATATCTTAGAAGAAATATTGCTTATTTTAATGTTTAAATGAGAAAATATGCACGTGCCTAAAGAGAACAATAGTCTGTGATTTTTTTTTTTCAAAATAAGTAAATATTTTGGAGGTATTTTAAAGTTTTAAGTTTGTACGATAAATGAATTCATTTGACATATCAGTCAATTTTTTAGGATGGATTAGAGATGTTACTAAACTTTTATAAAACTATTCTACTTATGTATGCTTTATGTTTTTATTTCCTTTATTTTTTAAAATGACAGAACTCATAGGCATTTGCTTATGCTTCATAAACTACAACAGAATCATAAGTTTGTGATAACTGATAGAAGGTGCAAATAAGCACTGTCTATGATGGTATTTACTATATACAATGAAACTTTTCTGCCCAGCCACCCCTATTCAATGGCCACTTTTATTTGGAACCATTACTGGTTGACACAGAAAAGTCCACCCCAATTCGACAGCTATCCCTCAAAACAGCCACCTTTTTTGGAACCAGTACTGGCTACCATGGAGAAAATTCACTGTATACAACTTTATTTTCTTCTTAGTAACTTTAAATTCTATATAGAATATAATTGTAAACTTATGAAAAATGACAATAGTTGCTAAAATTTTTTTAAAATCTTGTTTAGTTTTTAAATGATAATTCAAGTTTTAAAAATTTTATTTTTAGTTAATCTAACTCAGTGGTTTCCAACCAGTGGTCCGTGGACCAAAGGTGGTTTGCGATATCCTCGGGAGTGGTCCGGCACCACATATAAAAAAGTTGCCAAATAAATGGGGATTTTGAAAGCAATGTTCATTGAACTACATTGGACGAATATATCCAATGACTATCAGGTGTTGAATTAAAATTTCTTAAAAGTTTAACATAATTATTTTATTATTAGAATATGATATGTTAGAATTTGAGTATGTTAATCCTATATCCTTTTTGCCTGAGGGATATTCTATACCTCCCCCCTCAAGTTGGTTGGTTGGGGGGGGGGTCTGCCCATGGTTCAATTTCTGACTTAGTGGTCCGCAGACTTCTATGGGTTGGGAACCACTGATCTAACTAAATAATCAATTAGAGAACTAAGACACAAACTTAAAAAATTTCAAAAGGCATTTCTACCTGGTGACTGCATAATGATCACTTTTAGGCATACATATTCTTCTATACAAAGCTCCATTCTACGGAAGTTATCAGCAAGTCGTGCCAGTCTCTCCACAAGGGGTAAGGCTTCTTGGAGTTCCTCCAAACCAACTGGCTCCCCAACCATGATAGTTAAGCATTCTCTTAATGAGCACAATGCTGTTGCTACAGCTTGGGGAACACTGACAGGTGGTGAACCCTTGATGGCTAGAAAGGCACACGTTGTGAGCACCAAAAGCTCATGCCACTTGTGGGTCAGTAACTAAGAAATAAATTAGAATATTAATAATGCTATATTAATTTGATAGTAGGTTCTGTTGTTTAAATATAAACAAAAAATAGAGAGGTTTACTTAGCTATAATTCCCAGATTTTAAAATATTCTTATTGTACAAACTAAAAAAATGCTGATTTTGATAAAGAAACAATAATATATCATTTCATATAAAGTAAGCATATTTTTACAGTAATTATTCATTTGAAGTATCTGTAAGAAGTTATCTCTAAAGAAAGGTTCAAGTTTCAACATAACTGTACTAAAAGAATTTAAAATACTGAAACTATATTTTTTTATTTTAGTTTAGAAGACTAATAATACACACTTAAGAAAAAAGAAATAATTTTGTGTCTTACAAAGTGCATTCATAAAACTCAAAAACTATAATTGTTATTTTCATTTGTTGTCATGTGATGTTTTAATATCAGAGTTTCATAAAAGTTGTTGCATTATATTACAGATCAATGTATATTTATACATGTATATAAAATTGTATGAAATATAATCTATTATACCTTAAGAGCAGTGAAATAAAATCTATTGCAGAAATAAATGCCAGTTATCTATATATAGAAAACAGTTCCGTAACTGACTGACAGACAAGGCACAGACCAAACCGATGGACCTGAAGGGCTGAAATTTTGTATGGCGATTCTTTTTGTAGTGTAGAGGTGCACTAAGAAAGATTTTTGAAAATTCTTCTTAGATTATTTTCAAATTAAATTTTTAAGCTGTTTTAGCAACTTCTTTAAGTTTGCATTTAAAATAATAACTTGAGGGTTATAAAATTTATATCACAAGAAAAATCATAAAAATTCCTTTCAAATGAAATCTTTTTCAAATCTTTACCTCTATTTTCTGATTTTTGGTGAATTTTTAAAGATTAAATTTTAGAATTTAATTTATTAAATTCTGATAACGTGATTTCTTTTTCTGGTACTTTAAATTAATTTATCGTCACGTGCATAACAACGAAATAGAGAAAAATAATTTTTTTTTCTTGCTAATGCGGCAGATGATTGGCCATTATCCAAAAAAATATTAAAATACAGTAACATATACTTGTTCTTCAAACTGTACTATATTAACTGTGCTATATTCTTTAGTATGTTCTATTAGATTTAATCTGAATATTTTCTTCTACATTATTTTGGTCTATAAAAATATCCCTTACGATTTTTTTATAAATATATATATATATATATATATATATATATATATATATTTCAATCAATTATATACATTGATTGTTGCATCTATTATAAATATATATATTTATTACATTTTTTGGCATTAATTACATACATTGACCATTGTATTTAATTGGAATGTACTCCATAGTGAAGTATGGGTTTTCGGCTAGTTAAAATATATTTGTTTAATCTTTATGAGAAGAATGACACCATTCCAAACACTCTTCATAAAGTGTACAGTGACTATAATTTTCATATTTTTCATGCAGCTTTTGATAGAAAGTGCTTATTTTTAATTATCTTTGGGCGAGGGAAATATTAAGTAAAAACTGAAAACAGTAGCAAAAAATTAAATTTTTGATTTCAATAAGTAATTTATACACTGAAATTAATATTCAGATCTATACAATGGGTCAGAAAGAATCAATCACATTGAAATTCCTGTCATTTAAATTTCTTTTTCAGGAGAATATTACATACGTCAAAAATGAAATAGTACACCTGTATAACATTTATCATGATATAAAGAAAAATATTAATGTAAAAAATATCCATTGCATTAATCTTATCTTTTTATCATCAATAAAAATGATCGTGAATTTGTATACCATTGTTAAAATAAATTCCAACAATCAAAATTTCTGACTAAATTTTCTAACTTATGTGAGATTTTGGGAACTAATGAAACATATATTTTACTGTTAGTATTAAATTTTTGTTAGAAATCTTTGAATAGGATATCAAAAAATCTAACTTAATTATGGGAATATTAAAAAAAATATTCAATAATATTGAATATTTGAATTGAAGTAACTACTGTCTGACAGACTTATGTAATATTTACAAATATAACAAAGAAATGTGTCATAACTTTAAGGCAGTTAAACACTAAAATATGTTGAAATACACTCTTTATTACCACAGTGTTAAAACCATTATACAGTGATATACTGTCATTGTGACAGTGATATACCATTCTGTACCATACGTTTCCCATTCAATGATCATTAGACCTAAATAATCAAAAAGGGAAAGAAACTATTAGAACAATTAATCTCCTCTTGGTAGTATTTGATAGCTTTGAAAAGGGGAAGAACATTGAAGCAAAAATATTCACTATTGAGTATTACAAACAAATAAAATAAAATTATCTAATCACTCTAGACTAAATTTAAAAACATCACTCAATCACATTAGTAGAAGTTTTTCTGTCCTTCTATTACACTAGTCTACCTTTGGAAGTAAAAAGGGGAAATATCTAAGCATGTACAGAGCTCGTGATCTTCAAACAGAACCTTTGCAGTGATAACTTTAACAGATGTCTGTGACTGAGTCAAATAACAATATGAATCACTTTCATTGATAAATAAAGAATACCAAATGTCCATTAAGACAGAAAACTTCACAAAAGGGCTCATAAATGACTCTTAATAGTATGAATGGAATGACAAGAATTTTATTGGTACATATATCTAAACTGTTGCATTATGAACCAATTCTTCATTTGCGTGATCTAAATTACTGATTGGATGCATTTGCAGAATATTAATTTCAAAATTCATTTATGCTGTAAGTGAAATACGTATTTGATATTTTTATGTAAAATTACTACCGAAATAATTCACACATTAAAATACATTTACTAAATCTTCACCCATTGAGGCAACTGAAAATTATACCATTATATTTAAATTCATAACTGACATGTACATTAATGAGTATTCTTCCATCAAAGTTTCTGAAGATATAAATTTTCTGGAAATAGGTTCTGAAGATTCAGATGGAAAATGAGCCCTTAATCTATTGTTTATGTCTTATTTTATGATTTTAATGCCCTTTATAAGAACATCTTCCTCATAAGACATCATAAGTGACAATTGTTATGCATAAAAGATAACAACTATGCATGATATACCTGTGTGTGAATTGCAACAGGGAGCTCATGATAGAAAGGCAACCTTTTGGTCCACTGCACCAACTTATACACAATACTATCTCCAATGTGACAAAGCTTATCATTCAGTTCCATTTTGCACTGTAGGAGTTCTTTTGCATTTTTTAACTTTGCCACATCCTCAAAGGCTTCACAGTTTACAAGTTGTTGGATCATCACAGCTGCCTGTTCTGGTGTCATTCTGTTTTCCTGACGCGAGCTTGAGACACAATTTTCAGTCCTGTGCCTAAGGTGAACCACATCAGCAGGGTTCGTGAGAGCAGTCTTTAAGATCTGGCCATTGGCCCAGTCTTGATGAGCAGTAAAGCGCTGGTTAGATGGAAGAGATAATTGTTGTTGCTCTTGAGAGACATGGCCATTTTTCGGACCTCTGCGATGCTTTTTATACTTCACCTTGAGGAAAAATAGCAGTTAATATATGATCTTCCATAAAAATCAATGAAACATGATTTGTAAATAAACAATAATAATGATAATATTTTGGACTGCAAGGCATACATAAATTTACTTTTATGTTTAAGTATTAAAATTGTACAATGATTTTTTTATTTAGCAGTGGTAAATGGAAAAGGGTTCACAACCAAAAAGTAGATTTTTCTCCCTTGACTATTCTATGTATTTTACATGATCTTATATATAATTCCAGCATAATGTTAAACCAAAAAAATATTTTTAAAAGTTACAATGATTAAATTTTATTATTTATTTATTCATTTCTATTTTAGTATAGAATTGACAAAGAAATTCAGATCTTCCTTTCAAAATTACTGAGATAAAAATGATTTTTATTCAGTACAAATTGAAGATGGCCAACGAGTGATTAAAATTCAAATAAAAACAATCCAGGGCAGTATTAAAATGTTTTCATTATATTTAATAACTATTAACACAGTGCATGTATTAAGCCATCTATATACATGTAATGTAGTTCATACAATCATCTAAACAAGAGAAGGATATTAAAGAATACATTAAAATATTGCCACACATTTTCATAAAATAATGATAAAATACAAACTTTAATGGTACATTTAAGGAGCTAATATTACACAAGCTAATATTTGATTGTTCTTTACCATTCTCTACTTGGATGGAAATGGATTGAATTTTATCAAAATTTCATTAATGGGAAAAAGTTATTTTCTGTAGCAAATGATGGACAATTCAGAAATATTTAAAGTAAAATCATGGTAATTTTTTTTAAATGTTTTCATTTGCATGGGGAATACAATAATAAACTTCTTTACAATACTGGTTTTCAAAGAACTTGAGTAACACCTGGCTTTTATAGCCAATTTCTTTTTCCCTGATCCTAGTTTTCAAAAAGTGCTTAACTATGTATAACCTATTTCTAGAGGGGGGAAAGAAGATACATTTTCAGGGAGGGATATTTTGTTTCTCATATGGGTTTTGATAAGTGATAACTATGAAATTATCTTTTCCTTTTGGTACTTGGGGGGGAAAAAGAGTTACAAAATATCTCTCATAGTTGCATTAGTGCTAGTAAGCAAGATATATGAAAAGGCAAGTGTACATATTAAATTGTTAAACCACAAAAAAGGAGGAGAATGAAATTAAAAGTTTTTGCGGTTTCCAAATCACTAAACATTATTTTACAGCGAATTATACATTAAAAGCTATCATTAATTACTAATGCTGTTTAAATTTTGATTTTAAAATTTACATCATTAGAAAATTTAAAATAGTATATATTTACTATGTGTACAAAATTATATTTTAAATAAAGAATTTTTAACATGATTGTATACAATCTTACAAGGAAGGTTTCAAGGATCTAAAGAAAACTTTTTATCCAAGATTTTTGAAATATCTAATAAGCTATGTTACTTAAAATATGCTTTTTTACCAACCCTATAATATTGCCTTTATATCATATGGAAATTAGATTTATGAAAAGAGTACCAAGAGTTAAATAATCAAAAGCACTTGACATAAAGATTTATAGAGTTTTACAATGAGAAATATAATGTAATAGTTTACGATGATATCAGTCAGGTCATAGAGAAAAATCTTCCACTATGAGTAAACAGGAGAAGTAAAATTTAAAGCATTTAAAAAAGAATTTTCAAAAGTTAAGGAAGGGAGCAAAATTATAGTTTTATGTTAACAATGAAACCTCAGACAAAAAAATAAGGCATACATTCGTATAAAGAAAAAAATCTTTCAAAATATTTTAGCTGTATTAAAACAATGATCAATTCTTACAATAATCAATTTAATTTCAATGATTAAGTGATTAAGAGACCCACTATATCACAGGAGTTTAATGAAACTTATAGATACAGTAACCACCACTTATAGTGACCAGTGGTTATAGGAATCAACCATTTATAAGAATCAATAGCTCAAAAACAAAAATAAATGTATAATTTCCATGTTAAAATTTTAGCTTTAAAGAATCAATCCACCGGTTTTAAGAATCAGCTTACACTCTTCGCTTTCCTTTCATTTTTCAAAAAAAGCCACTTAAATTCTCAAAAGGCACGAAGTTCTTTCTTTATTTTTTTAAAGAAAGAGTGATAAGATGGGATGGAATACAGTTGTAAAATGCATTCCTTTCTTTGTTAGACATAACATAATAGTTTCCCCTTAAACGCTTTAGCACAACACTGTCCGATTAGCTTGACCCGTGGGCATCTTTACCATCCGGGTCCGATTTCACTTTTCTCCACTGACAAACAAAGACAGGGACTCTTTTTTCCCACCTCCCACATCCTGATTGCCACTTCCTGAACCCTGAAACACATAAATCTTTGGCGAAGTGTCCACTATCATTTAGGCAAACGTGACATTAGTAGATTCAGCACGTTATCAAACCATGAAACGTAAGCTAGAAGGTGGATCTTCGTCTGAGACTATTGGTATTGAAAGAGGTATAAACAGCCTCCTGAAAACTTCATTACATGAAACTACCATAGAAAACTTTTTCTTGCTCCCTTCCTGTAGTTGAAATGCTAAAACTGTTAAGCAGGTATGTTGTAACAAATATTGGATTTTTTTCTTCTCTTACTATAATCATGTGTATCTACTTATAGGCCTAGAAATTAAGTTGTATTTTTAAAATTATAAAAATAATTTTAATAAAAGATAATTTACATAAATTAAAGAGTATTTTATGGTAAATTAGCTAATATATGTATATATAGGTGTGAGTGTGCCTGTCCAAAAACCTAAATTTCAGCTATAAGAATCAACCGCTTATAAGAATCAAAAACAGTAATAACAAACGTGATTCTTATAAGTGGAAATCACTGTATATTTAAAAGTTTTGTTAACTGGTACCTGAGACCACCATTATTTCCTGTTAATTTAGGTTCATTTTTCAAATGTGTTTCAATTAAAATTAGGCAAATGGAAAATGTTCCAAAAATATTACCAGAAAATAAATATTTGATATACATTTTTTTTCTGAACCTATCAAGAAATATAAAAAAAGAAAAAGAAAAAATGATTAAATACTTTTAACTATACAGACCTTATATAAATTATATACAGCTCCTGAATTTCGACCACCTGGCATTCTGTCTTCTCTCACAGCTGAAATATAAAATAATGTCTGTTAGCACATTTTAGAGATTAACAACTTAAACTATTGCATAAAATAATCTATACAAATAATATAAAAAAAAGTCTTTCTTCATCAAACTGCTACATGTTCTGTAATATGATTTACACCTTTGCTATGTTCTGTTAAATTAAAATTTACGGCTACAAATCTTAATACAAACTGAGGGTAATTAGTAATCAATAATAGGTAGCATTATTAATTAATTTATAATTCAAAAACAATAGAAAATTAATAATTTTATTTAATACATTCAAAATTGTTCAAAAGAAAACCCCAAACAGTTTTTTTATTTTTGCATATTATACATAATTTACTAGTGCTGCTCTTCTGTTACGTAAACAGTTATCTTTGCAGGTGTTGAAGCATACAATTTTGAATAGTTGTCTGATATAATGAAATTATATTTAAAACGAATCACCCTAATATTTTCAAAACACAATTAAAGTGAATTTTAAAATGTTGAATGTGTCTTGTTTATTTTTTTCTACATTAACATTAAATTAAAAATGTAAAACAATAATAAATTAAACAATAATAAAAGTCTGATAGCAACATACAGAGGTAATGAAAAACTGCATTGCTCTTTAATTCTTCGCATACATATAATAACATTATATTAGGCAAAAATTTTCATATTTTAAATGGTAGAAAATTTTAAAATTTGCATTTAAGTTATACACGTAATCTACAGATGGCAGCACTATATTTACTATTACTAAAAGGGCCTCAAGTAGGTGGCAGCACTATAAACCCTACTAAATTATTTGCAAATAGATGGCAGCACTATAATAAATATTGCTGGATTATTATGCGATCTTTAAAGTGAATTTAAAATTCTAGTTGAAAGAATTGTAAAGGACAATGCTTTGTTCCCTTCCCAGACCTTTAAGAATTACAGGCCCAGGGAATTGGAACCCCTATTCCGATCTTAATTTTCCGTTCTGTTACTGAAGTCGATTTTTGCAAGAGATCGAGGGTCAGTAAACTGGAAAAGAACTTGCATAGCAAAGAGCATAGCATGCTGCAGTGCTAAAAGTACTTTTCTTTCTACAGTTTAGATTAATGGGGAAGGAGTAATTATAAAAGCTACCTCTTTACGACTGTCCAAATAGATTATTTAAAATAAATTTTTCAGCAAGATCGACAGATTTATAGGGCGTCGTTTAAAACTAGTTTCCACTTGTTTATTTATAGTTAAATTAAAATAAATCTCCCCTTATATTGAATATTCTGTATACCCGATTATACGAGCTCAGACTACTTGTGAATCACAAAAGGAAATAACTGAAAATGAAATTCGGACTTCCATGAAATCCAGATGTCAACATGGCTCCTAGACAAAGGAATTTTATCTTCCAGGCCAAAACGGAAATTCCATGAAATCGTCAAAATTATTTTAATAAAAACCCTAGTTAAGTCATTATCCGTTTATAGGTAGATACACACGTACGTATATCAATATGATGAATATATGTGCCCTTGATTTTGAAAGTGGTCTAAGTCATTGTACCGGTGATTACAAAAGTGGTGTAAGTCATGTATTTTTCGCTTCGAGATGTTTGAGTTTGAACAAACTGAAAAATATTTTAAAACTATCTAATGAAATATTTACGGTTAGATTTTTAAATTTTTGCAAAGCCTGCTTCAGATTACGGTAATGAAAAAGAATGCAATGTGAAAAGGCAAATAAACTCCCTTTTTTTTAGATTCTTGACTTGCAACACTTTCGTAATCAGCTGCACAATGACTTAGACTAAACAACTTTCATAATCAAGGCCACATATACGAATCTAATGAACCTTCAGGGATTATTATGTTTCTATGTGTAACCTTAGTCATATATTTAACTTGGGGAATTGAAAGCAAAATAATTATTTTATTAATCCTCATATCTAGTGAAACAAATGCTGGGTGTTTAACCTTATGCCGTCTGTCATTTCATCCTTATATCTTAAATGCATGAGTTTTTTTCTCGGACGTATTACATAAGAATTTTCATAAATTATTTTTAGGTTCATTTCTAAAAGAATCCTTAGGCCAGTAAAAACATGTCTTGAGCTTCATTTTAACTTATTTGGAATTTAGGAACCTCTTAAAGCTACTACACCTTCAACCGATGCAATTAATAGATATTTCAGGCTATTTAAAATGAAAGCTAATATACTTGCTTCATCATTATACCTTAAATGTTAACATGCAAATCTAATATTCCCTCATTAATTATTACAATATATATTGCAAAAATGAAACTGAAAGAAACAAACGTACCAGCTAAGACCATTCCTTGCCTAACACATTTCTGAAAGCGGCAATACTGGCAACGATTCCTCTGAGCCTTGGTCACTTCACAGTTCCCATTGGCGACACAGGTATACACCCTTTTGTTTTGAACCGTCCGTTTGAAAAAACCTTTGCAGCTGAAAATTAAAAGACAAAACGAAGTTAAAAGCCGCAAAGCAGAAAGAAGTTAAACTGTGAGATATCAATACCAAAATCTAAAACACAAACAGGATTTCCAGAATTTGACACTCTGGAATACTTTACAGCTTAAGTATTTGCTTATAAATTGTGTTAATGATTGGCGATAACCACGAGGTGCTTCTTCTGAAAATTTTACTATTACAGTCATAATGATAGGCTTATTTTCATACATCTTTTTTTGTTGACAGTATTTCGTGGTGTCATTTCTAATGTATCCCTGAATAAAATAGCATTTCCTCAGTTATTCTAAAACCGTTTGTTTGCAGCTGACATTTTCTCCTAATGACATCATGAGAATTAACACAGAAGAAAAAATTAAAGCTATCGAATTTAACAAACATAGTCACGTTATTATAAGTATCTAGTCATGCATAATTACTGACAGATGATCATAACACTCAGACATGCACCACTGAAGATTAGAGTTTCGCTGATCATCTTGGAGTAGAAGATAAGTTTGAGAAATCTGGATCATCTATTATGCAGATAAAAATAGAGTGAATTACAAATCATCGCATACATTTTGTTTATAACCTCGTGGTAAATACACGAATTTATTATCCGCCGCAAATAACTGATTATTTAAGTTTCAGACCAAAATCAGAAATCGGTGAAGAATCACGCAATCTCACAACGAAGCTAAGGTAAGGAATCCAGTAAGAAACTCCCAGCTTATCCCAGGTTTTCGACGATAAACCCGAGGAAGAGTAATTTACTGAAGCGCTGAGGATAAACCCTTTGCTGTAGACTTGACCTTACTTTAAGGAGCTGAAAAACAGGAAAGGTCGATCGTCTTATTTCTACGACCAGAAAGTTCACGAAAAAGCTCAAACTACTAGTAAACATTTTAAAAGTTTTTTTTTTAAATCTCGGTAATTAAGTATTTTCTGACTTTTATAGGCAATTATCTTTTTTTCTCGGACCATTACCCGTTTCCAAGGTTTTAGAGGTGTACGTCGAATTACGTATGAAGTATGAAATGATACATTTATTTAGAGTTACTTATGCGGAAATTTCATATAATGCGGACATAATATGTGGACATAAACCATCATAAGTGAATTTTCCCATTTTTCAGGAGAGCTTTCTGATGGTTTACCTCTTATCAGGACTTACATATGCGATAGTTTATAAGTCTATATTTCACCCAACTTTTGCATATAGAACAGTTTTCCTCAAAGAAGCTCCATCCAAAAGGAGTCTTAGCTAACTAACCAATGGCGGAACAGTCCATTGTGAGCCAAAGCCTGTGGTGCCCATCTCCGCTTTCTTGACCGTGGGCTTTGAGGTGCCATACAGTAATTGTCTCGGTCAGGTGGTCAACCTGACGCGGGACCCCAGAGTTAGTTCCCAAGCATGCTTGGTCCTCATTTTATTGACCTACTCATGGGATGAAAGGCTGAATCGACCTTGCCCAGTCGCAGGGTCGAACCCTGAACCTGGTGTGGCAGCTTGAAGCTTTCAACCACTACGCCGTCGGGCGTCCAAAAAGGAGTCACTTACAATAAAATATCGAAAATGAAGAAAATTCGCTTATGATGGTTTACCTCTGACGTATATATATATATATATATAATTATCAACTCTGTGTCCGTAACAAACATGCAATGGAACACAGAGTGACATGTGACTGAATGAAAAGACTGTTCTCACCCTTCGCACGTGATGATGCCGTAGTGCAGCCCCGTGGCCCTGTCCTCGCAGATCATGCACACCATGGGCTGCCCCTCGTCGTCCCTGGACGGCTGGTCCCTGGACGTGGAGGCCACGCAGAGGTTGAGCGCCTGGGTGTCCGGGGACACGGAGGAGGAGGACGAGCTCTCCGCCGGCCAGGGCTGGACGGAGGACTCCTCGTCCGTGCTTTCCACCAAGCTCGTGGACTTGGAGCAGGTGGGCCGGATGGACGACGTTGGAGAGATGTGCGGGACGAGAGGCTGTTGGGCAGACTGGAAACACACATACATTCACGTTACTTTACGAAAAGAAACTTTTCAGGCACACATTGATTTGCATTACCGAGGACTGATCTTTCCGCGAAAAGCCTTTTTTTCCCTCTTCCCAATGCGTCAGACAATTGTCCTGAAGACGTTAGTTGGTTACTTCACAACGAGAGCTCTATAGAAGTGTACCAGCGTGGCTCCGTTAGACGGGAATGCACAAGAACGGGTGTCCCTTAGCCGGAATTTAAAGCTGCTTCACAAGAAAACTTTAGTTTTCTTGTGAAGTTTTTTTAAGGGCCGTTAAGTTGAGAACACACTATAGTAATTTAACCATTCAGCGGGTTGCGCCCGTGTACAGAGTGCAACATTTTCGTAATTTTGAATAGTTTGTTTTTACATGTAAGGTTTGAATGTTCTAAGCAGTTTCTATTTATACACCCTTTCTAAAGCAGGTCTGATTTTCTGACCCTTGTATTCCTTTCCATTCATTGTTAGTCGTGATTTAACGGTGGTAAACCAGCGATTATACTGGATTACAATACGACAAAAGCAGGAGTTGATGTACTCGATCAAATGTGCAGCTATTACACGGTATCCCGCATATCACAAAGATTGACAATCTCATTCTTTTTTAGGTTTTTGGACATAATAGGAATCAATCCGCAAGTTGTCCTTAGATCCAATAAACCGGACAATTTTTAAATAAGGCGATTGTTTCTGCATTCTTTGGCCTTTAATTATAAATATGCCTCAATATTATAAACATTTTATATCTCGTCATAAAACGCAGAATTATTATTTTCAATTTTAAATAAAGTTTATTACAAAAGGAATAATAAAGGTTGAAAGTGACGTTGCACTTTGTGCCACTCGCGCCTTCTGGTGTTCCAAAAATTGGCGCGCCTGCTGAAGGGTTAATTAAAAAGTTTTTTGCGTTCCCAGACCTCCAAGATAATTTATCGTCTATCCGAATAATACATAAAACTGCGTATGAAACCTGTGATCTTTAGGCCTTCGGAGAGGACCGTCTTAGAAAAAAAAAAAAATCCTGAGAGTGTAGAATCAAGCAAGAAGAAGCCCGCCAGGTTAAGGTTACTGTGTACTAGCCCTATTGGATTCACTCATGTCCGTGATAACTCACGGAGAAAATTTGTCTACTATTTACAGCTACATAAATGCTGATAAGTGAATAAAAATGGTATTTGCAGATAGCCAGAGCTCTTTTGCACCTTGCAGCAGGATTCATTTTATAAATTTCGTCCACCAAAGGAAATTATGAACGTGTAAAACGCACTATACCAGATTTTCCCCCCCGTATAATTTAAATTTAAAAATATTATTTACTTAAAAAAAAAAAGAGAAAAATACCCAAAGGTGTAAAATTTCTCTCTCTACTACGGAGTATAATTTTTTTCTAAATCTTTAAATCCAAGTTGTCAATCCTTAGACAAATTTTCTCCATAAGTTAAAATTGAGGTGAGCGAAACCAACAAGGTTAGTACACAGCAGCCTTAAACGATAGCTCACGCTGTGAAAACTCGGTACACAAACAAACCACTATGGGATGTGGTCGGCTTTCAACGAAAATTTTCCATTGATTTTGCGCGGAATCTGGGGTAGAAAATGAGTGAAACACACTCTCACGGGAGAGATACTAAGAAATGCAAAATAAATGTGTGTCTATAATCGGGAGCAGTTGAGAACACAAGTTTCATTCTTCTGTGTAATAGGTTGATGAACCCAAGGATATATGGTTATCGCGTCAGTTTCGCGCTGTTATAGGAACTGTAATTCCGGTGTTGTATCACATCGCATCGTTTTGCGACACAAAACTCTAATTAATCTACAATACCAACATGGAGCATATAATTCCACATCAAGTCATGCTTACATACTTATATATTATGTATAAACAATAACTATTCTAAGAAATTGTTATACTATTATTATGCTAATTTATTTTCAATCTAAACTGCGAGACACAACTTAAATTCTATCCCTTTGTTTCTGCAAATAATCTTGATAGTTGTAACTTTAAACTTGCTCGCTTTGAACAGCATATTCAAGATTGCAGCTGGAAATTAAAGAGACGAGTAAGTCGATGCGTTCGAAAGAATAATAAATTATTGTTAATTGTTTGACATTTTCAAAGAACCATTTTGTAATTTTTTCCATGAATAAAGTAATGATTTAAATGATATGATAACCTTGGATTATCCGAAAAAGAAAATTATAAAAATTTTCTATAATAAATAGTTTACAAATTATAATACCATTAGCGTTTACCAAAAATTTAATTCCATTTTTTCACTATGCGAAGGGAGAGACATCTTTCATTACTTTATATTTCCTTTGGATTCATTGTACATCTTCGCATAATTTGCTGTTACAAAATATAAAATAAAAATTATAATTTTTTTCATTGTTTTTCTCCCTTTTTTTAAATAAAAAATTATCACCTTGGATTATCTTTCGGATATATATTAGGTATAAACATGGTTCGTACCTTGCTTGCGAAATTTTTTACAGGTCGAAAAAAATGTTCTGAAAATCTTGCATACGCTGGGGCCTTCCGAAAATTCTTCAAACACATATTTGCTCGTCGAAAATTCAGACAATTTGAAATTTTTGCAATGTTAGAGATGTCCTTAGGTATTCGTATTTACCCATTCGAACCTATACCGTGAGTTGTGCTGGGAGGTTCCTTATTTGCCACAATTTTTATACCGGAAGTAATTTCACTTCAATGGACTTTGGCTTGTAATCAAGTTTCATGGAAATATCTCTGAGGTTTCCATAGCAACCGTGCTACAAGATAAGCAAAGACTGGATGTGACGTTAAGTCTGATGTATTAAGACCGCATTTCTTTTCCTACCTTCACACCTCTCGAGGACGTCAAGCGAATAACAGGTTGGAAAAACAAATCAGAGAAAATATACAACATTTATTTTCTCTAATTCAATTTTTATTCTTCTATCGTCTTTCACATTTGTTATTCCTTTTTTTTCCTTCAAAATGGAACGTTTTGACTAGAAGTGTTGAAAAAGCCCAACTCTTGATTCCCTGGGGAAATTAAGAGAGCTAGAGCGTTTCCACCCTTATCTTAAATCGAATAATGAAATCTGTTTATCGTCGCAATTTTATTTCTCCCTCTTGAAAGAGGGGATGAGAAGTGATAATTTTTTATTTAAAAAAAGAGAAAAACATTGAAAAACAAAGCAAAATTTTTATTTTAAATTTTGTAACCGCAAATTATGCGAAGATGTACAATGAATCCAAAGGAAATATAAAGTAACGAAAGATGTCTCTCCCTTCGCATATTGATAAAATGGAATTAAATTTTTGGCAAACGCTAATGGTACTATAATTTGTAAACTATTTATTATAGAAAATTTTTATAATTTTCTTTTTCGTATAATCCAAGGTTATCATATCATTCAAATAATTTCTTTATTCGTGGAAAAAAATTACAAAACGGTTCTTTGTAAATGTTAAATGATTAATAATAATTTATTATTCTTTCGAACGCCTCGACTTAATCGTGTATTTAATTTCGAGCTGCAATCTTGAATATGCTATGCTGCTCAAAGCGAGCAAGTTTGAAGTTAAAAGTGATTATCATGATTATTTGCAGAGACAAAGGGATGAAATTTAAGTTTGTCTCGCAGTTTAGATTGAAAATAAGCTAGCATAATAATAGTGTAACAATTTCTTAGAATGGTGATTGTCAGACGACTGTTATTTATTTTAAATTTGATGTGTCTGAGAATGAATTTTTGCCTCCTTAAAAGGCTCGATAACCGAAAAATTTGATCGGCTTTATCATCTATGTCTTGAGTATCACAATGTATTATTTTATGTGCACTGTTTTATGAAAATTATCAGTCAATTCTACTCGACAATCACTTTGTTCTCTTTTACAGGTTCGAAATATTTTCCCGAGAAGGCTATTACATAGCATGTCATTCTGATTCGATTAGGTTTTGCATTCATTTGAGAAAGGCTATATTAAATGTTTCAGAAATTTGCAAAATTTCCTAGTGCAGGAAACATTTTTAATGCCTCCACGCTTGACACAGAGGGACGACGAATTATTTGTGTGATAAATTGCATTGGAATACTCAATTTCAAGTCCAGAGAATCAGCATTTTAGCTTGCACCTTAAAAGATTTTTTAGTTTAATCAGTTTCCTATTTAAGAACAATTGAAACAGAAATTTAAAATTTATGCAATAGAAGACTTTCGAAGCACTGTGCGAACTTCGATTGTATCTGCGATTACAATGAGATATTTAATTGCCTACAATTTAGTGGGAAAATTATAGTGGTCAGGGGCATACTACGTCAAATTCGAGGGAGAAAAAAAATTAGGCCACATAATACAAATATTAGATGGGAAAAAAAGAAATTTAGAAATGCAGTGAACTTAAGAGAATGTGGTACCCAAGCTGTTGCACTATATATTTTCTAAACCACAATCGACTGAATTCAGGAATTTGCCCGATTGACAATGACATTGACATGGTACGTTAACGAGGCACCGTAGAGCAGAGCTCCATATCCCTGGTATGAATAATTTTTTGTGGCTATATTTCCATTCTCAGGATTAAAGGAAAAGTGTTGGCGATAAAAATAAGTTTAAAAAAATTAATACTTTAAAAAATAAATAAACAAATATAAATAAATAGAGATATAAAAAATAAATAAATATAACGTTTGACAACTATTTAAGGTCGCAGAATTAATAAGAGGAGACACTTAATCTGGCTGAGGATTAAGCTGAACTCGGTGAGATAGGCTTGAGGACGATCCATCACAGAATGACAGGTCAGAATCAGAAGGGCCAGGTTATTGCAATTTACAATTTAGAATGGGTTGGAAGGTATTGATATTTTAGTTTTATGAGAAAATTGCATCAAAAACTTTCGGTGCTGGCGTATTAAAGTCAAAAAATTACTTGCACGCGTTCTTTTTTTGATAAAAGTTGAAAGTGTCATTCACTGAATGTCAATAGCTGACAAGTGAGCATTGTTCACTCTTATCCAGTCTCAACTCAGGTGCTTTATGTAATCAGAACACGCGTCTAAAATGCCGGAATGCAACAAATTAGAAGAACGAAATATTTATCAATTGTATCTATCATACTCCTTGATTAAAACTAAATGAACGCGTTTTCACTTTGACTTAAGAAATATTTAGGTAAAAGGAAGAAGTGTTCATGTCAATAATTTCAGGTCCATCTCGACCAACAAATCTTCATACGGATGGTTATAATGGTGTTATCATATATAAGGCTGAGCCCGAGATAGCCTAGTGGTAGCGCGTTAAGATTTGGACGGTGGCTGCGCAATAAGAATCCCGACGAATGCCATTAAATACCTTCGTGTCTGGCCGTCTACGGGGACATTAAATCCGTAGACCGGAAAGTCCTATGACGTCAGTGGGAGGGAAAAGGTACGAGCCCTCATAGAGGTGCTCGGTAAAAGGAGATGGCACCAGGGGGGGGGTGATGTTGGTTTAAATATAGGGTGTCCCTAATTGAAAGCAATCTACAATTTTCTCGGACAAAGTGCGAATGTCTTCTGGCAATCAAACATATACTGTAGGCCTATGCTATTACTTCTCTTGGAGACAGCACTTTCAAAAATGGTTCAAAATTCGATGAGCTTGTGAATGACTTTTTAACTAATCCTTAAAAAGAACTGACGAAACAGATCAGCGTGATTCATGTACCAGCTTCAGCAATATCGTTTGATAGGAAGACAGTATATCTTTTTTACCACAAATTCAGAGAAAGGTGGTGCTAAAGCAGAGAGAACGAGGACCTGCGATTTGGACAGGAAATTCGGGGGCCGTGTGCTTGGAAGCCTGTGGATAAGTTCCAGAAGACGGGAACTATAGATAGGAATTATTTTTCAAGTAATTCTAGGGATGAAAACCGATAACTGACACGAGTAATCTAAAATGTCCAGCAATTTTAATCACTGATTAGAAACTTAACATATCTTCAGTCATTTTAAATAATTTGTGCGGGAAATTACGAATTACTTATGTTTATGACTCCGCACACTTTAGCTACATTTCAGTTGAAATATAAAATTAGGGTTAATTTCAGTATTTCTTTGTCTCTTAAGTTTTAAGATTTATCAAAAGTCTAAAAAATAAACTCTGAATTTTAGACAGGGTAGGCTCTCCCAATTATTCATTCCATGGTCCCCCTATTTTTTTCTTTAACCATACAGCTATAGGAGAGAGGATAGAATAAGTGGGCTGAAGGAATTAGTGAGACAGACATTCTCATGGCATAGATATGAATCTCATATTTAAAAGCCTTACATGATTATAGAATCATATATAAGTACTGATCAAGTGCAAGATAATCCGACTCCGACATATACACACAGAGCCAACACCAATGGCTCAGATATAATCTTTATTAGGAAGAGTTCCTCGTGGAGGGGGTGGGGGGATTATCTAAAACCTCCTGTTGCATGTACCACTGGCATTTTATATCCATTATCTTGTGCTGCAAATTTTATACAGTTCGCAATAAACTATGGTTCTTTCTGAAGTAGGCTGGTTAACTGCACTTGTCAGTCACCAGTAAAAATTTACAGAAATTTCATATTAGGAATACCTTTCCGCACCCATCGGTTACGCCTAGTTGAGTAAGGCCCTGTTCACATAGAATCCGTCAGCGTCAGCGAAAATTTGTTTAACCAATCATATAACAATAACTGACCCATTTAACCAATCAGCTTGTGGGCACAGTGGCCCAGTTGGCAAGAGCAGCGGGCTAGTGATCTGAAAGTCACTGGTTCGATGTTCGTCGCTGACTAATCCACTGCCACGTACACAAATGGTGGCTGGTGCACGTCAAATCTGTCGTGGCCGCAATGTCCTCCAAGTTCTCAAAATTGCCCCTGGAGGTGCGGAGTCAAGTGTTCTGGTCTCGTCACTTGACTCGGTTCAAAATTACGGGAATGGTCCTTTGGCCAAGTCGGACTGTGGCACCAGTCCAAACAGTAGCCGCACATTCATTGCTCATAGCCTTCGGGACTTGATCTGCTGTTGTTGTCGGTCAAGTGGCATAAGCAACAACAACACAAATCAGCGCCAACAGAATCTTTAACGCTAACGCTTACGGATTCTATGTGAACAGGCCATAACACATAATAAGTGCGAAACCTAGATCCAAGGCAACCTGAACGCTGGAGATGTATATTTTTGCTTAAGAGATCCTCACCTCAAAGGGTGACGAGGAAGGAGTGCTAAGTTTGGGCGTGGTCTTCTTCAGGGTTGGCGAGGTGACAGTGGAAGATGGGGGTGCCCTACTCGTCCACACCATGGTCTTGCCCCCGAGGAGTAGAGGGGGCGGCACATTGTCCGCCGGAAGTTGCACCTCTTGAGCCGAGGGCGTCTGTTCGTGGGATCCCCCGAAGTGCCTGCGGTAAGCTACGCTGTTGGAAGGGGGCCAGAGCTGGGGGGTGAGGTGGGGCAGGACGTCTCGTCCCTCGGCTCCCCCGCCGTCGAACACGCTGTTTTGGAGCTCCAGCTGGGGCATGGCCGTCGCGTCGCTCTCGTCCGGCGATGACTGGGGCAGACAATCCAAGACGGGAGGTTCGGACGATACCTCGATCTTGACGTCGCCTGAAGATTTCTGGCTGCCGAGTTCCGCTAGAAACGAACGCGAAGATTTAGACGAAAGCATTGAGATATTGACATGACACAACACTCCATGTCTGACAATGAGAGAGAGGAAATACCTCATTTTACATTGCGGCTAAGAATATAAGGAGGTTAATATTTATTACCATATATATATATATAAAATATTGCTGTCCCTATCAAAATAGTATCATCTAGCAAATTTATGCAGCGTTACACAATATGATTTTTGTTCTTTTAATTTCTCGAAGTAATAGCTAATAAAGAACGATTCAGATGAAAACCATCGAAACTGACAATTCTCTAGAAAACGTCAAACCTAATCGAAGTTAAATAGAACTCAATTTGAATCCCAAAAGGGTAATTTTTTTTTCAGTTCAGAACAAACGGCATGACTTTACGGGTAGTGTAGCCATTTAATTCCTGGAAAATAGTGTTGTTTTAACGAAAATTTAAATGGCGTCCATACTCAATAGGCGCATTGTTTAAAGTATTCTTGTTTCTAGCCACATTAAGTATTTTCCTATTCTTTTATTTCCATTAATTCTTAAGACATATTTTCTACTCTACAGCAGTGGTGCGCAAACTATGGGTTGCGATCCGCAGGGGGTAGGAGAGGTAGAAGATAGTTTGAAGACAATTTATATGCTATTGTACTATTTAATTATTAAATAGGCTTTCAATTTTCTATAATTACATATTTTAATTTTTTTAGTATTTTTATGTTAAATAACATATGATATTATATTGTTGAATCAGGTGTCAAACAGTCTTGGAGAGCTATACCTGCATCGCTTCTATTCACTTCTACCTATCTGTGTGAGAATAAGTTTCTAAATTTGGGCGGCTATAAAAACCAAACAGCGATCAAGACTCAACCCGGAAAGACGATACGAGATTAGCACTCCCAAGTATTTCACTAAAAAATTAACAAGGGTCCAGAGTCACCCTTCTCATTCAATTTTTTTTCTATTTCAATATTATATATGTAAATGAAATTTATCATTTTCAATGTTTTAATAGGGAAGCTTTATGCTCTTTTAAGTTTTAATTACTTTGACTATTTACCTAAATGAAATACACATGCATATTAACATTTTAATATGAAGTTTTAGTTGCATGAGACTTGGAAAAAAAAATGAAAAAAGTAAAAAGGTAAGCGAGACATTTTTGTATTAATGTTATGAAAAGTAGATATATAACTAAAATCTACAGCGCATCCATTTTTACCATGTTTTTATTAACTTGCTTTCTTGTTTGTTTGAGTGTTCGTCCCTTGTAAATCTTGCAATCGATTTTTAACTAACTTCCCGACTAGCTAAACATTTGAAACTTTTAGAATAGCCCAGAACACGATGACAATGCATTTTTTAAATACTTTTAGCCATCTTTAAGCAGAATTAAATTAATATTCAGTTATTTTCAGTTAATTTTGTTTTGTAGACTGGTGCAGCCATCTATCGACCGGAACGGGAACGAAAAGTTAAATGCAAGTTAACTTCCAATTACCTTCATTTTCTTTGAAGTTGATGGGATAATTCATCAAAAAAAAAATTTTTTTAAGTTTTTATTAATACATAGAATTGTCAAGTTTATATGATTCAACAGAAAATTTAAAAACATGGTATATAAAAAGTTCTTTTTATCTTGTAATTATTAAAATAGTTTGTCAAAATTTGCTCATTTCATTTTTCTAATTTTTTTTGTTAACATTTTACTAATTATTCAAAAAAATTTACTTTTTTAATTACTTTCACTATTTACCTAAATGAAATACACATACATATTAACATTTAAATATGAAATTTTAGTAGCATGAGATTTGGAAAAAAACCAAACAAGTGCTGATGGTAAGCGAGACATCTCTGTATTATCGTTATGAAAAGTAGACATATAACCAAAATCTACAGAGCATCAATTTTTAAAATAGTTTGTCAAAATTTGCTCATTTCATTTTCTAATTTTTTTGTGAACATTTTCCAAATTTTTAAAAAAAATTTACTATCACCAAAAATGTTCATTGCGGGAGGGGGGGGGGGGGGGGGGGTGTTTTTTTATTCAAAGAAAGTGGGTCGCGTTCGAAAAAAGTTTGAGCACCACTGCTCTACAGTATATGCCATATTCAATATACTTCTATAACATCTTGACAACTGAGAGGCTGAAGATGATGTAAAATGTTCGTATGGGAATACAATACAGGTGTTCCTCGACTTACGACCGCTCGCACTTAAGACCGAAATTTTTATTTTATTTTATACTTATTTTTATCTTTTTCTCAAAAATATTGTACCTTGAATGTACAGTACATACCTATATGTATTGCATGACTATTAAAAACTACCGTATAACCCTTAGCAATGTATCTTCTGTCGCAAATTCTGAACCAGTGGATTGTACTAACATAAGGGGCTTGGTGGCCAAGTTGGCAAAGGCAGTGAGTTAGTGATCTGAAAGTCTCTGGTTCAATGCCGGTCACTGGAAAAATCCATCACCGTGTACGCTAATGACGGCTGGTGCATGAAAAATCTGTCGTGGCTGCAATGTCCTCCAAGTTCTCAAATTTTTTCTTTGGAGGTGCGGGGTCAAGTGTACCGGTCTCGTCCGTTGACTTGGTTCAAAATTACGGGACCGGTCCTTTAGCCAAGTCGGACTCCGATCCTTGTGGTGCTATTCAAAACCGGAGCCGCACCTTTCTGACCAATAGCCTTTATGGACTTGATCTGATAGACTGTCGGTCAAGGGGCATCAGCCACAACAACAACATAATAAGTAGTTATGGCGAAGAATAATTTATCGCTTCTAAATAAAGTAGTGTATTTTAAATTACATATGTATGTATGAAAGTAAAAATATATGTATGTACATATGCCCCCCCCCCCAAAAAAAAAAAAAAAAAAAAAAAAAGTTTGAAACTCCACTTACGACCAATATTTTGGTCTAAGTCGAGGAATATATGTACATTACTTTACTATATTAGTCTATCTTCGGAAGTAATTTTGTTGTTTTTCTTTAACATAAGCCTTCATCACATCACAGTTTTCCGGAACCTTTTCTGCCATGTAAATTGTAAGAGCATAAATGTATCTACACTCGCATACACATTAACGTGCAAGCAACGAAAAAGCAAAATCGTGCTCGGTCGAATGTCGCACGTTATTAAGTACGTTACGCATTATTACCTGTTTCCTGTCGCATTTCGTTGTTTCCGTTTCCGACCGCCTTCTTCCTCGCGGGTGCTGAAGTGGTGGGGGCAGGCGGCGAGGGAGAAGAGGGGGCAGGAGGGGGCTGCTGGGACATGCTGGGGGTGTGATCAGCGCTGTTCATCCGGGGTCGCTTCAGCTTCAGGTGGTGAAACAGGGTCATCCTTGTCTCACACCACCTCAACACTGCAATCATAGCTCCTGCAGAGAAGAAAAAACATTCAGATGAGTTGGAAACAAGGCAATTGCTTTCATTTTCGTAATATAAAAGCAATTAACATTAAAACTTCTCCCTTGGGATTATATCCTATTTTATTTTATTTTATTTGAGAATCCAGATTTTTTATCATTAGTCTAGGGAGTTTTCATTCCATTGGAGACTGGTTTGTTAGTTGATAAGGAGCGCTGCTGCTGTCGTCTTTTGTAACACGAGGGTTAAACAAACTGACAACTTCAGCTTAAAGCCGAGAGCAAACAGCAGCCTACAGCGGCATTCGAACCCCTAGACTCTGGCTCCAAAGTCCAGAGTTCATTCATCCGGCTGAGGACTTTTAGACAATGGCGTAAATTTAAACTCAAAATAAAATCTTAACCTGCAAGCTCAAAAATTCTCCCTACTGGCAATCTTATAAGGCTAACTTCATTGCTTAACTCATTGGTAAAACCACTTCCCAGTGGTAAAGCTCCCGTTGTCGTACCTATCCCAAAGTCACTCAGGTGGGCACTTCGAAAATATGCTTCACCTTGACCTTGACCTTGATTTAATATTGAATATAATCTCAGGCTCAAAAGTAAGACAAATATTACATTATTAGTCATAGTTGCCCAATTACAAGGAACCAAATTTGGCGAAATTGGAAGTCTAGTTGCACTGAAGTACTGCTGCTTAAGCCATGCTTCAGAGCAATCAGTAATTGTGTTTGCTCGCACTGTTACGTTCGCATTCGCTATAAATTCAGCATTTCTTAACTCCTCATCAAGCTATATTGACAAACCAAGATGAAATGTTCTTGGAAAGTCTAATAACAAAATTTTTACTTTACAGCTGACAGAAATTGTAGTTCAAATTTTAAAAAAAAACTTCTTTTATTTTTTAAAGAAAATTGCATTTGATGAGACAAAAAATAAAAATTTGAGCTGAATTCAAAAGTCAATATCCCTAAGCTCGTTTCCAGATTAGTTATGGCCAACTAGACTGTTATTTACAAAGATATTATGCAAAATAGAGCTATTGTACATCAGTCCTAAAATACACTGCATTGCGTACGCCGTAGATCGACGTTAAGGTAGGATTACACGTTAAATTACCAAAAATAACAACGCGACAGTCATAATAATAGCTACAAGAGGTCAGAGCACTGCCCAAATCGAACGTGCCTAAAAGGTAGTTTTCATCTCCGCCCATTTCAATCCCACACTTTCCGCATAAATATACAGGATTCCTGATATAGATAAACAAAGAAGTTTAAGAAAGGACTTTGGTACGGCACTACATGTAGAAATTATTTTCAAAGTTTTGATTAAAATAATTTATAAGTGTTACATTTTAAGAATAAAATATTTTAAACACATATTGCCGTTTTACGTAAAGATTTAACATCCTTCCAAACACGTGTACGATCTACAAAAAGAAGGCAAAAAAACTGACGTCCTGTAAATTTTCCCACGTTTAATGCAAGCTTAGTCGCTCGAGGAAAAAGTTTCCGCTTCACGTTCTAATTCGCGTGCACTCTTAACTTTCCTTTCTCTCAATGGACGAGCACAACTATCTCATTTTGAACTCTCACTATCATCGGTTGTAATCAAAAGCATTTTCAGTGTCACTACAGATGAGCTAGTATATTCCGAGAATTTTCCTCGATGCAGTTGTGAGTCTATAATATTAATGAATTTCGTTTTCATGCCTTGAATTTGTGGTAAAGGTAAATGCAGCTACGAAAGTTTTAGCATATTTGCAAATTGATTTGTGTCGCTTAAGAGGAAGACTCGGTAGCAGATATTCTCTCTGAAAACCGAAAAAAATCTAAGGCATACCGGGGACGGTCAAATGAGAATCTTTCATAGAGGTATTCCTAAGTGGTAAAATGCCGGATGATGGCTGGAATGGCTAGGGCGCTGGCCTTCGGTACCAGAGTCTATGGGTTCGAGTCCCACTCTTGGTATGGAAGTTTGTAGCCGTTCGGAATCGGCTTTAAGCAGTAGGTCCCGGTCTAATGAGCCACGTGTAGCAAAAAATTGACAATAGCGCTCCAAACCAAACCAAACCAAACCAAACCTAAGTGGACATGTAACGGCTTAAGAGGTTCCAGACAACGGAAACCACAGAAAACGTAACACGTGCATCTAGAGTTCCTAAAACTAACGCCAGTCCTCTGCCCACGAAAGATGCGTACTTAATTGCACTTTTTGGAGTCATTGTTCTATATGGCAACTAAATTAATTATTCTTCTGTACGCATGAAAAAATACATGAATATTATTTTGGCATGATCATTTATTATATATTTTGATATATTTACTTATATATTATTCGAGGTACTTAAAAGAAAAGTTATGTTAATTTAAGTTCACTGAAGGGGCATTATCTTAGTGAATATTATCTAAATCAGCATTTTAACAAAATGTTTCAGTATTAAAAACGGTACTATAAAAGAGAGTAATCATGTAAAAAGCTACATATGCTATAAATAAACCTTTATTCCGCCTCTTAAAGTATTTAAAATATTTTTGTTATATATATATATATATATATATATATATATATATATATATATATATATATATACAGTCGAACTTCCATATATCGAACTTCCCCATATCGAAATTTTCTATATATCGAACTCTTAGCAAATCTCCACGTTCATTACATAGAAAAGCTGTTTCTATATATCGAAAAAATCTCTATATATCGAAATTTTTTTCAAGGCATATTGGGAGATTTTATTCTACTTTAGACCGTCTACCTCAAGAAAAATGCAATGTCAAAAAGAACATCCCTTAGTATTGTGGATAAAGTTGAATTGCTGAAGAATGTAGATAGTGGAATGCGCAAAAAAGACATTTCTGCTAAATTTGGTATTCCCGCAAGCACAGTGTCGACTATTATCAAAAATCGGAATGCCGTAATGAAATCCTATAAAAGTATTGAACCTAACAGAAAACGTTCGAAAACATGCAGTGGACGTGGCCGTTTTGAAATGGATAAAGAGCGTTCGATACCAAAACTTGCCGATCTCTGGTAAAAGAGAAGGCATTGGAGTATACTAAACATTTTGGAAATAATCAATTTCAAACAAGTTATGGGTGGCTGGACAAATTTAAGAAAAGGCATGGCATCAAGGAAAAGGTTATTTCCGGAGAAAGTTGGATTCCGGAAAAATAAAAAAAATTGTTTTGCTTGTAGACAACTGCCCGGCCCATGTAATGTCTTAGGAGAGTTATAATGAAACTAAGATCAGTTCTATATATCGAATTTTTTTCCGGCAATTTACTGCTTAGATATATGGAGGTCCGACTGTATATATATATATATATATATATATATATATATATATATATATATATATATATATATATATAAGACACACAAAAGTTTGGCGTTATTTAGCGAAACTTCTCTGTCATCATAAAAAAAAATGCTCAGCATCTCATGGCTGACTTATTTCGTCTTTCCCTGTCACAAGAAAATCTAAACACCAGATAACTATTTCACGAATGATTTGGAACAATTCATGGCTGAACATCGATCCATTTTATATTTACCATTTTATGACACCTTTTAAATCACTTTAACCCTCTTACGCACCAAGCACGAAGTGGGCAACAAAATGTCTGAAACGTTAACTTGGGTTTTAGAAACCTTACATGTACAGAGCTAAAAGCAAGAGCTTCTAACGACAACAGAAATAACTCTGAATGTTCAGGGGTGATGACAATTTATCAATCACTGCTCAGCGGACATCTCGAAGGATAGTGTGGCAGTAATTAGTCTAAAAGCTAAGGCGCTCTTATCCCAATCCTCTCGCAGACCTTCATATATCATTGAACAGTTCCTTCAAAATAACGTCGAGTATAGGTAAACTATTTGGTTATTTTGTTCATTAATGTACCGTATAAACAGGAGGATATCATCCACGGCCTCCAAGGCTACTAATCGCGCGTCAAGTTCAAGGTCGCCTTTATTTTCCGGCATTTTTATGCATTTCAAGGAACCCGATTTAAAAATTGGAGGAACATTTTGAATCAGCGACAAAAATAGTAGGCAATGTCGACGTGTGTGAACGCCTACGCTCACATACCAAAGAAGTAACATACTGTAAAAAAGAAAAAAAAAAATTAACCTTAAATGCATGAAAACTGGGTGGTTACATATCCAAGAAACGATGAAACTCCATCTACTGTCAAGTCAAAGCCCTATTGGAGGAGGCATAGAAGTGCTAAATGTACTTTGCCCCCATCTGTACGGCAAATGTGGTGTGAACGTTTCATAAAAACTAGAAGTGTTCCGATTTAACGAAACCATAAACGATCAAAACATAAATCGGAAGACAGAGCCAATCTAGAATATTAATTAGAGGGCTTAATGGTAGAGGAAAGTCACTTGCAACATTTATTGAGTGATTGATGTCAAAAAGTATGAAGCTAATATAGCCATTAAGCTAATATTGCCATATTTTTTTAAGAAGGTCATGTTTGAGAGTATGGTAGAGTCATGGAACCAAGAATACATCAGCGCAAATAAAGGTAGTTTAACCAAGAAATTTTTCCCGTCCATTAGAATGAGACCCTCATTCCATCACTTCTTTGCTAACTATAAATTGACTCAGTTCCTCACAGGACATGGAAAGAGCTATTTGAGTAGATTCAACTTATGTTTGGCGACCCCCTGTGACTGCAGCGTTGGTGGCGAGGAAAATGCTGAACATGTTCTGTTTTAGTGTTCGAAATACAGCAGGGAGAGAAATATTTTCAAATTGGCGCTTAAGGACTTAAATATTAACTAGCCTCCTGGTCTCTTTCTGCTCGTTTCTGGGAAGAGTGCTTTCGGCTTATTTTGTAAATTTATTGTAAATATTTGTAATCCTTCTGAGTTTCTTTTTATTTTATTTTGTTTTATCTGTTTCATTACTGTTTTCTGAGTGTTTTATACTTACTTCTGTAAGTCCCGTGTGATACTTTGTGGTACACGGGAATGGTATGAGTATTTTTTTAATAAATAATAATAATAATAATAATAATAATAATATAGCCATTACATACTTCACTCTGAGAAATTATACCACAATTTCACGCTCGCATTCGAACTTCCGAAGAAAATTACTTAAGCGATATTTTTAAAATTGTATTCATATGTGTTAATTTATCACAAAATTATTCCATTCTTATTTTTGAAAGTAAATAATATCAAAGAGTGAGATAACCCTGTACTGGTATCCAGTCTACACTTGAAATGGAAATCAGCAGGGAGAAACAAAAACGCTTTCGATCGGAGTGATTTCAGCTCAAGCAGAGTTCAATGTACTCCCCGAAACGTCCTCTTAGGACACCAAATATTTTTAGAACTCATAAAGGGCATTAAACTAAAAGCAGGCAGAATGGGGTTAAACTTAAGTCCTCTGGGATCCTAAAATTATTTTTGTATCGCTAGATGGTTAAAAGAAACAAAACAAACTCGGTTCTAAGTGTTTAAACAATACATATTTTGCTCTATGCGCCGACTACATACATTTGGTAAGAAACAGCCATCCCACGTAATAACGTCGTCTCTTGAGAATGCTATTCCTTTGATTACGAGCCATTTAAAAAACAAATTGAGGCTAATAAAGTGGTCTGTGTAAGACAGTAATACACACGATTATACAAACCAAGATGGTTAAAAAAACGAATGCCAGAGAGGGTTCTCAAAACCACGTATTTTTCTATCTGCAAATGTAGATTTGGCTAGTAAAGCTGCATTAGGGAGAAAGTATCATTTCCATCGCATTTCCTGACATCTTGATGATTTCTTTTGGCCTGTATATATTTATTTATTATTCGACTATAATGAATTTCTTTAACAATGAATATTTTTTGGTCATAAGTTTTCGCAACGTCTATTAGGTTTCTTTGTATCGGTCGGACGGCTGGGTCTTGAACTTCCAGACGGGAATCAAATTTTTAAAGTATCCTGGTGATGTGAGAAAGTCTTATTTTGTATGCCTTTCATCACAGTGTTATCATAATATATAATATCAAAAAGCATTTCACATATTCTCTCTTACAGCTTTTCTCCTTCGCAGTAGAAGCAATGTAAAAGCAACTATATGTAACTTCAGACCCAGAAATTAATTTTTTATTGAAATATTAAATCACGGCTAAAGGAAGATATCATTTTCCCATTACAGTTTGTTAAGGAAACTATAAATAATACAATTAATTACATACATTATTTGATTAATACCTAATCCAAACATAAATATTTTTTTAAAAATTCTTCTAAATTAAAATTGTCGCTTATCAAAATTACAGCATTTTAATAAAAATATTTTTGTTCGAGTATTTATATATGGTTTTTAAGGTTTGTATAAATTTAAATTATCCTTAAGACAGTATCCTTAAGACCTAATAAGTTTCTAAACTAAAATTAAAATTGCCTACGGCATTCGAACTCAAACAAACATTGATAATTTTTTATATATATTTACATTGCGGAAAAACAATCTAAATAACCTAAAACAATCGAAACGTTTAGATTCAATTTATAAATAAAACTTCATGGTAATAATATTTTTCCAGAGTCCCAATAATGCAAACGGGCATAATAAATAGAAAAAAAATGGTAGTAGGATAATTACAACAGCATGCACTTAACACAAAACATACAGTTAGAATAGAAAGCAAAAAGATTTAGATGACTGTGTTGACGCACAAAATACGCCGAATACACTAGAACGCATTCATTCGCTAAATAATTCAAGTGTTTTAACACCCATGTTCATTACAATGTAAATTCGAAAACGGGACTGTCACAAAGTACTTAGATACAATCCATTTAAAGTGATGACAATCCTCATCCCACGCTAAACAATTTCAAATTAAACGCGACTTGTGAGTATATCACATTAAAGAGGTGAATGTGTAACCATACATTAACTAACTGCACAGCTTAATTTCCATGCAGGCACCTACTTTACTATTTTAAAATAAACAAAAATTCACGGTGAACTGAAAATCAGTTTAACTAAGATTATTAGAAGTTAAGTCATGAGCTTACAGGTATTAGTATGCGAAATAATACGTCCCCTGTTTAGTATATTGCTTGCTTAAAAATAATAATAATTATTATTATATTGTCATTATGACAGATCTCAATTCCCAGTTTTAACGCAATGTCAGAGATCTCTAATATTTTGCAATAGAAGGAAATATCGTAATATTTTGCAACAGCAGGAAATAAAAATTAACCAACCGCTGCACTCAGGAAGGATAAACATTATCAATAGTAAGAAATTTTCTTCCGATTCAGAAACTAGAACTGGTATATTAGCCTGTGACTACGAATCAGTTTTCCACATCAATCGCTTCCAGAGGGCGATTTAAATGATTTTAATTAACACAATATTCATTAACACACCCGTTAAGATTCCATTCCAGAAACCCATTGCTCTAAAATACTCACCCAGTCACCCATCATTCCCCCTTTGGTTGGAATTTTGGTCTCGCCCACGCCTCTCGGTCATTGACCCTGCGGCACAACACTATCTCTCTCTCCTAAGCGCGAGCGTTTGTGACACACGAACAGACAGACGAGTTGACCTCTAGAATTTGGGAAATGATGACTAAAAGTGTACGCTTGGAGGGGGTAGAGAGAGAGAGAGAGAGGGCGTACCCTCTCCCTAAACAGCTGGCATAAATTTAACCGATTTCACGGAAACATTCTTAGTGGAAAACAACATTCCAGTCGCACTTCGGAGAAAATGCAGCGAAATAATAATAGAAAAATATTACGAAAATTCGAGCTTGTAAATGAG
Organism: Dolomedes plantarius; assembly: GCA_907164885.2. Classification (NCBI taxonomy): domain Eukaryota; kingdom Metazoa; phylum Arthropoda; class Arachnida; order Araneae; family Dolomedidae; genus Dolomedes; species Dolomedes plantarius. The sequence continues at coordinate 184,898,591 of OU015491.1, read as the reverse complement.
AGAAGTTTCTTACTGTTTTACTTCTTTTTTCTACCCTTCTTAATGAAATAAAATGAACATATCGGCTCCAAAATATTTTTTTTTTTTAAATGGTTTATCCAACGAGATAGATTAACAAGCGGATGTTATGTTTTTGAATTTAATGAATGGCAGCATTTACAATTAACACAGCTGTATGTCAACTCGATTACAGGCTGTATAACTGTTATATTGCTGTAAATGCATGAAAAAAAAAGGTACTTACGTATTATAGCTGAAGCTTTGCGGTTTGGCGAAAAAGTGGCAATAAAGCGCCAATTATGCGCCCCATCCTTATTGATAGTATTGTTTTCGCCATTCATTGCTTTTCGCTCCCGTTCTAAGTTTTGTTTTGAAGATTTTCTTTATTTTTTTAGGTTATGAAAGTTATTTGACAAAGATCTTTTATAAAAGAAGTTTGACGAGAAATCTGACAGTGTAATACCTCAACTTTGATAAAAGATAACTTTTATAAAAGTTGGGTTCTTCGTCAAAGTTTTATAAAAGATTTCGGTGCCCGGATGTTATAAACAACATTTCGAGCAACAGCATGTTTAAAAAATATAAATGTGTGGAAAACGCGCCAGATAAAGAACGAGATTTCGATTCGAAATAGTTTTAGCTGTAATTAAAAATTGCGCACTAATGACTAAACAGAAATACACGAAAAATATTCAAAATGAGTATGTTAAAAAGGCAAATCTTTCAAAGGAAAAGTCTTAGGATGCTGAAATTTTGCATGGTGGTTACTCCTAAGCTCTAGATGTCCACTAAGAAATATTTTTAAAAAGTACAAATATTAAGGGGTTTAAAAGGGGCTTAACCCCCTCCCCACTGAAGAAAAACCCATTGTATCTCTGAAACCATAGGACCCAGGAAGTTGAAATTTCGTATGGTGGTTCCCCTTAAGCTCTTGGTGCCCACTAAAAAATCTTTTTGAAAAATGCAAATTTTAAGGGGGTTAAAAGAGGCTTAACACCCCTCTAAAAAACCCCCCATAGTATCTCTGGAACCATAAGGCCTAGAAGCTGAAATTTTGCATGGTGGTTCCCCTTAAGCCCTAGGTACACACCAATAAATATTTTTTAAGAGCTCGAATTTTAAGGGGTTTAACCCCCTCCCCCCTAAAAAATGCCACTGTATCTCTGGAACCATAGGGTCTAGGAAGCTGAAATTTTGTATGGTACTTCCCCTTAAGCCCTAGGTACACACCAATAAATCTTTTTTAAGAGCTCGAATTTTAAGGGATTTAGCCCCCTTAGATAGAAAAAAGTTTTATAAAAGATCTTTGTCAAAGAACTTTGATAGTGAAATAGGGGTATTTTGAGGTTATAGCATTTCTTTTATGTATAACTGTTATAAAAGATACAAATAACTTTTAAAAAAGTTCTTTGTCAAAGAACTTTGATAGTGTAATATAGGCCAAAAGGAAGAAGATGCTGTGTCTATTCCATATCCGTGGAATTTTGCCCAGTCAGAGTGTATGGCCTAACATTCACAACATGCGTGCCTATTTTAATCGACCAGTAGCTGGAGATGTAATAATAAAGATTGCGGCAAAACAGTCAGAATTCAGAAGGAAAACTGGTTCTACGGTTCCCGATTGCCATTACTTTAAAATCCCGATTGCCAAACTTTAAATATTTGCATTTTCCGTCGAAACCTGCATGCATATCAATTTGTGTCCAATTTGCATTACCCTTTCTTGGCTCGTCGCTGTTTTTTGTCTAAGAGTGTATTCCTATTTTGTCTTTAATATGAAATTTTTAATTAGATCTAAAATTATCTATAGCGAAATCATGTTCTTCAGCTGCTTATATATTTTAAACTTTTCCATGTGTTTTCCAAATACTTTTTTAAACATGCTTCTGCTCAAAATGTTGATGCATGTTTAATAACTGCTTAACGTATATTTCATACACGTGCTTCGCCACAGATTACACGAGTACCATGAATTATGTCATTTGGTTCATTTAATTTCAATTAACTTTAGCAGTAAGGTGGGGTCATTTCTCATAAGGAGTTCATCGCAGAAATTAACGACAGTGATCCGAATTTAAATACGAGTTTTGGATATTTCATTTTTATTTTGGGGATTTAAAACCACTTTACAACCTCCTAAAAAGTTGCTTTTTAAACATCTTTCTTGGCCAGCACCTAGAGCCTAAGAGGAAACGCCATGCAAATTTTCAACTTCTTCGGCCTTATTGTTCCAGAGATACAGTGGGATATTTTTTTATTTTATTTTTTTTTTTTGGGGGGGGGGACTAAACCCCTTAAAATTTGAATGTAAAAAGCATTTATTGGTGTGCACCTAAGGCTCAAGGAAAACCAACCAACAAAAATTTCAGCTTCCAGGCCTTATGGTTCCAGAGATACAGTGGGTTTATTTCTTTTTTTTTTGGGGGGGGGGGGTCTAAACCCCTTAAAATTTGAAGTAAAATTATTATAAGTGTGCACCTTGGGCTTAAGGGAAACCAAACAAACAAATTTCAGCTTCCCAGGCCTTATGGTTCCAGAGATACAGTGGTTTTTTTAGAGGGAAGGGGGGATTAACCTCTTAAAATCCGAACTTCAAAGAGATATTTATAGGTGTGCCTCTATGGCTTAAGAGGAACCACCATACAAAATTTCAGCTTCCTAGGCCTTCTGGTTCCAGAGATACAGTGGGTGTTTTAGGGGGAGGGGGCTAAACCCCTTAAAATCCGAACTTTAAAAAGATATTTATATTTGTGCCCCTAGGGCTTAAGAGGAACCACCATACAAAATTTCAGCTTCCTAGGCCTTATGGTTCCAGAGATACAGTAGGATTTTTTTGGAGGGAGAGGGGGCAAAGCCCCTTAAATTTCGAGCGTTCAAAATGATTTATTGGTATGCACCTAGGGATTATGGGGAACCACCATACGAAATTTCAACTTCCTAGGCCCTATGGTTCCAAAGATACAGTAGGTGTTTTTAGAGGGGGGCAGGGGGTTAAGCTCTTTTTAACCCCCTTAAAATTTACAGTTTCCAAAAAAAAAAAAAAAAGATTTCTTAGAAGGCACCTAGGGATTATGGGGAACCACTATACAAAATTTCAACTTCCTAGGCCCTATGCTTCCAAAGATACAGTGGGTGTTTTTAGAGGGGGGCAGGGGGTTAAGCTCTTTTTAACCCCCTTAAAATTTACAGTTTCCAAAAAAAGATATCTTAGAAGGCACGTAGGGATTATGGGGAACCACAATACGAAATTTCAACTTCCTAGACAAAGATACAGCAAAGGTTCCAAAGATACAGTAGGTGTTTTTAGAGGGGGGCAGGGGGTTAAGCTCTTTTTAACCCCCTTAAAATTTACAGTTTCCAAAAAAAGATTTCTTAGAAGGCACCTAGGGATTATGGGGAACCACAATACGAAATTTCAACTTCCTAGGTCCTATGGTTACAAAGATACAGTGGGTGTTTTTGGAGGGGGGCAGGGGGTTATGCCCTTTTTAACCCCCTTAAAATTTGAATTTAATAAAAAAAAAATCTTATTGGGCACGTAGAACTTGGGAGTAACCACGTTTTCCACACATTTGTATTATTTTAACATGCTTCTGCTCGAAATGTTTATAATTTCGGGGAAGGAAATAGGTTGCCACTGTGAAGTTAGGTGTTGGCGAGCAGATATTTCGCCAAGGGTTAAAGGCTGCCAACCTTCAGCTATAATACGTAAGTACCAAAAAAAATTAATAAATTTTTCTTCCTATGGAAAAAAAAAATATTTCGGCAATCTTTTTCGGAGCTGTTATTTATTAATTCATAAAAATTCATTTTGAAAAGTTACCAACAAAGATTTTGTTACGTTGCTTATTAATTAAACGTATTTTTGAAAATTGTATATCTATATTAAAAATAAAGTTTAAAAAACAATCAAAAATTGAACTACACAGCATTAAATGCGAATGTGAGAGGGGTAGAACGACTATCACGGTTTTTTTTCTTTTAGATGGAAAATGTGTCCGTATTTTTGTGATGAATTTCACTGTAAACCTATAAACGTAATACCATATATATTGATAATAGCCTGCAATGGTGTTTAAGTTGGGTTAAAATAAGAAACAAAATGTCATCAAAATATAGAAAAACGAATACAACTTTATAAAGGTGTTTAAACTAAATTGTTTAGAATTTAAAAGTTTTGCACTGATTTGTAACTACACCAGGAAGGGGTTATATACATCTCAAAAGAGATATCAGGAAAGTTAAAAATAGGTACAAGAAGAAAATTATAACAAATGGGATACATTTATTCTACTCTCAATTTTCTAAAATGTCTCCAAAATGCACCCCCCTCCTCCCCCCAAAAAGACCTCATGATTTTTATTTTATTTTATTTTTTTTTTATAGTAAGCCGCTAAAGTTCCTTAAGTTTCATATACATGGCGTAACTGTTTCTAAATTTATAATAGCCTGTTGATATTTGTCCAAAAGTTATGTGTCAAATATACATTTGAACTTTGTAGATAGTCGTGTAGCAAAAGATGACCGTAGCGCTTTCATTTATCCAAATTTAAATCCTTCGGAGTAAAGTAATCAAAGCTCGTTTCACATCTACCGTCCTTATTGTTATTGTTTTCATTATCTGTTTTACCCGATGAAAACAGATTCAACTCTTTGGATGTATCGAAATTCCAGTGAAGGCTTTTCACAACTCCTTCGGGCTATGAAGTGTAGTCAAGTTTTAGTCGCCTTTACAGTTTAAACTTTCAAAATGGCCTTGATTTACTTTATCTTTTTTTTATATCTCTTTTATTTTCGTACGGAGTCACAGCTAATACTTTTATATTTTTTACTCAATGCAAATCTTCAAAGAGAATCGGAATCGAAACAAAGAAAAAAAATTAGGCTGTTTGATATAGAAACAAAAGCTTTAACGAAAACTAGTTTTTATTTTTTCTTTAAAACTTGAACCTGAAACGGAAGTTCATGAAGTCAACAACAGTTGTTGCCCTGACTGATTAAAAAAGAGTAGAAAAAAAAATCAAGCCTACAAAAATAGACATCTGCGTTTTTTTTTTCTTCCCTCATCATGTCGCTAGTGTATTTCCCCAGCAGCATGGATAACGGCGTCGAGAGCCAAGGAAACTTTGGCCTCGGAGCAACACACAGCTTCTTCTCGTCTCATTACTTCATCCTCACGTTCTCCTTACCCGTGTCCATGGTTTCGGAGGGAGAGAGTTTGTTCCGAGGAGAGAATGAGGCAGTTTAAAATTAACTCGAGGGTAAACAGGCATTTGTGCAATATGTTTTTACGCAGAATGGTGCTCGCCGTTAATATCCGTAACTACAAACATGTACGCTTAGTGCGAGTGGAAGTGATGTGAAGTTACATAAAATAAAGCGTCTTTCGCCATCGTAGATTCATTTGAATGAGATAAAATAGGATACCTATTGTGAAACATCCCAAAATAACTACGCACTTTCGAGACATCCTTATGAGTATTTCGGGAATTTGAAGACTTGCATTGCTGATAATTGCCACAAACACAAGGGCGTATAGGATTTAAATCTTTATTATTTCATTTACATACATTTTATAATGACTTTTTGTCCTCAAATGTGCCTTTATATAAAGACCACTAGACACATAAAGTTCTCCAATAATTTGAAGTTTTGTTAAAAATTTACTTTTAAAATTTGAAGAACGTTTAGCTTTTTAAATATCTTCTGAACTAACTGCCCTGAATGTAAAACTTTTTTAGTTTTGAGTAAGCATAAGAAAGATTTTACTATCTTTTGTCTTCAGTATCAATAACAAATTTATTCATAACATTTATAATCACTCTGAAGAGTTTATAAAGTATTTTTCTTCAGGGGAAATATTCTATTAATATTCCCTTTAAATCAAAAATTCTCCAGATAATTAATTTAAGGAAAATAGAACAAAGGAAAGCTGTACGAAATCTCATATAGATATATGGCAAAGAATTTCAGTCATATTCTTTAGAAGATGGCAAACTGCGAAAATTTCCATCCTGGGATAGATAGACCCGGGCGATAAGTCCAGAAGGGTAAGTATAAACAGTACAACATAAAAATGATGTAAAAGAGCTATTTATAATATCTGTAGTAGCTAGCAATTAGTGCTATATTATGTTTAAGGTCATGAAAATAAAAATAGCCTTTTTTTCTTTTGCTTTTTTTGAGAATTTTGTGTCCTGACTTCCGTAAAGCCTCTTTTCGGACATAAGACTCCTACCAATTGAATGGCAAAGCTAGTTAAGAATCTCGGGAGGTTAAAGGCAAACGGCGAATAGACACAAGCATCCGGCCAAGATCGAAATAATCTCAAACTTCATTACCAGACTCATTTAAACCCCTTCTCCAAAACGGTTACAGTTGTTACATAAAATTGTTACCATAGACGAGAAAAGTATCATAAATTACAAAATATGGATTTGCAAAGAAAAAAAGGCTTTTCTTAACTAATCCCAGATTGTTTAGCAAGGGTAGACAATCTCCATGAAACCAAAAATATCTAAAAAGTCTAAAAACAGTAGAGGGTCCCGAAGGACCTCGTCCTTTGTAAAATCCAAACTAGCCAAAAGATGGGCAGGGGAGGCCATGTCGGTAGAGCACCAGTGACACTTCGGGAAGATCTTCTGACCCTGCTGAAAAGTGAGTGCTCTAATATGGCCACTCATGAAGCGCGGGCTGTTTGATATTTTCTAGGCTTGAGCTGGAAAGACCCACCCGGACTTCTTCCAAAGTACCATGGGTGGCAAGGAGGGGTTCTCCAAAGATGGTTTTGTTCTATCTTCTTAAGAGAGTAAATCTCTCTAAAAGTAAGAGCCTCACAAGGGCTCACGTACTCCTCAAGCAGCAGTTCTGGCTAAAAAGTCGGCCCTTTCATTGACGTCAATCCGAACATGGGAAGGGATCCACTGAAAATTAATAATGTGTCCAGATGAAAGCCAGTCAAGAAGATCTAAGATGTCCAGGCTAGTCTGGTCTCCATTAATAGTCCAATTAGAGAGGTGCTGAATTGAAGCACGACTGTCAGTTAAAATCCAGACATCGTGAAATTGATCCTCAACTTGACACGTATACTGCAAGCCCTTCTTGATAGCAATAAGCTCTGATCTAAAAACCGAACAGAAATCTGGATTTTTAATCTTTACCACGAAAAAAAAAGGCTTAAAAATATAATACAAACGCTTCCTCGATAAGAAATTAATAACATTTTACCTAAGCTGTTGTAATATCTCTCTGATAAACAATTGAAGTAAAGGATAGAGAACATATTAACAAATGTTCACATGCATTTGTGTAATTTTTAATTTAAATTATTCTTTTTTACTAACAATATAAAGAAATAGGTATGTTAGAAAAAGCGCTCCTATTGGAGGGCTACTATTTAATACCATTTTTCTAATTCATCCCCCCCCCCCCCGTTGCTTCAAAATTTAATATTTTGATCCTCCTCTGAAATCTGTACCATGAAAGTCTCGATGTCATATCGAAAACTTAAAAAGGAAAGTTCCATCCATATATGGGGGTATCCCGTGCCAAACAGGGGGGGGGGGATTAATGTGAAGTAATATTTTGGTGATGGGGTGCACAGTTAGTAGATCTACCTCATCATGGCGCGTCCGGTGAAACGCTTCGGCGGCTAAGTGATCTCCGATTTGACAGTGTGACCTTTCACGGATTTTACAGAGGAATGCTGGCGGAGTGTCCCAATCTAAGAGGACAGAGCTGATGCAGACTATGTCTTGAAACGACGTTAATGTCTTTACTATTATGGAGGCCAGTCTCAATAAAATTGCTCATCCGGTAGCGCCTTAATGCAAGAATCAAACGGCAGCTTCTGCAAAGAAACTCTCTGAAAATCATGGTGGAACCACATTCGTGACATCCCGGATCATCTAAGGGGAAACGCGATGGCTCAATTAAGTTGTACTACGACTGGATATGATTGCTTGGCCCGTCACCATCGCATCATCTTTACTGACCCTTCTTACTACATGCTGTGCCTCCAAGAGATAATGGACAGGAACCAACTCCCCCCCCCCTGCTTTTTCTTGCATCCTCGAATGTGAACGTTACTGGAAGGCAAGGGGCCAGTATGGGTTTATAGCTTTTGTACCCACTTGAGCCTAACTTTTAATTTTGTATTTAGTTGTAATTCTTTGTTTGAGTTTGTTTTCTTGTCTCCTGCTATCGTAACCTGCTATCAGATTTTACATATATATATATATATAATTTATATATAATTTGAAACGGAAACATGAGAAGAATCCGCATCATGCGATTCCCGTTGTAAGAGGAAATATGAATTAATTTTATGATTAATTCTTGTAAATCTACAAAACTAAATAATATTATAAAGTTGGTTACATCCTGTAACATATCAGCATTATTATACATCTGAGGTGAGGTGAGGTTCCGAGCGCTACGGTCATATTTTGCTACATGAGGGATAATTAGACCGGGACATAATGCTTAAAGCTGATTCCGAATTGCTATAAACTCCCATGCCAACTGTGGGACTCAAACCCACAGACTCTAATCTCGAATGCTAACGCTCTTCCCATTCTGCAATCGCCCGGCTGGGGTACTTTCACACGCAAATGTAAGTCACTAGAATATTTCATTTTATTACATGTATAGAATCCACACCTATATTTTGATATAAGTATATAAACATCTTAAGAGCAAATATGTGAAGTTCCTCTGATTATTCAAAACAGCATGCAATATTTTTTTTTTATCGCAAGATACATAATCTGAATATTCGATAAAAGGAGATGCATTAGCATATATATATATATATATATATATATATATATATATATATATATATATATATATATATATATATATCCCTTTTTAATAGCTTTTATATTTTTTCCTTTTTAGCTAGCAGTTTAACTTTTTCCAACGAAATCTTTCAGCAGTAACACGTATTTAGTTGAAATTTACTATCTTTTCTACTTACACATTTTTTTCATGCATGCATATTTACAGTTATACAGTTAGAAACTTTTAACTGTTTACTTTTGTACATTTAGTTCATAATTTTTAGTTATAATGGAGGATTAATTTTAAGACTCAATGTCTGAATTTTCAGAGACACAAGTACAGTCAATCATATATATATGCTGACAGTGTGAACACTATATAAGCATTCAGAAGTAGAATCATGGTAAAGGTTTAAATTTATCTTCACTACATTTATCACTGCTGCAAAAATTTAGTTGTGAAATTAAACGTATGAACCTCCAGGAATGCGTATTTTTAACTCTAATTTTAGCGACGTCTTTACTATTTTAAACTTCAACAACTGAAATATGCCCTGTTAATGTCAAAACAACAAGCATCAAAATTACTCTTGACATACGATGTAATGACTTGGAAAGAGTCTATGTACTCTTTCCTTTTAGAACATGTAAACCTTCCTACGCAGTCAAATTACATGCCCTTTTCCTCGAAAAGACAAATTGTAGAACTGATTGTAAAATTCAACGTACAATAAAGGCGAATACAAACCTTACAAGGAAAATAAATATCAAGAACTGTGTTCAAATAACCGTACGCACAAAACAAATTATAATTGAAAAATTCCAGCTCCTTAAAACTGCATATATGGAGTGAAGAATATCAGTTACACCATTCAAAATTCCTAGCGAGTGCATTATGTATCATATATATACAGTATTACTTCTACCACCCATGAGATCTAAATAAAAACACGCATCGCTTGCCCAGAGTTCATTCATTGCTTCACGGCCCAGATCGCTTCGTTCCAACACACTACTCGCGAAACAAAAGCATAAGAGTGAAATTTGCCCTACTAACACACTCGTTTGAAAACTCGTTTGTGCGAAAAGAAAGATCTCAGCGTGAAAACTAGTATTCACCGTTATAGATCAGTGGGACTGAGTAGATGGCTTCAGTTTTACTTAATAAGTAGACGACAGTAGGGCAGCGCCATCTGGAGGAAGAGCGCCTTGCATCTTTCATCACTTCCGTATGTTCTATCAACTATTAAATGCATGAGAATTTTTTTGTAAAACGGTTAGCTGTTTACCAATAATATACAGCATGGTTTTGTTCTTGCGCCATTAAAATAATTTAAACGAAGAAAATTACTTTATGAGTTTAAGATTAGTTTGACAAGTTAAGAATTTACAATACTAAGTTCTGGAATATAAATTCTTAACTTGTCTCACTAATATAATAGTAATTACAAAAACTAAACAGTAGTGAGAATTATGACTGTCCAAGACAAAAAATTTTAATTGTGACAAAAACTATTATTCACATTTTTTCTTTTATCTTCTAGTCTGTTAATTACTATTTCGTGGGGTATAATTGCACATAGTAAATGGTATAACTGAAATGGTGCTTCAAAAAGACGTTATTGATAAAGGTACTTCATTCATATGGTTTAACTTACACGAAAGTGTATACAAAAGCTCAATAGATATTTGTTTGGTTTTACACAAACAGAATAAATTACGTATATTCAATAAATGCAAATTCATACAAAGCCTAGGATTTATAAGTTAATGCACACTCTCCTAAATAAATATTAAAAACTAGTTTGTATAATGTATATGTACACCTGTACGGCTTGAAAAGATGCATTTTAACTTCAAAGGCAATAAAACAATAAATATTTATAAAACAACATTTGATTTCCTATTATGAATAAATACTGAAAATCAACGGAAAGGGTAGAAAAAAATATATCGATGTAGTCATACCAATTTTTTCCCTTTAATTTTTGGTTGTTTCAAAATAATATAAATATTCGGTATTCCGAGTTAAAACGAATAAAAATAATACAAATGTTCATAAATAAGCATTTGAATTCGTTCAAACAGTCCTTAACCCTTCAGCGGGAGCGCCAAGTTTGGAACACCAGCAGGCGCGTGTGGCACAAAGTACAACGTCTCTTTCAAACTTGATTATTTCTTTTGTAATAAATTCTTTTTTTTTTTCAAATTGAAGATAATAATTCTGCGTTCTATGAAAATATATAAAATTCTGATAAAATTGAGATATATTTATAATTAAAGGCCAAAGAATACAGATACAATCGCCTTATTTCAAAATTGTCCGGTTTATTGGATCTAAGAACAACTTGCGGATTGATTCCTATTATGTCCAAAAACCTAAAAAACAATGATATTGTCAATCTTTGTGATATGCGGGATACCGTGTAATAGCTGCACATTGGATAGACTACATCAACTTCTATTTTTGTCGTAATGTAATCCCGTATAATCGCTGGTTTACCACGGTTAATTCACGACTAACAATGAATGGAAATGAATACAAGGGTCAGAAAATCAGACCTGCATTAGAAAGGGTGTAGCTATAAATAGAAACTGCTTAGAACATTCAAACCTTAAATGTAAAAACAAACCATTCAAAATTACGAAATTGTTGCACTTTGAACATGGGCACGCCCGCTGAAAGGTTAATTATCCCTCATCTTACTTTAATATGTGCGATATTTCTAAGGGCTAATAACTCAACTTCCCTTATGGTCAATGAATGCATCGTTCCCCAAGAATAAGACATTTAAATGTGAGCTCATTTTGTAAAAAAAAAAAAAAAAAAAAAAATAGCTTGCATTTTCAAACAATACATTAACATGATTTTAAAAATTGTTAAACTTTAAGAAACTCGCTTTAATTTCTATATTTTTTGAAACAGTGTTAAACATACAGAAATCCAAATTATCGAAAAGCCGGACGATGGCCGAATGACTAGGGAGCTGGCTCTCGTTACCAGAGTCTGTGTGTTCGAATCCCACTATTGGAATCGGCTTTTAAGCTGTAGGTCCCGGTCCAGTTAGCTCCCGTGTAGCAAAAAAATGACCGTAGCACTCTCAATTAAAACTAATTTATCGAAAGCTAAAGCCTAGTCGACTATTGTCTAGCAAAGAAATTGATCTGTTGTGCTATAAAGAGTTTCCATGTTTAAATAAACATGTTTTTTTACACTCTTAAACTTAAATATTTTTCCATATAAATTGACATTTAAATACAAAATGCCCGAAAACTCAACTATTTATTCTGTTGGATAAACTATTTTATGTCTGCGACTTATAAAATAAAGTTACAGTTTAAAGCCGATTTCGAACGGCTACGAACACACAAGCCAGCAGTGGAATTTGAACCCACAGGGTCTGGGATCGAACGCCAAGGCCCGGCAAAAAGAGAAAGGTTTAAAGCTTTCTTCACGCCAGACTTTACTATGAAGTTTTGAAAAACGTAATACAAGTGCAATGTTTCCAAGCGTTATAATTTATCAACTAATTTTTCAGTCGTATATTTTAAACTCGTAAAAATGAGTTAAATATTTCAGAAATTTTAGTTTTTTAAAAAATCTCATACCGGTGAAAATATAAAATGGTGGCAAATAGTTAGTAAAAATAAATAAATAAATAAAAATAAAATTCAGAAGTTCTAAAATAGATTGATTGAAATATTTGAATATCAACTTAAAATTAAAATTTTTTACACGTGTTACACACGGGTCAATTTTGCGACATAACGGAGAACAAAACGAAGTAGTACAACACATATTTCCCTTAAGTTTCAAAGCAGAAATGCCAAGATATTAAGTTATTAAAAGAACATGAAGCGCTGAAAATTATCGTAACATTTCTTTCCTAACGACTTTCAATATAAAGCGAAATCTGACTCCCTGTTAAAAATAACCCACAACAGAATTTTTCCTCCTCTAAATCTTTTAATTTTATAGCCCGATATTTAACTTCTTATCGCTCTGACAACAGCCTAGAGGTAAGGCAATTGCCTCTTCCACTCTCATATCCCTCAATCAACGTATATTTATGCCGTGCACAAAAGACAACAACCTGATATCACTAAAACAAAGCAGACTTCATGTCTGGATTCAATCTCTCCCGAGTTCATTTTTACTGATACAGAGAAGGAAGTAACGTAATCGTATCGAACTGCGCAAAACAGAGTTCAACGTCCTCGGAGCGCTGGAGAAAAAAAAAAATGGTGGGGATACGAATTGATCGCAGATGGCAGACCCTCCAAAGATCGGGCCAAGGTCAGTCACACCCCGCGTTCTGGGGTTCATTTACCCCTGGAGATATACCGCACGAGAGCAATTTCAAATCGCTCAGGGAACAGATGTAAACAAAAGACAAGCGACAACGATCCAATGAGGATAATAAATATAAATAGCGGATTCTTACACTGTTTCAATTCGTTGATACACTTAACGATAAAAATTACGAGCCGAACTCATTAACAAATGAAATACTAGGGTTGATGAATTCGAAAGAGATACGGAATGCGTTGTTAACACAGGATTAAGTAATCACTTCTCATTCTGACTGAACAGATTTTAATTTAATTTTCTCTCGTGTATGTGTAAATATATATTATAATATCAATATCTATATAAATATCTATAATATATAGATATCTACATATAATATATAGATATCTATATATAATATATGGATATCTATATAGATATCTAAATCTATATATACATATCTATATGTAAATAGATATATCGATAACTATATATGCGTATCTATGTGTAACTGTATATTATGTTTCAAAAAGTATAAGATACGATAAAATCGCGTGGATACGTTTTTGCTTATTCTTCACAATAGGAGCCGGTTCAACCTAGTTAAGGGGACTCGGTACCAAAAATTTTATTTTTGTAAATAACAATAATATTTAAGTTTTTGGATGATGTTTCAATAAAGCATAATCATTACATACAATAATATACCTTAAATTGATAATACAATAGTAACTTTTTTTTTAAATTTAATTTTTTTTAAATTTTTTAACACTTTTAAAATTTCTTCTTCTTTTTTAATTTTGGTGTTTGAAACAAGATTTTTTTATCTTATACTCAGGGTACTCTTTTCTACAAAAGTAAGCATCAGAATTTTTGATATAAAAATTAGATCGGAAGAATAAAATTAATAATTGGATGTCTATGGAAAAAACCCTTGAAAATAGCATATATTTCAAATTCACATTAAAAAAAAATTTTTTTTTAAAGATATCAAAAAATAAGATGCTTACTTATCATTAATAGCATCTAAAGATACACTAAAAAAAGTTTGAGACAATTTGCTGAAATATTCTGGAAGCCTTAGCATTTTGATTATATAGGAAATCTGAAAAATTACGAACTGAGAAAAATGAGTTTAAACATTTCATTTACAAAGACAGAGATGTTTAATGCAAAAACCCACATGATGGGCTTTAATTCATAGAGGTTGATTTGATAGCTATATAAATTCCAAGAAATTCTGAAAATAATTATTATAAAAAAAATGAAAGCCCTCTACGGTACGGATGAACTTGTCTAGAGTGCAAAAAGTGAATGCCTTTTAAAAGTTTTAGATTAATGGAACTTTTTTTTTTTACACTTATACCCTAGTGTTCTTCAACATACATTTTAAGTCCGCTCTCAAATAAATACTTTCATTTGTCTGTACATTTTCCAAATAGATTAAATAAAAAAACTTTTTTCATGCCTGCTTTTGAAAAATCTGGAAAATCTGGTTTAGTAAAATTTGTTGCTGCAACTGACAGAATTAGGTCAAGGCGCTGTTATATTGCATTGGGCTAGATCGCCGAATTTATGCGTCAAAATTTCATATCACACTTTCTTCCCACATTTTACCTTAAATAAAAGAAAACCCATAATATCAATATCAGTTTGCTATCAAGTTATGAATAAGAAAGAAAATTATCTCGAAAGAAAAGTATATCATAATCGAAGATTTAAAATTTTTTTTTTATTTTAATGTTGAGATTTTGAGTATTATGCATTTGGATGCATTTTGCGGAAACTTTTTAAAGAAAATTACGCAAGGGGATTGAATTCAAAGAATTATTTGTATGGCGACAAACGTTATATGAAAAAGTACAACTATTGGCCAAACACCTGCCATAATTAGACTGTGACATCCATTTGCCTCACTTTCACAGTTATACCTCTAACTAATAAATTATAGTTATACATGCACTATATTTTCATATCTTTCAAAAATATATTTTTTTAACTGACTCAGATGCTACCAAAAGCCTAATACTTTGAAATGCCCATCTTGTCAAATATTAGTCACTATAGTTATAGTTTGGGAATAAATTAGATTACAGAAACTCGAATCTACCAAATTCAATTTAATATATTGTTACATTTATTTTTTAAAAAATCTAATGAGAATCTCTTAAGTACTTATTTCTCTGTGATGTTATCTCTTTTAAGCACGTTTCAATCTACGGTAAGCATTTAGATTAGTTTTTCATAATTCCGTAAGTTTTTTAAATGAAAAGAAATTATGAAAATACTTTTGACCTTCCTAACGGTGATTTATTGTAGTAATTTCAAGTGTAGGAAAAGCAAGAGAGAAAAGTATTTTCCGTTACTCAGCAGTGGCGTAGGCGGTTCTGGATCAGCAAAATGTGATTTTTTTCCTTTCATTTTTTGACCCGCTGCCAAATTTTTTTTTCGCCACAAAGGTGAAAAAACCGAGCATTACATTTCACAAAGAAGCGTGATATTGAACTCTGGTATTTATAGATGTATATAAACATACTCTTCTGGTTTATATAAAAGAGAAAACTCAGATATCTTTTGAAACTAATAAAACTTTTTTTGAGATCATTTTACTCCATTTCTTAAAATGGTGATTGATAACAGTCGTAAGTGTTTAAAAAACATTTCAAAGACATTTATACATGTATATGTTTAAAGCTCTAGTAATAATTTACACATCGTTGACCGGTAATTTTATTTAAATATACAATGATAATTATAATATATTGCACATATATTTAAATATAAATATATGTGAAAGTAACCTGCTAGAACTAAAATTTTGGAATAAAGTAAGGTTTTTTTAAAATTTATTATTTTTTTTTCTGATATCTGTTTTCTTTATATGGCGGTATTAAAATCATAGTTTAAATTATAAAACATACGGATTTCCCTGGACCTCATTCAGTTCATAGTAAAGGTAGTTTTCAAGTAAAGGAATGTTCAGTTGACCAAAACTTTTTCCTATATGACGTCCCTTTATCAAATCAATGTTAAAACAGTTGCGTATAAAAACACGAGTTTACTCGATACCAGCCAACAGTGTGTTAAAAGCTGGCAGAAAAAAACTAATAAATATATCCTTAAACGCGCTCCTCCAACCTCACCCCAACCCCAAATTTTTTAAGAGTGAATTACGGAAAAACATGATGCATTTCCAAGGTGTCGCGGTTAGGAAATCTGTCTGGAGCGTGGCTGAATAGCTGCCTTATTTAGTTGATTCATTAACGTTACTACGTTTTCTTTCTCATAATAAATTATAAAAATGCTCCTTAAAAATAATTTGTTGTTCTTTATTACTAATAAAAAAATCCATAAGAAAATTTCAGGTAGTCTCTTCTAACGAAACTACCGCGGGTTATTAACGTAGGATTACTTATCGTTGCTTACCTCTTTTGTATGCATATATGTATCTATATATATGTACGTATGTGTATATATATATATATATATATGTATGTATGTCAAAATTTTGAAGCATTTTGATACTTTTCTGTTTAACTGCTTACTGCTTGTCCAAGCGATACAGACTGGGTTTGGCGCGCTGCCAAAATTATGACTCGCGAGGTACGGACGGACGGTTATAGCGTCTGAAATTTTCCTTTCCAGAGGACCGTTATGAAGGAACGTAATCCTACGTTAAAAAAGATATTTTTTTTTACCTCTAACCTAAAAGAGTTGTTTTTATTTTTTGGTCGAACTATTAAAATTACAAATAAAAAATAATTGATAAGTAACGACTTTAAAACAATGCGCAAATAAATCATGAACGGTAGCAATAATACTGCAAAAAAAAAAATAGTATTGAGAAGTACGTTTTGAAATGAAATAATAAACAATTCCAAAATTTTAGGAAACCTTGAGAAATCAGACATTTTCTATCGCGCTAGGGGAATAATATTGAAAGAAATTTAAGACAAGATAAATACTTTAATAACTCATTTCAACACATCATTATTTTAATTTCCTCATTAAGTGGAAAATATCTTAAACCTCTTTACCGTTTATCTTACGAATAAGTAAAAACGATCACTGTGTACACATAGAACAGAGGTGGGGAACCTTTTTACCATTAGAGGCCACATGTAAATTAGGTAGAAATAAAGGAGGCCGCATAAGTTGATGTACCTATAAATGCGACTTTTATGAAATTATTATAGTTAGGAATAGTTTTAACAATTTGGTGCATTATATAGAAAAATAACAAAAAAAATTAAGTCCTTATTTATTTACTATTTGACTTAAAAAGTTACAATATAAAATATTTTTGTATTCACATAAGAGTAAAAACTTGTTATAACATTAATCATTAATTATTAATTTTTTTTATAAAATTATAAGATTCATAGATACCACTGTAATTTTTTATATTTCATTGTTGGTATTTTTATTTATGTAAGCACATATATATATATCCAGATTTTTAAATTTTAATAAACAACTACATATTTAAATACCACTTCAAATAAAAATAATAAAGTAGAAGTATTTTTAAATAATTTTAACATTATAAAGAAATACAATAGAAAAATAATAGTATTAAATTATAAATAACTCGCATAGCAACAATTCCTAAAATAATTTGAAGGCCGCACAAGATCACGGAGGCCGCATGCGGCCTTAAGGCCGCGGGTTCCCCACCTCTGACCTAGAATATTAAAAATGTACACTAGATGCAGAGAAAAAAAACATACTAGTAAATAAACAATATACGAAGACCAAGCTGTGAAAAATATGTTCACGGTATCAATATAATAAAAGGCTAAATTCAATAATCATAATCATCATTTTACTGCATTTTCCAGCAGATATAAATAGAAAAAACAACGGAATGTCTCGAACTTCATCAAAGGGCTTGATTTCTATATATTTATTAGGCCATGAATGTGGAGGTGACGTTAAAAGTGCCTTAATGGGTTGGAGTGACTCCATGTATTTACATGTGTATGTGTGCCATCTAAACCAGCAGAAATGGAACCGGTTACTTCCACTAAATGATTAGCCGTGAATTTTTTTAAAAATTCGATTACAAAAAAAATGCAATACAATGAAAGTTTTCAGAAATATCGATTAATGGTGATTCCATCAATGTCCAGTGTCATACCATACTTTGTAACGCCCATACCTTGTGCTTTTTTTGTTGTTTGTTTAAATTCACATCAGGGGTATTAGTTTTTGCTGTTGGTGGTGGTCAGTTGAGCAATGGTAAGTAGAAGGCAATTGCGTCGTTTTAATTTCGTCAGCACATCAGCTGCATAATTTCTTAGGAAGGCTTGGGGTTCTTCATATTTTGCGATCTTGTATTCTGTCCACTCAGTGCTATAAAGAACACTGAGCACTATACATTGTGTTTCGTGAAAATGCATCACAATGACTATCACAGATTTTTTTTTCAAA
Source organism: Dolomedes plantarius (assembly GCA_907164885.2). NCBI lineage: Eukaryota > Metazoa > Arthropoda > Arachnida > Araneae > Dolomedidae > Dolomedes > Dolomedes plantarius. The sequence goes on along the minus strand of OU015491.1, from coordinate 184,880,084 downwards.
GTATGATTACAACTGTATCCAAAAATAAATTCAGTTATTGGGTGCGGTCGTAAACTTGCGATCTCGTTAGGTAGTTTTGTACAGCAGAGAAAATTTAATTATCTTTCAACCTCAAAAATACGAAAATTGTCATTCACACTTGCAGTAACGAGTTAGAAACAGACGGCTGTCTGCCTTTAGCCTGGAGACATTTTTATAACCACGGCAAAATAAAAAAATAATGATCATGGAAACGGAAACTGAGAGCTATAATGCTGCATAATGTTTGTACTTTTATTGATCAGGAGATTGGGGGGGGGGGGGGGGGGGGGGGAGAAAAGCATCTGTTTTATTGAGTGCTTTTGAAAGCTGTATAAGCACCTTGACTTTACGATATCTACCATCTGTCAGCCTGCAAGTTTATTCTTCTTTAGGTCGACAGGATCAGTGAAATTACATTTTGTGAACGCTAAGCCAGCTAAAAAAATTATTTCTTAGATTTCCTTATTTCCCAATCTGTTTGGAAAAAAAAAAATCAAATCGAATCATAGCTTTTAATTTCATAATTTTAATCTCATCTAAAATTCATGTTTTCTCCAATCCTTGTCTGTTTTGTACCTTAACTATGTTTTGAAAATCGATTTTTTATTTTTTGTATTTAAAGATAGAAATCCATTGCAATTATTGAAATACTAGTCATAACTAAAAATTGGTAGTTTTAATTGGATGGGAACGTTTGAAGGACCCAGTGCTTTTGTTGGGTCGTAATGAATGAGCTCACCGAGCAATGTTTCTTCATATTATAATTCCTCATTCATAAATATAAAATCTGGTGAGAGAAATCTTCTAGTTTTTTACAGAAATTTTCGCTTGAAAATTTCATTTCGCCACAGAACTAAACTTAGGATTCAGACTACTTAATATTTAACCTATTAGTGAAATAATTTTTTCACTTCAGTAGCCCAAACCAATTTATAAAACCTATCAGAAAAAGAGAAGGTTTAAGAACTATATAAATTGAATGTACGGTGAAACTTCTCTAGCCAGCCACCTCTCAAAACGACCACTATTTTTCGGAACTATGACCGGCCGCCATAGAGAAGTTTTATTTTATTCCTAAACTGAATTATTGTTTGCTAAATAACACAGAAGCTAGGTTCACATCATACAGACTATTTATTATAGCTGTTGAATAAAACTAAATTAAACTATCAGTGAATGCTTTCCTCAGATCTGTGATGTACTCGAACTGTTTAATCAATAACGACACACTAATGAAAATTTATAAATTTTTTCATTAGCACGGCTGAGCTTTAAAAAGAGCTTACAAATCATTTACATTCACCAACCAACATCAGGTATAAGCTCGTGCCATGCAGCTCATTTGTTACAGCTCCCGTATAGTGCTAATTTAAATTATTATTGAATCAGTAATCGAAGTATTAGCATTTCAATGAACAGTCTCCCCTTTCTATTTTACTATCATAATTGCTATTTCAGAAACAGTTGTTGAGTACACTGTGTGCTCAGTGACGCAACAGCAATTACTCATCGAAGTCCAGATGCCTCATCAAGACAACAGGTGTCTTCCCCGATCACTGAAAATAGGCCGGTTCTTGCCCCCTTCAGTCGTTCCGCTATCACAGTTCCCTGCCCCTAAATGAGGCCTTCGCTAAGGTTTTTCACGGCCACACAAGGTCGGCGGGCACAATGGCCCTAACCTTGAGCCTCCAAACTTTCACAAGTGTTGATGATACTAGGGAAGTTCAACGGACGAGCGTTTTGGTTTAGATTTTATTTTACAGTGTTATTTCTACTTAATTTTTTTTATCACTTTAAACAATATTTCCGTTTTTATATTGCATTAAGAAGCGTTTATCTCGGGGTGCAAAGAATAAATATCAGAAGTTTGATAAGCAGCTAAGAAACATTTTTTTTTTCCCCTGTGAGAATGGATTGGCGATTAGCAAGTCAACAAATAGTTCTGTTTCATAGAGCCTTGAAGCTTCCTACAGAGCGACATTTGGACGCGAGGTTAAAAAAAAAAAAAAAAAGAAGAAGATACATACACTGAAATAATTCACAGTTCAACGTACATTTTTATTTATATTTATTTATTTTGTGTGTTTGTGAAAATATTGCTCGCTTTTTTGACGATGTTGATTGAAATTACTACGGAGTACACTGTGTGGTGCTCTTTGGCCCTATGAACTTTACGTGAATTTTAAGAATAGCTGTAACTTAAGGTATACCAAAATATACTTTAAACAGGGAATATTTTTTGTATTTTAATCCAGGTTAGGATAACAACAGATTTTTTCTGATCATTTTTACGGAGGGTGTGTAAGTGGGAGATAAAGAAAATTAATTTCTTGACTTAATTTTCATAATGACGTATACATGTATCTATCATACATAGAAGTGCATTCCCCAATAACAATCTCCTCTCCTATATACGCAAATACAAAAACGATTGTTTTTTAGAAAGAGAAAAAATTGTCTATACCAGGGCTGCACAACTCAAAATGTGATGAAAGCCATATTAGTTTATGGAAAGCTACTGCGGGCCGGAAGAAAATAGGTAGATGGGAAAGTGATAAATATTTTATCTAACAAAACATAAATTACTGATTATTTTAAAAATTAAATAAATATCAATTGCTTATATACCCATTGCGTGATACTATAAATCTAAAAATAATATACCGTATTTTTTAGATTTATAATTTTATACGTTTTTACAAAAGGCTTCGCGGGCCGCATGTTGTGCAGGCCTGGTCTATCCAATGTAAAATATCATTCAAAGAAGCTGAGTGTTGACGTCTCTTGCAGAGTACCGGTTTATCCCTTATCCCTGAAATGAAAGCCATTAAAAATTAACGCGTGTAATTGCGTAATATATTAGTTACAACGCAACCGCGTTTAATGCGTTGAAAAAACAAATAAATAAATAAATAAAAATTTAAGGCTTGTATGCTACTTAAAAAGACATCTTTCTTAAACCAACCCCTTTATTCCTAGGTAATAAATAGACACATTCAGAGTTAAACTTTATATGGAGCGACTTTAGAGTTGCTAATTGACAGAATTATATGCAGCAATCATGTGAGCCAAATGGGATGAAAGACAGCTGCAAGCGCGAAAACAAAATAAAGTGGTATCATCGTTTCGCCTAAAAAGGGTTAACAAGATGATTTAAATGAACACGGCATCTCACTGGAAAGGCCGGCGTGATAAGAACAATGATCGTTCATTGGATTAACCGAAATTAACGACTGAAAACGATAAAGGAAAAAAAAACTATGAAAAAGTATTAATTCGTAGCTCGTGCCTCCCCCCCCCCACCCCCACCAAAAAAAAAAAAAGATACTGAAACTTACATGCCTAAAAATTAAAAGCCACATGAAGGTGCAAAAATAACTTTAAAATTCGAATAAAAATAAAAGTAAAGATTTAAACGAGATTACATACATGAGTTCCAAGGTTTCTCGTTTTCATACAAATTAGCGTTGAAAACACGAATTTACATATCCTGTCTTTAACACGAAAATTTTTTAATCATGAAAAAGACCAGCACATATTGCATTACACTGAAATGCATTCATTTCGGATCTCATAACGACCGTTCTGCAGCATTATCTCAAAATTTTTAATGCTTTAAAATCAATTTGGACATTCAGGAATGGACCATCAGCTGAACAACAGTAGTATACCATTATACCTTCCAAGACGAAACATCACTAACAAAGTCACACAGTTCAATTTGCACTTACTGGTCACAAACAAACACACACACACACCAAAAAAAAAAAAAAAAAAGAAAAAAGAAGAAGAAAAAAAGAAGAAGAAGAAGTAAAAAATTACAATATTTTCAAATGGATGTAATTTTCAATAACTCATTTGAAATAGAATAAATTTTTACATAAAATGTGATACTGCTTCTTAAACAACAAACCCCCCCCCCCCCAAAAAAAAAAAAAATAATAATAATAATAATAAACGCACCTAGAAATTACCTTTAAAACAAACAGATACATGTATCTGTAACCGGAATTAACGACCTTAAGAATGTGCAAATTAAGCTTCTGTTATCTTTTTCAAGATGTTGATTTTTTTTATAATTAAAAAAACTGCTTTCAATAATTATTAAATATTATTACGGAACAGCAACTAGAAAATGAAGCATTAAGCATTAATAAAGATTGCTAAATTATGATTATGTAATTGTTAAGTATACTTTTTCTTTCTTTCGCATGTACGCTAGAAAGAAAATGAAGTAATTCAAGTAAAAAAGGTAAGGTGAAAACAAAAAATACCCAGAAACCCATAGCATATAAAGAAATAATTACCAAATAAAATATTTGTATATTTCATGCAATTTGCGTTTTATTTTTGTATTCCTTTTTTTTTCTACAAAAAACCAGCACATAATTTTTACTATCTGTTACGGCTAGTAATTATGACAAAAAATTATGTTTATGCGTATAAACGTAGACAATTAAGAATAATTTTAACAAGAACTGAAACAATTAGTAAGCAATAAACAACTTACTCAACAAATTTTTGCAACTAGTTATATAAATTTTTGATGGCTTTTCATATTGATTATTTTTAAAGGGTCCATAAATCATCAGACAATTTAAACAAATTGAAAAATTACAAAAAAATAATTTAATTTTTGCAACTAACTATATAGATTTTTTACGGCTTTTCCTATTGATTATTTTTAAAGGGTTCATAAGAAACAATGAAAAACTTACAAATGTAAACTGCACTTACTCGTATTACAATGAGACAAACACACCAGCGCTTTTACAACCGAGAAAACACTTGATGCCAGTCGCCAACGTTCCAAAAGAAAACAAAGGTACTAAGATTAAGTGTCCCTGGATGGCAGACGTGTGGTCGGTCAATACCCTTCCTACTTGATTTAATTAATTTTCACGTCCTACCATCCATCATTTCTTGCATTTTCTCCCCCTTTTTTTACTCATTCCTCTTATTGCAGATATGGCGATATTTTTTCTTCTCAACACTAATTGTATAAATAAACCTTTAAAGAACACGAAAATTGAGGTGATGCGATGTGAAACACTACTATCACCGCAAAGGGTTTCATAAATTATAGAATTATATCCTTTGAAGACCACAACCATTTTCTCCAAATTATTAACATTAAGGAGCTATAGTTATCCCTTTGACAAATTTGCGTTTCTGCCTTTTCCATGTTCGATCAAAATTTAAATTTAATCAAGTCATATATCAATGCTTCGAGACGTTAAACAGAGGAAAAAATAAGGAATTAAATCAATAACATCTTGGTGCACATTTAAAATCTTGAATAGAGTTCTATTTGTTGTTTTCCGACTTTATAATTCCATTTTTAATCTACTCCGAGCGTGAAATCATCATTATTTCATTAACAGGAAACGGATGGAAATACTTAACGGAAACACAATTAACTACATTTTAAATTTTCAACGTGATACTGAGATAATACCAGACCTATTGATGAACATTCCATTAGAACAATGTAAATTTCCGCCATTCGATTTCCATTTTAGCTTACTACAAAAATAAACTCTATGAGACAGACATGTCTAACTCCCTCAGACACAATCTTTTTGATAAAAATGAGATTTAGAATATTACTAGTTACTTCAAACTCTAAACGAAGTCTGAGAGGATTTCGGAAGATAAGTTGGCAACATGCCAAGTTACAAAGAGTACAATGAAAGTGAATTTAACAGCTGGAGATATACGCGCGCAAGATTAAGTAAATTCTACGCGAGACCAGGTTTATTTTTAGTTGATTTCGTGTTGAAGCTAGTTAAAAATAGTTTTGCAATTTATTTATTTGCTTCGGTAGTGGTATTCTACAAGTGAACAGAGGGGTATAAATTTAACAATAGTTAAACTAAGTTTATTAACAATGGTATGATACAAGAGTATTTCCATATTTTAAAGTAAATACTGAATAAGAGATTCAGCCTTATATACAAATCAAAATATTTTGGAACAGATTTAATTTTTATTACAGTCTTTCCTCAACAAGCATTCTCTTCTTTTGAGCTAAAAGTGTACAAGAATAACACACATAGAAAGGGTGTAGCAAAGATAGAACTTAATAATTCTGATTTATATAAATATATGAAACGTAATTTTTAACGTCATTGAAACTTTTTGGTGAATGCAATAAGAGAGTAATTTAACAGGTAAAAAATATGTTGTTATTCCACAGTGAAATACTAGAAACATATCTGAAAACGAAACGAGGTTACTAATATCACAAGTTTTAATCAAACAACAGAGAAATTGAAAAAAAAATTAAATTTCGGTAATCGAAGCGATTGTTTAAACAATTAAAGATTTTAAAACGTGATAGAGTAAAACACAATCTCACGGAAAAACTGATTTTTTTAAACCTCCTCAAAAAAAAAAAATAAATAAATAAAATCTCGCTTTCGATATTTACAGTGCTTCCATTGGCTAAACTATACTGTTGCGATCCCAATTCTTTTTATTTTTTACCAGTTAAAAAAATCCGACTGCAATTTAACTAATTTGAAGTTAAATACATAACGAAATTAAACATTTTCGTTGCTCTTTACTCTTTTCCTCGCAAGATATCCTAATTATACATAAAAAAATTAATATCGTATTCACAGTCCAGGAAGACAAAAACATGATATATGTACTACTAGTGGTATAAATACAAACAGGCACAAAAGGCTACGTGGTTATTATTTTACGTGATTCAAACACTGAAATACTTTAAAATCTGAATGAAGGAAGAGACAATCCATTTACCCCTACTATAAAATAAATAATTGCAACACATCTGTTTACTATATTTTAGAATATAGTCAACTTTTATTTAATTTATTTGGCGAAGAGTTCTAGAAATTCCATAAACATCAAATGCGTATTTCAAAACTTATAGCATACATTTTAATTTACTTTTCAAGTACTAGCGAAATAACGTGAATATAATAATTATGAAGACTTAAAAAGTAAAAAAAATTCTTTTCAAACTTTCTCATGTTTATGTATAATTGCCTCTCTAAAAAAATTAGAAATCTTAATCCCTGCCAAACCACTAATGCAAACAACATGAAAAAGTCCCCATTCACCTCTCCTTACAATAAGTATTTCGGGCTACCGAGGAACACAGGGTGGGAGCTGACGATAATAATAATAAAAAAAAGCTGCAGGAGCTTGGAAAAAAACAACTCAGCTTTTTTTTTGCGAAGAAAAAAATAGCTCACATTTGAAGCTAAAGGGAGGGAGCTTGTTTAAAAAAAGAAATATCTTCATTTTTCATGCTATTGTCTCCCAAGGAATAGACAAGTTACTTCAGTCTTCGCTAAATATAGATAAATGAGGACTTCGAGGTGTCCTTTGTTGACAGATTACGAAAAATTCTAGAAATAAAACAATTTAACGAAGAACAACTTATATTCTTACCCTTAACATTAGTATGCTTAAAATAACCCTTCAGAAAAAAAGGTTAGTGAAACAGCATGGGGTTCAAATAACATTTCTGAACGCATAACTCCACTTACAGTCTGGGCAACTAAAAACAGTATTATTAGGGATACGTAATTTTCGTATTTGCGAAATAGACGCGAATAAATACGAAATTTACCGATATGAGCAAATAAATGCGAAAATTATTCTTTTTTTTTTTAACTTTTCGGAGAAAACTCGGTGATTAACGTCTTTTTCAGCGAAATTAGGTAATAATAGTAATGATTTATTAACATTGCTTAACTAGGGCCATCCGCGGTCTTTTACTGAAAAATCTCACTCTCCATCGGATTTGTACCGAATTTCACCCGGACAGTTTGACCGTACCGGACTCGAACCTAAAAATCAAACTGTTAAAATCAACCATCAAGTTTTGTGAAGTAATTTAGTAAATTTAAGAACGTCTCTTGAGAGCTAAAGTCAAGGGTATTTCAGCTATTAAGTAGTCAACCAAGAGACTCCTGTTGATGTTATACAGATTTTAATTGCAACGAAGTGCTGCTACCTTAACTTTGCAAAGGCTATACAAAGCTTCTATAGTCCCGTTAACAGAGTAGATGCTGAGATATTTTACTATGTTCAACATAGTAATTAATGACAGAAGGCAAAGACTTAAATTACATAACGTGGACACTACTACAATGTTAGCTTTTAATACTTACCTATCCAAGTAAGTAAAATTGCAATTTTCTAATAAATGCGAAATTTTTGAATATATATATATATATATATATATATATATATATATATATATATATATATATATATATATATATATATATATATATATATTGCGAATAAATGCAAAATTTTATTATTTATTTATTTTTTTTTGCGAAATTTACGCATCCCTATATTTGTTTGAGAACAAAAACTGCTTGTTAAAGCTATTAAATGATGTTAATAAATAATTTATTTCGACTTAATCAAAATAGTTTTATTAAAACATTAACTGTGTTATCGACAGCATTATTTTTCATTAATTAACAGCAAATTTTTAAGAAGAATTTACTAAAAACAAAAATAACTGATATACATAAAAATTAAGGTTGGAAATTTGCTGTTAGCAATTAAATCAAAATATAAACAACAACAAAAAAAGACCTCAAAATGCTTTTTTGCTTTAAAATTGAACGGAACGAAATTTTACGATATTTTTATTATTACATTGTACATTGGGAACAAATATGTGATTGAAAATGGCTTCTTATGGAAGGTAATGCAAACAGAACAATTTTGAAATAAGTGAAACGTATGTATAAAAGAGTGCATGCTTAGTACTACAGTCGAACCCCGTTATAGCGAACCCGGTATATAGCGAACTCACGGATATAACGAACGAAAATTTTGGTCCTGCCATTTTCCTATTGTACGAAATTTAATTAGTATTGTGTCAGTTTAATGTAATCGATTTTAGTCGATTTAATTCCTTAATGATAATTTTTAATAGATTTTACCATTTTTTTATTACATCATTATTGAATACACATTGCAACTAATGAGTTATATATTTTGTGAACTCTAGCATTTTTCTTGATGGTTCGGATATAGCGAAGCACCGGATAAAACGAACAAAACCTTTGGTCCTTTGAAGTTCATTATAACGGGGTTCGACTGTATAAATTGAGAAAAAAAAACTTGATTATTTCTCTCAAATTACTACATCAGGGCTACAACAGGATCTAGGATTTCATATTAGAAAACTTAAACATACATATATAATATAATTAGTTACTACAGTAAAAATTTATTTCAAGCTAATCCCGAACCCTGCAGTTTAAGAATACAAATTTTAATCATAATCACAGAAAATACCCTAAAATTTCCATACATGATTACAAAAATTTTGCCACTATAAAAATTTTTTATAACAAAATTTTGAAATGAAATTAAAAATAATTGCGATTTATATTTTTACTATATTTATAGTAAATCAATAAAAAATTTCTCGTATTTACTATTCAATAACAGTAAGTTAGGGACTGAATGCTCCTCAATTATTACCGAAACTTTCAACATTATATATAATATTGAGTTATAAAAATGAATTCAGGATTACGCCCGCCCGGAATGATTCCTAGGATGACAGAAATTCAAGTATCACAGACCTCCGGAATTACCGCAAATGTTGACAACAAGATTCAGATTGCTTGCCAGATGTCACAGTTTCCAGATAACAGTTAAAGTTCGTTGTCCAAGAATGCATGACGAGAACACGGTTCTGATGGTTTCCGAACAATAGGCATTTTGTTTGCAAATAAATGATAAGATAAGGAGGGCTGTGCCTTACCTTAAACTTGTGAGCTTATATTTGCAGCAGATAGCCGAGTAATATGAGGTCAAACGGAGACAAGCTACTTTTGGCATGATGTACGATATTACGGAGGCATAACGGTAGCAATGAAAAGAAATGGATGAATGTTATACTGGTAGTATGAGAAACGAGAAAAAAATATATTTCAAGATTTTATTTTATTTTATGTTCTCTCTGAACCGACCCATTTACTTCCCTGGAATTACATACAATGCCTACGAACACGCCCATTCTCTCAAATAAATAAAAAATATATGTATACACAAGTTATGATTTTTTTTTATCGCACGATCCGGTTTCTTTGTTTAAGCTATCCGTTTACAATTTTTGACTCAGTGGTAAGCAAATATTTACATCTATATTAGAGAAAACTCCAAATCTAATATAGGCTCTAGACTATCCTAAAAAAATTTAAATAAATTAATAAATAAATAAAATTTAAATACATTAATAAAAAATATAATTTAAATAAATTAACAAACATTCGAGATTATGTGTGTATAATTAGCTCAAATCTGTGACGTTTTTCCGTTACGTGTTTATGTAACGTTTAATCTCCCCGGTAATTTTTCGTCATTTCGTCATTTTCACATGCACAAAAATTGGATAGAAGGGTGGGAGTGATTTAATATTTTAGGATGAAATAATTGATGACTATTCAACAAGTCATTAAAATGTGTTTAATGACTAACACAGATTATTTGATAATAGTTTTATGGTATTTCAGTTAAAATTACATATTTAGAAATCAATTCTAATCGGTAAATTTAGAGTGACCAATTATGTGCGAGGTAAAACTGAAAGGATAATAATTTTTCGTAATCACTTCCCGTAAATTTGTAATGTATTTGAACCAGTTCTTTACAGACCATATCTATTTATCTGTATGAGATGAAAAAGTAAATTGGTTTTAAATATTGATTTGCGATAGAGAGGCGCTATAATCTTAAAATTTTGCTATACCATAACCGTAACAGGTCTTTTGTAATATACATTAAATGGAAATTCTTGTTTACAACAACAATATTTAATCTTATGAAACTGACATTGATCCCAACAACTAGTTAATAGTTTTAAACAGTAGGGTTTGTTAACCTAATTTTTTCAAAAAAGGAAACATTTTTGAACAAGCAAGATGCTACACAAAAATTAGAAAAAGAAGTGCTTGATTTTAAAAAGCAGGACACCAAAATTTCTGACCTACCGCCTCAAAAAGCCTCCTATAGAACGTATTAGTTCCGACTAAAACAAATAATTTCATTTTGTAAATAAGTCCTCGGATGAAATCCCAGATCAGTAGCTCGTTATGTATTACTCATCTGAATCCACTACATTTTGGGGATAAGTATAAGAAATTATCTTAAGCTTAACAAATATATCAAACTGATGGCTATGCATTCACTAAGTCTTGGCAAATGCCGTTCTAATGCTGCGAACACTGCGCCATTATTGGGGATCTGAAATTTCTACAATATTCGCTAACATGTTCTCCATATAATCACCTTCAAGATACAGAATGATATGTTATCCAGACTATTCATATACATTTTGATACCTGCATTAACAACTTCCCCACCAGGTATGATGCAATCAAATCAAGTTTTCGTGTGTATAAAACGACAGAAATGCATTCGCGGTAATATAATCCTTGCTCCCAGATTTTGGCGTCTGTACCATCAAACACGTCATACATCAAATACGTTTCTGAATGTCTTCCACGCAGAGCAATTCTTGCGGTTATTTATTCATTGCACCGAGAATAAATGTAACCGTTTTCAATGAATCAACGTTTCAATGAGCAAACGTAAATTCCCACGTTTGTTAGTTGCTACGCTACGAATCCCATTCGTCGGATACCTCGTAGAGGCATATACATATACATACTGTAAAACTGTAATATGAAACACTAGCTTCTATTACGCAATTTTACGCAATGCTCTGTTTAACAGTATGATGTCACGAACATCATCGATTGAGACAGTAGATAGTACTGGAGACGTCGAGCATTTAAAGGAATCGAATAATTTTCCTCATTTAAATTTCTGATCGAGCATTTCCCACAAAACGTTTCGGTTGTAATTCACAGGAATCGATAAGTACACGTATTTTCCCTTGAGAGTCCGCTTCGCCCACCTCAGAAATTATGAAACATTTTAAAGTTTATGGAAGAAGGAAACCTGTATTATAAATGTTTATATAGCTTTAAGGTAAATATTTTCCGATCTGCAGCCGGGATTTGGGCCCATTACAGTTGATAATGTGTTTTCTTTAGAAAAGTGTGAAGCATTTTCAATAATTAATAATATTACCCCAAACTATGGCCATTGGCTCTGACAGTAAACGTCTTATTTTCATCAAACATACAAGAAAAATAAGATCTAAGACTAAAAATATAATAGTTATAAAAAAAATTAAAACTCGCAAAACTAATACGAAGGTTTATTTATTTAGAGTTAAAAAAATTTTTAAAGTCATTTTCACCGAAAATTAAACGAAAAAATTTTAAAACTTGAAAAAAAAAGTTATTTAAAAATTAAAAACTTGTAAAATTAATATGCACATTTATTCAGAATACAGAACCTCATAAAATGGGAATTTTTAAAAAAAAATTTCCATAAATATTTAATTTTTTATGTTAACTTTTAAAAAATTTTAACGAACTTTCCCATGAACTCTGTGACGAAATTCTAGAAACTATTATACCAGAAGGACTTATTCTTAAAGTAGTTAGAACATTATTTAAATTTAAACGACTGCAAATAACATCCTTGCTCCGCATAGCACACGAGATCTAGAAAGAATTGGTCAATCAAATGTGACCAGGACAACGCCACAACAAAAATATGAGTATATAGACAAAGAAGACAAACGGAAAATTTTCATTGATAATTCGCACCACATTTAAAAATTCCGAACGTTTAAAAATTCATGGTCGTTCCTCTCAGTGAACTGTGTTGGTTCACCTACAGGATGCACCAAAAATAAAGTAGCCAACAAAATCGTGGAATGAATGGGTGCCTGCCATGTTGGAGGAAAAAAAAGTTTGTTTACACAAGCGTAGATTTTCAAACAGATCTGAAATCTAACATCTACCTGATGTTGTTTAGCTCGACAACAAAGTACCACTGAATGAAATCACCCTTTAAATTCATAGAATAATCTAAAATGCAGAACAAAACAATAACTTTTCAATGGAAAGAAATCGATTATATAAAACAAATGCACCTTGGATGAACAGGCAAAATATCAAGTTTCTGAAACACGGACGTACGAGTATGCCATGCCCTTAGTACGAAGTTCCAAGGGCATTTTTAGGAAGGTGAAAATACTTTACAAAGTCTACAGAAATTCTCTCTCGATAGGATATAAAATTCAGATATTATTAAAATTTAGTTCAGCAATATCTTTTCAGTAAGTAAATTTCATTAATAATCAGGATTTCATGGTATCCTTTATTAAACACATTAGTAGTACCACAGTCAACAAAAAGCGAAAATTTCCATTAACTGAGATTTGTACCTCAGTAGGTAAACTTCTTTGTATTGATACATATAGGTTTGAAACCTATCATTTCATAAAAATATTAAAATTAGAGTTTTAAAAGTGTTTAGCATCCTTTTTATCTAAGAACTGTCAAAGGATTTCCTCTACATTATAAGTTAAGTTAAGTTAAGAAGAGAAATGACGAAGAAACATGCTTTCAAAATGCACGAAACTAAGGGATAACAGATCTGCAAATACCAAAGGAGAATAAATTTCGATGAATAAAAAACACTTATTTTTAATTAAATTAAATATGTTCATATTTTCAATTTTACATTTCACTGAAGGAAAAGTGCACCAATATATCGACAATCAGCCGCATAGGTGAAGTTAATTTTATCACGAATATCCACTTGACCTGTTTTGAACTTTGCGTTACCAGTCGCGATGACGTAATGCCATATTTAAGGAGAATTCCTCAAACATTACAGCAACCTTTCATCTCACGTACGTCCGATTCATTTTTTTTAAGTGTAGCCATGACACATAATTCTGACGTTCGAGTATATATATGAGTGTGTACAAGATTATGAGGCCTCATGATCTCTTACACACACACACACGCATATATATAGATACACACACACACGCATATATATAGATACACACACACACACATATATATATATATATAGTTAAACTTTTCTAGCCGGCCACCCCTCTAAACGGCCATAGTTTGTTCAGAACCGATTCAAGACTCCATAGAGCCATTGTTATGGAAGAAACCTCTTTTCGACGGCCACCTCTCAAAATGTGTGTGTGTGTGTGTATGTGTGTGTGCACAGGTATGCCTCAAAATCTCTAAACTTCTGTTTTAAGGCGTCATGAAACATCAATAGTGTGCGAATTCTTTTAGATGTCCTATAATGAAATTTCTTTAAAGGTATTTTTATACGAAGAATCTTAAATAAAGGTTATTTGCCTGACAAAATGAAAAATAAACTTGCAACAAATTTCAATCGGAGGTAAAGTGGCTTTTCCAAAAAGTTGCATAGCGAATTTTTCCTAAAACAAATTCAAATAAAAAAAATACTGATAAATATCAAGGGTAACATATTTTTTTTTTAAATTTCAGTATTTTTCAAATATCTAGAAATATGGATAGTTTGATTTATCATTCACTTACCATAAAATAAGCGATAATTTTTAAAAAAACTAACAGAATATTTACTATGAATAGCATAAATAAAATAAAATTTCGTACCTTACAGAATCGGCACATACAAAATCATATTGCAAATGGATGTTTCATGTATACACACGAATTCAATCACAACTGCACTTAACTTTATCATGATAAAATGATTTTCTAATCCATAAGAAGTATTTTTTCTAGATTTATATTACATTTTTTGTTTTTTAAATAAAATGAAAATTTATAAAATCGAGCTCTTATGCATGTAAATATCACAGTATTTCGCTTGAAATGATAGACATGAAAACGACGAAAACTAATTATAAATGAGGCCTAATACCAAAAGGCCTAGTTCAATGATGAATACAACATTGATATACAAGTCTTAGATGAAGTATGATAACGCAAATACATGAACGTTTTCCATGGAGAACTATTTGGGGGGAAATGCGCTTTTAAATTTCATTACAGGTTACAAGAGAATTTATGAATCTTATCTAACCATGTTAACAAAATTGCAAGCATAGAGTTGCAATCACGACCGAATTTACTATATCCAAAGGACAATACACAAACTTTAGATCTTAAATTCTCCAAAATACTAATAACAAGCTACCACAATTAAAGCTATGTAATACTATGTTATATGATATTAACCCACCAAACTATTAATCAAGTCAAAACATAGTTAACATTGAAATATAACAAAACAGAGTAACGATAAAACATAGCTCTGCAATTAGTTTTCACTGCAACGTAGCAAAATGTGTATCTATTGCCTTTAATCGTAGAGTAATGACGGCTTAGTTAGCGTGTGAAGATGGAGAGCAAGATTTTAACGAAAGCAACAAAAAATACATATTGTAATAAGTATACAGCATCCTTTAAAAAGCATATTATAGCACGTATTTCCTGGTAAATATTCAGTCAGCTTGGTTGGCGTGTGAAAATGAGACATCAAAGATTATAATAAATGCAACAAAAAAAGGGTTTAACGCTGACTATAAGAAACATATTATAGCACACGTACTCCCAAAGATAAACAATAAATTTGACGAGATAGATTCATATCATTCTAATAATATTAATGTAAACACGGAAAACACTACTAAGAAACGCTACGGTTAGATCTACAAACAATATAATTTAAACATGCATTTATTTTATGAAACTATCAACAACGAAAAGTTATTTCCGCTAAATACTGGCAGGAAATGCACAAAATATACACAGTATCGTTTATGAAATATATTTAACCTAATTTATTAATAAGCATTTTCAACAATATACTCCACGCTATTTTGGGCACAAAGCTGAGTCGTAAATTTATCTAATACTCCACGATGACAGAAATACTTTATTAAAGTAATTAATTTATTAGGAAGCGAGTAAAATTTATATCGATAATACTTTTCCATGTTTCCACCAAGGCTTAAAATTCCAAACCGCCGCCATTTTGAAGAGCGTTGAACTCGAGAGCTGAGAGTGTTTACATTAAGCAATTTCTCCATTATATTCACAACATAACGGCTCGGAAATGTGTAAATAATTTATTAATAACGGAAAAGCAATTTGCAAGAAGGTGGATGGACATTCTGGTAGTCTGATAACGAGTTGCACTGAATATAAGATATACCGAGAGAAAATAAATGTCTAAGAAACACGATGATATAGCGTGTATTACATCGTGAATTTATCACTATGTACACACCGTAAGAGATTTTAGATTTTGAATAATTTTATATACACAAAGTGCAAAATGGTAAATATGATTAGCAGTGAAACCCAGATATAATAACGAACACATATATAACTTACATATTAATCGGTTAATCATTATAAAATAGATCTTAGTCGTTACAAAAAATTATATGCTCTAAATTTTTCGTTTTCAAGTCAAATATTTATTATTATTTATAGTTACTATTATTTATGCTACTATTACTATTGCAACTGCTCTAATTTTGATATTTTAAAAATACATAATGAAACTATCATAATATTGTTCCCCGTAATAATCTTAATGTTTTCGATGCATTGGAATTGAATTTACTTTCAATAGTATTTAAAAAAGTTATATATATATATGTGTTCCCCGTAATAATCTTAATGTTTTCGATACATTGGAATTTAATTTACTTTCCAATTTTATTTAAAAAAGGTACTCAATTTTTGAACGAAATATTTCATTTCTCAGTTTTTTCTCTCACTTTCATGAAACCACTTTACAATTTAAAAACATATTATATCGAACATATTCATTTTTTATTTAAATATTTAGGTATACTATTGTAGAGAATAGAATTTCGGTCACAGAAAAAAGTGTTACATACAACGTTTTTTTATTAATATTAAGTATTAGTAACTTCCGAAAATAAAACTTTTTCATAAACTTCAAAGCATTTTAAGTGAAACTTTTAGTAATAAGAAAATTGAAGAAAAGTTGGGTCATACGGAATCAAACGAGCCACAAATAATAATACGAATTTTAAAATATTACACTGCTATAACTGAATAGGATGTAACCCAGTTTTATCACTGAATTTGTTTGGAAACCACTGAACTGTTGACGACGATCACCACACGCAAAATTCCGTTTCACTTTCACGATCACACTTTGAGAGCAACTTGGGCAATAGAACGCAATCCACTGACCTGCTAGCAAAGTACATCCTTCGCCGTAACCCTGCAGCAATCGGGTGAGGCTGTAGAGCCACCTTTGCCTCCAATCCACCAGACTTTTGGTCCGCAATCCGCACTGACCGGTACTGCATCAGCATCGCTAATCCTTTGGATTAGTCGCATCCACAAACAGTCAGTTCCAATGAAATTCTCCTTTTTTTTTTTCTTTTTCTTTTTTTTTTTTGTATGTTTGTTTTGCTTAGTTCTGGTTTCCAGCCATGCGGGTTCGAGCACCGTTAGAGGAGGCGAATGGCAGACCCAAAAAACGTGAATCTTTTTTCGCGACAAAAGGGTTGCCCGCTGAAGAGAATTTGGCGATGGGGTGGGCGACCTCTGATTGTCGCCAAGTGGGCTATCCCCCTGTCGCGTTTTGTAGAAACCTCTCCACGCTACTCATCGATTTTAAGGGCACGAGTGCCTGCACTTGCCAGACTGAAACTACACCATTTGCAACTGATTACATTGCTGAAAACTGACTTCATCCTATGATCAACTAAACGTTATAAACACTGCTCTGTAAAAAAAACGTTATTTTCAGAGAAAAAAATTATGTAATCTGCTTTATCTTGGAAACACAGCAAGCAAAGATTCGATAAGCTACAAGAGCAAAATCCTCTGACGTATCACTGCAAATTAAAAGAAAAATACTGATAGTCTAGATAAATGAAATTTATTACTTACATAAAAATTTTATGGTGAATTTTCCAGCCAAGCATATAAATACAAGTATAACTGAGTAAATGTCTGGTTCCCTGCAACATAAATCAATAAATGTCGGTTGTTCTGTTTAGATAGATACACATGAGTGTATATTTGAAATATTAGCAAATAAGAGTAATCCGGTTAAAAAAAAATTCATGATTATCGATGTAAAAAGAAAAAAACCTTAAATTTTATCAAAATATTTTACAAACTACTTTTAATCTCGATTATCCAGTAATTATACTTCCGTAGAAAAAATCGATACAAAATTTCATGTATGCAATTAACTTTTTACAAATTCAAACCATACCGAGAGAAAATTTACGGCGCGTCTAGATTTTCTACAAAGGTCAATAACCAGCCTACATAATTTTCCCGCCTGTTTCCAAAAGTTGTTCCTGCCGCGGAGCGAATCGGAGCCAAAGTGTGCAGCGCTGCCCCGAGATTTCAGAGGACTCAGTCAGCGGTTGTTGACCTCGTAGCAAAAGCATTGTTTTGAAGCGACGCCGCGAAGGTAGCGCTGCGGATGGAAGATGGAGACTCAGGAAAAGAGAAAACGTAGATGTGAGGAAGAAAAACGAATTCGCGTGAGATGTTTAGTTTAGTTAGGTGGAGAAAAGAGAAAGGGAAAATTGTGGTTAGAGGAGTGCGAGCGTGGAAATAAATGTTTAAGGGGATAATAAAAGGCATTCACGGTGTGCGTGTTCAGAATTAAATCCATAACGATGAAATAAAAAAAAAAAATACCCGTTCTCTTCGGGAAGGGAAAACAAAAATGACTTTATTTCGAAAGAGTTTAAATAAATAAATAAATAAATAAAATAAATAAACATAAAATAAATAAATAAATTTCTAAATTCCCTGAAACACACAGCTTCTTACTATCCTATTAATATTTTCGACTGTATATATAGATGCAACAATTAAAGAAATATTATAATGTAAAATGTACATTTTGTATAATAAATAAGATAAGATTAATACGGATAAACAAATGAGCAAATATTTTAATAATGATATTACTCTATGCTCACTATATATAAATATAAACAGATACATAACGCGTTATCTCTCTCTCTCTCTCTATATATATATATATATATATATATATATATATATATATACATTGCAACTTCTTTATGGTGGCCAGTAACGGTTCCGAAAAAAATGGCCGTTTTGTGGGGTGGCCGTCGAAAAGAGGTTCCTTTCCTAACATTTGCTGTATGGAATCGTAGGTCTCTAGAGATCGGTTCTGAACAAAATATGGCCATTCAGAGGGTGGCTGGATATAGAACTATATATATATATATATATATATATATATATATATATATTTAAAGAGAGAGAGAGTTTGGTTGGGAGCGCTAGGGTCAACTTTTTGCAACACGGGGGCTAATTAGATCGGGTCCTACAGTTTAAAGCCGATTTGGAACGGCTATAAACATCCATGCCAACAGTGGGACTCGAACCCACAGAATCTAAACTGAATGCCAGCGCCCTAACCATTCGGCCATCACCTGTCAGAGAGAGAGAGAGAAAGAGAGATGTACAGGTACATAACACAATCAAATTGTAATAATTTTAAATATGTTTAACAAAAATTTTATCTAAGAAATATTTATTTTTTAAAATGATAAAAAAACCAGAAAATTTGATAAATTGCTAATGAATAGTTTGAGCGAATATTGGAACCTTTCTAAATATCATTAAAAATTGCCTGGCTTCCCCTTTTCTAATAAAAGTTATTTGAAATAAAATGATAAAAGCAGAGAAAAATGAAGAATTATTAAATATTTAATAACATTAAATTGGACGGAAAATTTAAAAAAGTGAACGTCCGCTATGTAATTTATCCTTAAAAGATAATTATTTTTATCACATATAAATGTGAATATATCCTTCGCTCAAACAATAGACGCCGAAAATCCATTTTAAATCTTTTGTAATTAAAATAGACTAAATTTTTTCTTTTTCTTTCTTTTTAAATGTTGAATGACGTTAAAATGAGGCCTTATTACCAGCAAGCATATATTTACTTGAAATAATAACATATGCATTCTTTTATTTTAAATAAAATATTAAGAAAGGAAATTTCGTAAACTCTATTTTAAACTTCATATGACAAACTTCATGTTATTTAATTCAGTATAAAAGAATTCATAATTTTCATAAATAGTAAGAATTAGGTTGTTGTTTCCAACGTACTTTGTCTTTTACAACATTCACCCATCCATTTTGAGTATTTGCTGGCTTCTTTTATTGAGGGAGCACCATGTAGAGGGGCCAACATAGCTTCCGAATCTCTTCCTAATCTCAGCTTCCTAATCTCGTGTAAGAATATTTTTTACAGAATTTCTGTGTATCCGTAGGTTGAATTCATTACTACAAATTTTTATTTATTTATTTATTTTTGTTGTTGTTGTTGTTGTTGTTGCTATCAATTCAAAAATGGAGGGTTTATATCTAATTTTTTAAACAACTATTACAAAATTTGCAAAAACACTAATTATAATGGATTTTTTTCACGCAACGTATTAGTACGAAAGAAAACATATCAATAATAGTATATCAAATAAATGAGTATCACTTGTTTTGTATTCATTATTCAGATGCATAAATTTATTAACACTCTGTGTTCAAGAAAAGGAATTTAAAATAATAATAGAAGTACGTATTTATTATTCATTTGTCTAAACAGGAGCTTCTGTGCTCTTTAATTTATGTTTAAAAATTGTTTCGCTCTGTATTAGCAAGATATCTTATAGCTAGAGGATTTTAAAAAAAATTGTTTGTTTCTAAGCTCACTTATAGTTCAAAACTCAATCCAATAGTTTCACTTATCTTGAATAATTTAATTAATTTATCTTAAAAATTAATTATCATGCAGAATTCTATGACGTAGAGGAGAAATTAAACCTTCAGTGAACAAGCATATTTTTCACCCGATTTGTTATTACTTTTAAACAAATTAAAACGAACAATTATTAAATGTACAGAAAATGTTAGATTTTTCGATACCAAGTATTTATTGTTCATGTCATTAAATAAATTTTTAAAATAACTTTGTTTTAGACATTTATCTTTAGATTAAATGGAAATTACCAAACTTTTTGAACTATTAATGTATTAATTACTTCTACGGAAGCAAACAGTTTAGAAAGCTAAAGTACGCTTTTGTAAGTTAAAACTATATAAGCAGACATGAAATAAGAATATTTTTTAAGAAATAGCCAAATTTATTGGCAAGCTCTAATAATAGCTTGCTTCGTCTTCAGACTAGCATTACTTATGCACAGTAGCTGTATTTATGCTTTATAACACAACGAAAGTATTCAAAAGGAATAAAGTAAATGAGTTGGGCGATAATTTTTGAAAGCTTACAAATCTTAAGGTCCACTTATAGTTCAAAACTTTCTCTTTATCTATGTCTATGTCTATCTATCTATCTGTCTGTCTGCCTGTCTCTCTCTCTCTCTCTCTCTATTATATATATATATCAGTATACGGGGGCAAGTAAAAATAAATTGGAGTTTTAATTACGAGAAGTCACAATATATGATCATACCATTTCGGGGCGAAGTCACGAGAAGGCCGACAATCAAGATCAGAGATAAACAAATAAGTATGATAAGAAATAAAATACTTGGGTATTTACTTTGACGAAAAACTTAACTTTATAATCATATAAATAAGACGAAAGAGAAACGTTAAACTATTTATGGTTTGAATAGAGTCTACAAAAGAACATGGAGGCTAAAATCAGTGAATATAAAAGAGTTGTATAATAGAGCTATAGAAAAAATATTACTATATGGCATACAGTCATGGTATTCGAATACAACGGTAATGGATAATAAATTAAAACAAGCACAGCGGACATTTTTACTGGTAATAACTAAAAGTTACAAGACAGTGTCCACGGATGCGTTGGCGGTTATGGCGGGTTGCATGCCGCTTGATATAAGGGCCAAAATGGAAGTTGATATATATAGAATACATAATGAAGGAGAGGAAATATCCTGGAAGGGGAGAGCTATAATGTAAGAAATTGTGAAACTAAGCTTAAGACTATAAGAAGAATTAGAGAATTGAAGAAATATAGTTGGACTTACCATCAAAAACCAAGAACAGACGTTAGATATTACACAGATGGGTCCAAACTAAATAACAAAGTAGGTGCGGGCTGTATCAGGTATGAAGAAACACTAAAGAAGAAAGCCTGAGGAGGAGGATATCGGATTGTGCATCTCATACAGTGCCGAATTGACAGCTATAGATATGGCGATTGAGAATGCGATTGAAAGGGGAATATCGAGATTCGACTTATATAGCGACTCTATGAGTTCGCTGCAGGCATTGATACTATGAATATAAAGGTGAAATGGTGGAAGATATAAACGAAAGTTAAAGAGACATTATTTAGAGGTTTTCCTACATTGCGCCAAGGCACATGTGGGAAACAAAGAAAATGAAGAAGTTGATGAGGAGCAAAAAAGGCTACCTCAATGAGTGTAATAGTTGGTTCGTACAAATTGACCAAACAACAAATGAAAAGGAGACTTAAGAACTCCTATATGAAAACTTGGCAGCAGAGGTGGGAGGAGAGCGATGTGGGGAGGCCGGTATTTCGTGTCTTTCCTAAGGTTAGTTGTACGAGAATATCGGATAACTTTTATATAAATCAAGCAATTACTCAACACGGTAGTATTGGGGCATATCAAAAGAGGTTTCATGAGAAGTCGGATCTATGTAGTTGTGGAAAGAACAGACGATTGAACATTGCTATTTTATTGTGGGTTATGGAATAATGAAAGCAAAAAATTACCTATCGGGCATAAGGAATTGGCCTGCACATCGTTTCTATCATGACTTTTATTGTAGAGCGTTATAAAAGGGATCATGAGAGACCTCATGTTTCAGCATCTTCCTTTGTTGGGAAACGTGGCCTAGTTCGACTCTCTTTATAGTATTTTTATTTTCGTTCCTGTGTATAATCGTACTATGTTGCTTTGTAAATGTTTAATTCAATAGTAAGTGTAATTGTATTTGAAATGTCCACTTATATGTAAAATTGTAAGAGTGGATGTTATTGTATTGAAACTGCATCTTAAATGTTAAATTGTAAGTAAATAATGTAATCGTAATTGTAATATGCAATATGCTTATAGCGAAATGGTTAATTACTTGTCAGTGTAATAGTAATTGGAATTGCTCCTAAAATGTAAAATTGTTAGTATATAATATAAATGTAATTGTAAATTGTAATATGTGTGTAGTGTAATTGTTAAATGCAATAGTAAGTGCATTGGAGGCATATGAGCAAAATAATGTTTGAAATTGAATCAAAAAAAAAAGAATGATTTAATTACTTTAGAAGAAATAATTATTATAAAATGTTTACCTGTAAACCTGTTTGTTAATCGTTTGTAATACAATTGTATTATGTATGTAATGTAATTGTTTAATGCAATAGTAAGTGTAATTATGTTTGATATTGCATCTTAAATGTAAAATTGTAAGAGTAAGGTAATTGTATTGAATTTTACCTTGAATGTAATTTGTGAGTATACAATGTAAATCGTAATTTAAATTGCAATGTATCCATAACGTAGTGGTAAATGTAATTGTAATTGAAATGATAATTGAAATTGAATCAAAAATGTAAAATTGTTAGCATATAATGTAAATTGAAATTGTACATCGTAATATGTTATTAATGCAATGGTGAATGTAATAGTAACAGTAAGAGTAATTGAAAGAGCACCGTGAATGTAACATTGTATGTATATAATGTAAACGTAATTGTAATTTGTAATATGTTCACAAGCGACTTTAAATATGCCGTATAAGCTTATCGCTGTGGTCGGCGGAACCTTTAGAATATCAGTACACGGATATTAGTTTCAAATCTTTTTCTCCACGATACAATTTTAAATGATTGTAATAGTATTTAATACACATATCCTTATCGTTCGTCAAAGCTTTTTTATAAAATAATTTATAGGAATTACTTTATCTACGTCAAATATATTTACATGTAAAACAGAGTTCACATGCATGAAGAAAGATAACGACAAGCTTATCTTAACTTCAACAAAATGACACTCCTGTTCGGCACAAGATATCTTATAGCTAGAGGATTTTTTAAAAAAATTTTTGTTTGTTTCTCAAGCGGTTCGAAATCAGTTCCAGAGGGATTCGCGAGCCACTGGCCGGGAAATTGGCATTCAAGGTAACTGAAAACGGGATGAGTCATCACTTTGACAATGCTGCAGGCAAGAAGATAGCAGCGAGATGGGGCTGGAACACCCTCTTCTCCAGTTTTTTAATCTTAAGATATTTCCTTTCCCCTTCTTGTCTGCGCATAATCGGAAACTACATAGACCTGGCAGGTCTTTTTCACCGCGAAAAATAATAAAGAGCCCGAGTATACAGCATCAATGAAGATGACATGTAAATGGATGCTTCTATTCAAATGGAAATATGAAAAAAATATAATAATTTTCAAGAAATCATTTTGACTAATTTTGAACGAAAAAAATGAGTACAAGTGATGTGAAAAGAAATGCATTAAAATATTTTATCCCTTATGGACACTTTAGTAATCCATAAACGTTTTCTCCCTCCTCTTAAAGATTAAGGGGTCTTATTTCATCGACATCAATATATTAGAGAGTTTAGCGTGTTCGCTTCGCCTAAAGGAAATCCATATAAAACTATAAATAATGGTCACACTAAATGAAATGTTGTCTAAATATCATTGTGTCTTGAAAATAATGGGGTCTCTTTCCGACATCAACAATATTAGAGAGTTCTCGTGTTAGCTTCGTCGAAAAAAACCATAAAAAACTATGAATAATGGTCACATTAGATGAATAATGTTTTAAATATCATTTAGGGTATCATGAAAATTATGGGGTCTCTTTTCAATATCAACAATATTAGAGAGTTCATCGTGTTGGATCGTCGAAAGAAAAGACATAAAATACTATAAATATAGTCACACTAGATGTCTAAATATCATTTAGTGGTCTTGAAAATAATGGGGTCTGTTTTCGACATCAACAATAGAGCGTTCACCGTGTTAGCTTCGTCGAAAGAAAGAACATAAAAAACTATAAATAATGATCACATTAGTTGAAATAATGTTTAAATATCATTTAGGGTGTCATGAAAATTATGGGGTCCTCTTCCGACATCAACAATATTAGAGAGTACGGCGTGTTACCTTAGCCTTAAAGAAAGACTTAAAAACTATAAATAATGGTCACACTAGATGAAATTTATTATTCATTTTAATGTCTAAATATAATTTAGTGGTTATCTGGTGTGACCATTATTCCTTAAAACTTAAACTAATTACTTTCCAACAACTGTAGAGATCTGGTCAGGATTTGCTCGCATGGATTTCCCCAGATCTGGCCATTCTATAAGTTCGAAACTCCGGTAAAATATTTTATTGCGATCAAATTTTCCTCGCCAGTCGACAACCTCTATCACACTCAGACCTGGTGGGCCAACGTCCTTTCCACCGATACCCAACCAACCAAAATAAATTAGACGAGGAGGAAGAGAGAGCGTCGTTGTCCATTTTAGGAGCTGGAACAAAACGGACATATATAATATAAAAAAGATTTGCAGATTCAAGATAGTAAAATTCGATCCCACAGAACCTGTTTGCATGGTGTGAACTGACCCTTACTTTCTTCCTCGCAGAGTAAAATAAGAAACCGATTGAGAGGCAGGCATGCGGCAAACTGTTTTTGGTTTTTTTGCCTCTTAGGTCAGTGGTGTAAAGAAAAGAGAGAGAGAGAGAGAGAGAGAACATGAACACTGGAGCAGGTATCTGGGTCGACCGTTAAGATTGCTGCAGATTTTGTTTCTTTAAATTTCTGCCGCAGAGCAGTGGCGTCACATCGGAGAGAAAACGTACTTACTTGATTTGGATCAGCCGAACGCAAACTAAATCGAAAGTAAAAGCGGGAAGTATAATACCGTTCATAGAAGTTGTTCCGATTTATGTTTGGAATTTCTAAATGATCTGTAAACATTAAAGTTAAGTAATCAGTACTAAAGAGGTAAATAAACAGCACTAAAACATCCAGTGCCATTTATACTGGATGTTTAGTGAACAAATTTAATGATACTTTGAAAAAAACAAGGTACGGCCATTAATTTTCAGGACTTATCTAATAACTCCAGAAATATTACATGAAATTCATACCCATTAATATGTTTCGAAGTAACTCCCACCTGCCGTAATGCAAATTATTTCATGTAATATTTTCTGGAGTTATTAGATCAGTCCTGGAATTAATGGCCGCACCTTGTATTAAAACTTTACAACATAATGTGCACATATTGATTTATTTAAAACAAGTTGAGGTGATAATTGAAGGCTGTTTAGATTGTAAATTCCTTCGATGTAAATTCAACGGTTTATTTGAAAATATCTGCAAACTTAGCCTATCCATCACAGTGAAGTATTCTCTGAAAGTGGTGACCTCCGCATAGAGCGAGGGACATTTCTCTCCAATCACTATAAGTCCGCTTAAAAAATTTCACTGCTCAACTCTTTTCAGATACATCGCAGTTGACAATAACTCTGACATGAATTTGAACTCAGGGTGTGATTATGGGCCTGTTAAATGCCTATTCTTTAGTTACATTCAAGTGACATGCCACAAACCATAGACGGTCTATACCGTTTTCTGGGATTTAGCCAACACGTTCCTTGTTTTTATTTGATCCAAATCTGGTCTCCATTGCATTTCATTTCATTCAAATTTTTTTAAAGTAATCAAATAATTGTCTATGTTAGTACTATCCCACTCTATGTTAGCTTATTTATACTTAAAAGAAAATAATATATCAAGGACAAATTTCTACTGAAAAAAACAGTTTATGTTAAGAAACTATGCACTGAATTAAGAACGAGGTACACAGCTTAAAATGCACCAAGTTAACTCATTTCAGAAGAGAGGTAACAGCTGACATCTACATCTTCCATGACCAAAGGACCGCAGAAAGAAAGATTTCTGTTAGGAAAAATCCGATAAATGCATGCATTTTAACTGATTTCATAAATTATACAGTTCTAAATGCATCAAATTGCTTTGAAAACGACTTCATTTACGATTCAACCAATATGTAAGGTGCTTTTGACTATACACTCACGTTGAAGCAGTTTGTGAATAACCTGATTTGCTATTGAAAAGGAAAATTTGTTACAATCAGATTTTCTGGCTACAATTTGAAATATTTACTTTATTTATGATGTCTTAGCATCCCAGTGTCTTACAGTTTACTTAATGTAATCTAAGTACTTGTAAAATTTCAGATACTATTTGAAAATTTTTTAACAATGTTATTTTGAGGTTCGTTAATTTGTATACGTTGTAGAAGTGAAAAAAAGAATATTACAAAGATGATTGAAATGACATCTAAGAGTAAAAGGTTACTTAACATATAAACAGAATAAAAGGTTGGGAAAACACATAAAAAATACTTCCAGCATATTTCAAGAAGTTGTAGAAGGAAAGAAAGAAGAACATTGCAAGGATGATGGAAATTGGTATCTTATATTAAAAGCGGTGATAAACATATGAATAGGAAAAAAAAAACAAGATGAAAGCACATAAACAATACTTCCCAACCTACAACTAATTTAGGCTAATGAATTTATTGTTCATTCACCTTAGTCACAGTTCAATTAGTATCTATTGTCTGTAAAATGAAAGCATTTCCTGTTTTTCTAAAAAACATTACTGAAAATAAAATTTGGAAGATTAAGGAGCGGGAAAGGAGCAAATGATTCATAGCTTTCTCCGACACAATAGGATATAAAACTTGCTCATGAGTAATGAATACACATACTTCTGAAAAAGGCATACCAACGTAAATTATAAATGATAATGTAAATAAAAATGTTTAGAGGCAAAGTGAAACGATTTTTTTTTATCTATCTCCCAAACTAGTTACTAAATAGTACATTTTCTTAATCATGAAGTTTTCATAAATTATTTTCATAAACTATCATGACAAATTTACCCCACAGATTCTGTTTTCAAACTCCTCTTTTGGTAAATCATTGAGTACTTTAGGTAATACCTAAGCCTCATGCTTGATTCTGATACGCATTCTTAACATCCTCGTTAAAAGTTCTTCTCCTCGGGAAATATATATATATATATATATATATAGATATATAATATATCCGACTGAGATATATATATATATGTCAAGAGTGACTAGGTCAGTTTTTCCAGATGACTTTGTTTGCTTATATCTCTTTAAAATAATATTATTTTCAAAGTAAAAGTACCCAAGTTTGCCCGATGCTTTGAAAGTACTTTCTAAACCATTGTACAGACTTGGGTACTCTTATATTGAAAATATATTTTTTTAAAGAGATATAAGCAAACAAAGTCATCTGGGAAAAAAACTGACTTAGACACAAGCCCTTGTACCAAGCCCCCCCCCCCCCCCCCCACCCACCCCCTATTTTTTGATAAATTCAGCGGTGGCAAAGCTTTAACTCGAGTATAATATATAGATGAGACCTTACCAGTTGAAAACGGCACCATAATCCTATCATTGTATCGAGGTAAAGAGCATAAAGGGATTTCATTGCGCTCTCCTGTAAGATTTAATAAATGTGACTAAGTGTCTTTTACCTCGATACACAGATTATATATATATATATATATATATATATATAAATCATCGATCATTATTACGATAAAGTGTTGAATTAGCTTCTTAAATAATTACTCAGAGAGTTATTATTGTGGCAAATCAATGAAGAACAGGTTCGCCGAAAACAGTTAAAAAAATTTTAGATTAATATTCCAGAATATACGTTAGTTGCAAAATCTCTAAAATTTCGAGTCGCATTGAATGATTTAATAAGAAGAAAAAGAGGTAAAAATATTATAGAATGTTCATAAATCATCTACTGCATTTTAAACAACAGTTTACCCTTATCGAATATTAATTAAGGTAATAATGAATGTTTTCATATGCAATTATCTTCAGAATATATGCTAATAGATTTGTCGAACTTAAGAAACTGAAAATTAGAAGAAATTAAATATGAAAACACAGTGTTTTCTTACCATGATATATTGTGTATATACATGTATAGGTATATGCATACTACATATTGACATATAATTAAAAAAAAATAAAAACGAAGAACCGTATATATATTAGAGGCTTGAATCTCTAATAAACAAAAATTACACAGATACAGTAATCATATGAATACATATGCCAATACAAAATGTGTAATGTCCCACCAGCGAAAATAGGAATAGCTAAATATATAAATTATATAAAAGAAAAACGATACAAATAAATAGCTATTGAAATATGAGACAGTGAATAGTAAGCAAAAATAACTAAAAATAAGTAAAACTTCGTTTATCCGAACTAACTGGGTCCATAGGCAATCCGGGTAATATGGGTAATAAGCAAAACAAAATCCTTAACTAAGAAAAACGATACAAATAAATAGCTATTGAAATATGAGACAGTGAATAGTAAGCAAAAATAACTAAAGTAAAACTTCGTTTATCCGAACTAACTGGGTCCATAGGCAATCCGGGTAATATGGGTAATAAGCAAAACAAAATCCTTAACTAAGAAAAACGATACAAATAAATAGCTATTGAAATATGAGACAGTGAATAGTAAGCAAAAATAACTAAAGTAAACTTCGTTTATCCGAACTAACTGGGTCCATAGGCAATCCGGGTAATATGGGTAATAAGCAAAACAAAATCCTTAACTAAGTAGACTTCCCGTTTATTACAATAAAAAACTATGTTTTGTAACAAAATTACATAGTATTGTTTACAAGAAATTAAAAGATATATAAATAACTTTTCACATCATACCTTAACAAACAATTGCTAAGTCTAGTAAAGCTTTCTTAAACTCCACAAAAATCATTTTATTACCATAATTTATTGTACAATCTGTGCAACATTGAATCAAACTAAAAAGCGAATATCTGGCGTACTCGTAGTTATGTTCTTGCTATCATAGTTAAAAATTATTATCGAATGTGAACATTAAATAAAAATAATGTCTACAAATCTGATCCGGATTACCGGAGATCTGGATCAACGAGGGCCGGATAAACGAGGTTTTACTGTATAAATAAATTATGTATGTATAGAAAGACTGGGAGAAAATCTATAATTTAAGAGACAACGAGAAATATTTATTTCGAATATCTACTATAAAAACTGTCAGGTTTGGAGAACTTTCTATTTTCGGAATATTCTCTGATCGATTCATTAAGTTTTGCAGCATATTAATATTTTTTCAGACTACCTAAAATCTGAAATATAGTACTTTTAAAGCCTCAGATCATAAAAATGAATAACCAATTTTTCTATTATTTTATCTTTCGGTGGACATAATAGTTCATCCGTATTACTTTAAACACTGCGGACCGAATGAACAGCTATGAACAAGCTTTGACTAACTGTTGATTCAATTTGACATAAAATCCTTTATATTTCACGTTTCCTATATTCAGTACGCTCAGAGAAACTAAAGCTCTCAGAGGACTCACTCAAAGAAACTTGTTCTAGAAAAAAAAATCTTGAACTTCATATAATGAACACCATTCACCCACGGACATGCACGGGTACTTCTGTAAGCTAATAGGCCCCCAGTGAGGTTGATATCTTGTTTGAGAATACATGTTTTGGAGGACACACATATCCGATAGCAACAACAGCAAGATAGACGAGCAAGGGATCAAATTATTACTTTAAACATGCAATATTGCTTTAATCTCTCCGGTTAAAATTATGAAAATTTAGATTAATTGGTATAGCAGTTCAATGTTATAACCCTTTCCTTTACAATGATAAATTTTAAAATATTAGCCAATTTCATAAAGTGCTGATCGCGAAAATATTTAGGAAGTTCTGGGTAACTTGAAATGTAACAAGTAAGTTTAAAAACCTTTCACGGAGTTCACTGCAATTCCACTCAAAGCTAATAATTAATATCCCGAACTACAGCTATGTGTGGTGATATGTTTGGCATGAGTAAATCAGATTCTAGAATGATGGACGCTATCGTTTAGAAGAAAAACAGGTTTTATAGACGGTGCAGACTCTGTAATATACTTAATTAGTAACTGATAAAAACTCAAAAAATGTATTTCTTCAGTGTTCTAGGTCTAATTTTTACCACAGTTCTAACGTTATTTTGATCCACTATAGTTTGTTACACGACCTTGCCCGTACGGTCAGTCTGTCGTGAATAGATATCAATCAACTAAGTATCGAATGACAGATAAGTTTCTCTTTGCGAATGACTACACTTAGGTCGACAGAGGAAAGAGTTAGTTAAGATGGCGACTCTTCCCAATTTTCGGTGCGATGCACCCTTACGAAAAATGAACCGAGAAAAAGAACACGTGCCGAAAATACTAAATCTACGTGCGAATCTACGTGGAATTTTGTGTTACATAATACTAAAAATATGTGTCACGATCAATCACGGGATAATGTCACTTATATTTATTTTTTAACCATATGCTCTTTACTGCAGAGCTGCTTCACAAGCATGACTGAGATAAGAGACTTGCAGATAAGCATTTACTGACTTAAGTTTAACCTAATTATTAAAACCAGAAAAAAAAATATGCATTACTTTTAATTTGGTTTGAAATCGTTGAACTTTTCGTTTTTATATATACTACGACACTCTCTCTTTCTCTAGCACAACAAAACAACTGTAATTGCATTTGTCTCTTAACAGAATTGACAGTTGAACCACTATATTAATTCACATAACCTAAAACTGATATTTCGTCCAAGTTATCATTTGAATCTAGGGTATAGCTTTACAGAATGGTTCAAGCTCATGGATAAAAGATTGGTGAGAAACTGTTAGGATGTAAAAGGAACAGAGACTAGCGTAACGATGAAAAAGAAACATTTTGTTAGCCAGAAGCTTGCACAGATTTACGACTTTCAGTAACGACGAGATAAAC
This sequence comes from Dolomedes plantarius, assembly GCA_907164885.2. Lineage (NCBI taxonomy): Eukaryota > Metazoa > Arthropoda > Arachnida > Araneae > Dolomedidae > Dolomedes > Dolomedes plantarius. The sequence continues at coordinate 184,848,176 of OU015491.1, read as the reverse complement.
AAGAGCTTAGAGTTGAAATCTCAAATTCTCAAAGAAAAAGAAATATTCGAGAAGAGAAATATTTCACAGTAAAGACATAGGGAAAATCCTTTCAAAGCTGAATTAGGTGTAATTCTTTTTATCAGCAGTGTATTTGGTTATTGTACAGAAAGTAACTTGCTTCACGTACATTCTGACTCTATCAAACATTTGCGTATGAAGGAATTGGTTTTTGTGTTCCTCCTAAGATTTCATCGAAGTCGATATTTATACGCACACACACACGAACGCATACTTTTTTTAACGAACATCTCATATTTTTATGTTCTGGAATCAAAGAATAAAACATATGGAGGTACGTTAAATTTTATCACATCTCTTAAGCAGAAATCGTATCTGTATTTACAGATTCGTTGCTTTACAATAACTTAATGAATATTACAAATAAAACAAGCTATAGCTGTCATAATCAGTTGAAAGAAATCCATAGATGGTTACAAAATGATACTAGCTTAAGAAAATAGTGTACAGTTCATTTTATTAGAAATATGTCTCCTTTTACATGATATACTTTGTATCTTGAGATCCCAAACAGTAAAGCCTCATTGAACTGGAAGGTCTCATGAGCTCTTATCCAAATGAATGTTTTACAAATGAACAGTTCTTACGATAAAAACCAAACTTTAGAAAATGTTTCTCCGGTCTTCAGCATTTTTGAACTCAAATCTTCGACAAGGATACCATGAAGAACCTGGAAGCAACGTCTCGCAATTGTAGCACGCTCCCTCTCAGTACTTCGGTTTCGCTGGTTGCATCAAGTAGGATAGAAGTGAATCTAAACCTGTTCTCCACTGACCTATAGACCAACTGCTTCCCTTTCCTGCTCAGCATTCGCGGCTATTTATAATGGCCACTTGATATTCAGATGTCCAGAAAACAAGGTAAGTGTCAATGGCCGTCGCGCGCGCGCGTTCCCCGTAAATTTCCTCGAAGGATGTCTTTGTCGGAGAAGAGACTTGGAATTCTCGAGGAAAGCACGAAATTTAATGTCACGGCTCTGAACTTCGAACGTTATTTGCTGGCTCATGTAACATTCATGTGGGAGGAAAAGAAAGGGCGGGTCGAATGATGTTAAGAATTCATTAATATATCATAGTGGGTAATATTCTCCTGAAGTTGTAAATATGAGAGGGAACTAGAACCAGCAACTGCGACTACTGAGTTCGGACTCAAGTTCTGTGTTTATGCGAAGCGTACTTGCTGAAAGCAGATAGGAGTAGGATCTGAAAATTTACTCTATACAGTCGAACCCCGTTATAACGAACTTCAAGGGACCAAAGGTTTTGTTCACTTATCCGGTGGTTCGCTATATCCGAACCATTAAGAAAAATGTTAAAGTTCACAAAATGTACAACTCATTAGTTGCTATGTATATTCAGTAATGATGTATTGAAAGAATGATAAAATCTATTAAAAATGATCATTAATGAATTAAATCAACTAAAATCGATTACATTCAACTGAAGCAATACTAATTAAATTAACTAAAAAATGAAGACAAATGGAAATAAATTGATTTTATCTTTAATTGTTGCTCGCTGTTGTTGATACAGAAATAATCGGTAATCTTCTGCTGACGTGATGCCGATTTCAAAAAAATATTTTATGAATTTCTTTGTCCAATACATCAAATGACTCCAACACTCTTTCTTCACTGTTTGGTGTAGACAAAAACTTATTAATTACACTCATCGCTGCTGTAGCATCTGAGATGGTGGAGATTTCGTCATTATGTAGCCTCTTCATCAGCATCAGAAGCAGAATCTACAATTTAAGAATGATTCATTTTAATTTCTTCCACAATATCTTCATCAGTTGGATTTTCACATGTAATGACTTCATCATCACATGTTTCGACACAATTGCATGTCACAATCTGAGAATGATGAAATTTTGTGCTTTTCTATCCACATCGCGATGGGTAAATTTTCATCATCTTCTTCTTCAACATTCTTTGCTTTGTCAACATCTTAAAAAGTTAAAAATTAAAAAAAATCCCAGTTGTCGACTGAAAAGAATTTCGTTATAGCCGATTCTTAAGGAATTCGGACTTTTCGCTGTAAAGGATAAATTAGCATTAAATACGATAGGAAAACGGCGGGACCAAATTTTCGTTCGCTATATCCGGGAGTTCGTTATATACCGGTTCACTATAACGGATTCAACTGTATACAATTTTGGAGTAAGAAGATAATTTAAAAATATAATACATATTTTTATGTTATCCCACCATAATCTTTTTTATCGCATAATTTTATTCATTGTTAATTATTTTTTCAGGAAAGATAATGTCTAAATTTAAAAGCACTATAAATATTATTTGACAGATTATCACCATTAGTAGCAACACAATAGACAGACGTGTCACCAAAATTTAAAAGCATCTTCCACTTATTATGACTCCTAAAAAGAGTTTTTTGTACTAGAGATTTAACTCAGTGGTATCGAAAACGAGCTCTTCAGTGAAGCGTCCAATTTCAATGGCTTTTTCACTATTAGCTCTCAAGTCCGTTTTGAATCATCCGATCAGGCATGAAAGCAGTTCAAGTCCATTCTTCCAATCTAAGAATGAGGCATTGAAAAAATTTAAAGTACTCAGTACTTAAGAAACTATAAATAAATTTTAGATACATATCAAATTATGAGAGAAAGCCAATCACAATTGTATAATTTTTAAGCTTTTAGTTCTTCTAAGAACTGATGAAATGAATGCTTTGGAAAGCTAGTGATAAGATTTTCTGACGTCATCATAATATCAAATTTTTAATTATTAATACGTCCTTATATATACGCCAAATTTCTCGTAGTAGCACTGTAAGTTCAATGTTCCAATATGACGAACGTTAGCAAAATTCGCTAACAAGGGTTGAATTGATGTACATAAAACGTACAGAAGAAAAAAAGTCCTTATTAATAATTTACATTACAAATAGATGAAGCGCATAGACCTCCTACAAATACCATAGGCTATACGTTGCCACCGAGGCAATAAATTTTTGAGATAATGACCAAGCAGATTACAATAATTATCATCAATCAATATACTTAACACAATGAACTGGAATTTAGAAATTTGCGTATAGTCCCATAAATGTACAATTCCTTAACTTTAAGGTTCTGTTAGAATGTTACGATTATGAAAGTGAACTATGATGCCGTAGAATGATTAACTCTTTTCGAGAAAAATCTAGAATATCAAAATTACCTAAAGTAGCAGACTTTTAACGAAATTTTTTCAAAGAATTATAATCTGAAACGACTTCCTTATTCCATCGACTTAGGACAGGCACGCTCGTCTAACTTTCACCATTGATATTGAAGAGGTTTTCAGGTTACTTAACGCTATTGGCTGTAAATTATTTGTTCCATGGCGTCCACATAAAGACTGCCAATTTACGAAGTACGACAGTTCGAAGGCTCATGTTCAACCCTCTCGACATTATTTCTTGAGTTATAACATGATACGTGACTAATTTTACAGCATATAAAACATAAATTTAGAAAATAAAATTCTAGGAGACTTCCCTACAGATTTTTAGTATGACAAATCATAACACAAGACGCCCGGTGGCGAAGAGGTTAAAAGCATCAAGCTGCCACGTCATATACGTCAGAGGTATATATGTCATATATACGTCAGAGGTAAACCGTCATAAGCGAATTTTCTTCATTTTCGATATTTTATTGTAAGTGACTCCTTTTTGACGCCCGGCGGCGTAGTGGTTGAAAGCTTCAAGCTGCCACACCAGGTCCAGGGTTCGACCCTGCAACTGAGCAAGGTCGATTCATGCCTTTCATCCCTTGAGTGGGTCGAAAAAATGAGGACCAAGCATGCTTGGGAACTAACACTGGGGGTTCCGCTTCAGGTTGACCACCTGCCCGAGACATATGCTGTATGGCACCCCAAGCCCACGGTCAGAAAAGCGGAGTTGGGCACCTTGGTCCACAGTGCTGAAAAGCAATTTGGACTGTTGTGCCATGTTTTAGGTTAATCATAAACACAATTTGGCAGTTTTTCCTCAAAGTGTGTTGCCGAGTCGCCCAGGAGCGCTGCCAAACTTTTGCCAGTGGCCGCCGTGCCTCGGCATACGAAATATGGCTAACAACAATAAAGCCCTTGACACAAACTGTAATTTTTTTACCTTCATTTTTTTTACCTCTATCACCTAGTATTTACATTTACACTATTAAGTAAAAATTAATCTAGTTAGAAACATAATTAAATTTTTTTCTGTACTCTTCAATGATTGGTTCATAATAGGGCATTGCCGAAATGATATGCAGATCTAGGGAGCCACGGGTCTAAAAAGTTTGAGAACCACTGCAATAGGGAGTAAACAATTAGGATACCTAAACATTAATTTAATCGCAGTTCTTACAGTTTTTTTAAGAAAGAGACAAATCTGCTTAAAAAAAAGCAACGAATTTAATGAGGTATTTGCCATCTGGTCAAAAAGCGGAAGAAAAATAGCAAGGTTTTGAGAAAAAAAAATCTTCACATTTTTAATTTAACGAAGTTAAAAGATTGAATTACAGATCGAGCAAGAGAAAAATACGATACCTGTTATACGCCCGTAAACGGTAATGTGTTTTTAAGCGGTCAGAATCTAATCTTAAGTATAATTAATATTCAACAGCGCTTACTTTCAAGTGCTGAAAGCATGTTAGTGTGTGGAACATGATTACATTATACGGTCATAAAGGACATTTATACAGTCTAAAGCATTCTATCTAAGATAAAAGGCCAGATAATTTGTTAACATATCTGTACGAAGATTGAAAAGTCTGAGATGGCGTGCATTTGAAGATTATGATATTAGATAGACACCTAGAATGGTATGATTATCTTCAATAATAAGTTACCTTAAAATAAATATCTCTCACACCAATATATAATTCAAAATTGATCCTACGCTCAGATTTATTTTGTGCACACAATAAATAATGACACTTAATTTTCTACATTCTTGTCACGTAACATCCAATCGGACGCGTCGAATTTGCTGAGAAACGTTATTGTCGTATCAAGTGTTCTCATAATACTTGTGCTGTAGGTGAGTCGGACTTATATCATTCAAGTCCAATCCGAATCATTTATCATGATACAGAACCATGTCTCGGAGCCTTGTTGTCAACCTATCTACTCGTTAACCTCTAAGTTTCTTTTTCGCCAATCCTTTTGTTAGCAACATAGAGCATCTTCATACGATCCTTGTAGTCTCACGTTCTCATGCGACGGGTAAAATTCCCACTATCGTAACTGTACCTTGTCTCGTTGTTTGATGTTACGGCGAAAGACCTAATGGATCACGGTCGTGCCGTATCAATTTTTATACGCCGATACGATACAGAGCATCGTCCACAATTTGCCTGATCGTAATACAAATTGTAACTTATACAAGTGAAGACGCGACGCTAACAAGAAAGAGGGAATACACCGTTTTCAAATGCTTCGGCAATTATTTGAGAAAGCTTTATAACTATGTAAATCTATACAAGTGTTGAGAAAGGGATCCCGGGACTGAAATTAAAACTATTTTTCGTGTTAATATTTTTTTTTTTCAATTAATAGACGGTTATAGCGGTTTCATTACAGTAAATGAGAATTTCAGAGGGGCAGACCAAATAAAACGAAATGAGAATATTAGCAAAAAGATTTATGTGCTGTTAATTCTAAGAATATCCCGTCTACGCAAGTGATATCAGTTTTAGTTAGAGAACTTTTAGACGTTATACTGGGATATTGTTAGTTTTTCATTACAATCAATAATGCTGAGCCTATGAACTAATTAAGTGGGTTCAAGTGGTTGTTTAACTAACCCATGTATATAATGATAGATTAACTATTTTATATATAGGGTATACAAAACACAACTTCAAACTTTTAATACAAACTCAAAATTTAAATCGTTGACCGCGTTTATTGTCCAACATTACCGTTTGATAAATCATCAAAAGGGTAAAATTTAAATTAAAGTTAATTGAAAATTTCTCAATCGGAAAATTTTCTACCAAATATTAATCACATGAAACATAACATTAGTGCCTAGGAACTAATTAAGTGGTTCAAGGGGTTTGTTTAATTAACCATGTATATAATGATAGATTAACTATTGTTATTTACAGGGTATACAAAACACAACTTCGAAACTTTTACTACAATTCAAAATTTAAATTGTTGACCGCGTTTTATTGTCCAACATTATCGTTTGATAAATCATTAAAATGGTAAAAATTTAAAATTAAAGTTAATTGAAAATTTTCTCAACCGGAAAATATTCTACTAAATATTAATCACATGAAACATAAACAACTTTCCTCAAGAAAAGCGAAATGAGAAAATCAATTGAAAATTTTCGTTGTTTACAGTTATAAAATTGCTTGTAACAGAAAGCAAAAACATATTTATTATCAAACTTCATTTCCTATTTCTATGAAGTATATTATTTATTAGACTCAAATTCCTTATCTGTGTAGTATTTCCTTACCTGCATTGCTTTGAGACCAGAATGGTCGTTTTAATTTTGCATTTTTAAGCTTTTGATTTTCAAAAAGCGTTAGTTTAATTATATTCTAAATATAAACCTCATATTCAAATTTTCTTCTCAATAATCACAATACGTATGATTTCTTCTGTGATGCCAATGAAAAATAATTTCGCTGGAATACCACAAACATTTTACTTTTCGTACTAAAAGGAAACCAGCGTCTAATAGACGAGAGCCTCTAAAACCAACATTTTAAAACATTTTTGATTTTTTTTTTACCGTTCTTTAAGGGCCACAGGTTTGAATATTCCTGAAACCATTACACTGAATTTGTAGTGTTTAAAGGAAACACTGTATCAAAGATTTTCAGGTATAGTATTACTTTAAAGTTGAAAATTAGTTAGCGTTTTCGAAGTTAACATTCATAACAGTTCGTGTTCCATAGCATTCTTACGATGCTGAAAGCACTTTTGGTTTGTATGCAGATACCGAGCTTAATATTGTACATTGTATGAAAAACGGAGTTTTAAAAGAGTGTTAATTCCCGTTTCTGGGGTTTACATGCATCCATTAATATTATATAAAGGTCTGTAATTTAAACCTTAAGGTAGCAATCTTGTTACATTGAGATGCCTGTCACACACTCTATGCTATAGTTATTAAACGCACAACATACATTTCTTGCACCTTTTTCCAATATATAACAACAAAATTTTAAAAGAAAAACTTAATATAATAATTGACCATCGCAATTTAATGTACCATTCATCTTAAAAATCAGCAAATATATACCTCATTAGAAAAGAACAAGAAAATTAATGGTTTTTACTAAACTGCCACAATAATTAACTACGGTAATTAAATATTTCTCTAAGATCAGAAACCATCATTAATCATTTATTGAAAAAATGATAGGAGAAATGAATTATCTATATAAGGTTACTATTTTGAGCTCATTTATCCGTAATTCAACACCGAAGAACGACACATAATATCGATGTCTCTGTAAAAAAAATGTTACTTCTAAAATAAATAGTAAAACAAGGGTTTTTGAAATCGAACCAGGAGGTACTGTGTTATGATTATTTCTTAATTATATTTCATAGCTCGTATTAAATAATTAAGTTTGAAACCTCCGTAGCAAAAAGGATTCATTTCAAATTTTCTTGCTGCCCTCTTTCACCTAAAAGAGGAACTCGGGGACTCGAGTAGCCCAGCGGTAGTGCGTCGGCTTTCGGGCTCTGAGGGTGCTTGGATCGAATCCCATAAACGCCATTAATTACCTCCGAGTATAGGCCGGATATGTGCACGTAAATCCGTAGACCAAAAAGTCCTTCTATGAGGTCACAGAGGGGGGAGAGAGTACGATCCCCCCAGATGTCGTCCCTGGGGGCACTCGGTCAAAAATTGAGTTGGCAACTAGACAAGACGGACTCCGACCCTTATGGTGTTATATAAACCGAGTCGCGTATTTCAACCCTAAGACTATATCGCACCTGTCTGAAATTACTTCCGGCTAGGGGGGGGGGGGCATTAGAAACAACAACAACAACAACAATAACAACATATTTAAAACATGAAATTTAAAAAAATAATTTCTATTCTTATAAAATAAGAATGCATAAAACTTTAGTATTATAATCAGAGGTACGTAAATTTCGCAAAAAAAATTACAGTACATAAAATTTCGCATTCATTTGCCTATATATATAATATATATATATATGTATAATATATATATATATATATAATATATAATATATATATATATAGTATATAGTATATATATATATATAGATTAGTATATATATATATATATATATATATAAATTCAAAAGTTTCTCATTTATTAAAAATACCACAATTTTAACTTACTTGGTTAGGTAAGTATCAAAATTCTTAGTTAAAAGCTACCATTTTAGCAGTCCTCCAAATTCACTTCCTTAACTCTTTAGCAATAAGTAGTAAGCAAATTTCGAGAGTGAGATCTCTCAGTTAAGACCGTGGATGGTCTTAGATAAGCAATTATGTTAATAATTATTACTATTATTACCAAATTTCACTTAAAAGCAGTTTATCCCCGACTTTTCGATGAAAAGCAATAAAAAAATATTTTTCGCATTTATTCGCTCATATCGGCAAATTTCGCATTTATTCTCATCTATTTCGTAAATACGAAAATTACGTATCCCTATTATAATAAAATATTTTTACGGTTATTGATTCTTGGAAAAAAAATTTACAGCTAACGAGTTTTGCAAAATTAGAGAATGTAATTACCCTTTACAAAATATTTGAAGTAAATATAATAAACGTATTATACTATTATTATAATTACCTTGAATTTTCATTAAAGAAACTGAAGCTAATCTATCTTTTCTCCTTGCTCTGAACTTAGAAAACCTTCGAGTATTTTTGGACGAATGCATATTTCAACTTAAAATGATGTCATCGGCAGCATTTTCTCCTGAACACAGAAAAAATTGCTTATCAAATAATGAGAAATAATCAAAGTCATATCTCGAATAATGAATATCCCGATTGAAAAGAAATATTAATTCAAGTATCTCAAAAGATATTGTTATTCGATTGAATATTTAAATAAACTTAATTCTTAATAACCAATAACAATTTGGTGAGCAAGCGGAAGCGTGACCCCGTTACCCACAGAGAAATACGAAAATTAAATTTACGCGAGATATAATCACTGCAAAGGAAATAAAATATGACAATGATAAAGATTGACTGATAATAAATATTCCCAATTGAACTTGCATTTTTTCCATATCGTGAATCGATAATTAGACATTAATGTTAAAAGGTTACACCCAATTAGTTCTCCCAAATACTAGAATGTGATATACACAGGCAATAATCACTGCCAACCAGGGGGGGGGGGGGGGCCCGATTTAGAAAATTCTTGACTAAAGGCATATCTCGGGATGGTGGTGGTGGGAGGGGGGGGGGCTCCAAATACTGATGTTGGCATAAAATTTCCAGAATTGACACACACACAGAAAAAAATAATCAGAATCATTGTGAAAGTACCATTTTTACCAAGAATTGGCTATTTGAAGCGTAGAAGCCTAGAACATTATCAAATAACCAAAAGCAATACAGCATATTAACTTCATTAAAACCCAATACAATGCAACTAGAACAAACTTATTAATCCCTTATATACACTATAACATACAATGATGAAACTATACATATAACTATACTTATGATGAACCAACAATCAAATTTGAAAGGATATATATAAAAAAACTGCTATTAAAAAGAAAAAAATAGTTGAATTGGGAATTCTTTCTTTTTGTCTTTAAATATAAAATTTTTGAGGGCCCCCAACATTCGGGGCCCTTTGGCTCGGGCCTACTGAGCCTAATAGAAAATCAGAGCCTGCTGCCGACGGAAATTAATTAAGACCAATAATTTTTAATGCCATTAAAGGTGTCTTCCAATTGAAAAGATTATATTATAATTGTAAATTAAATTATTGCACCTAAAATATCAGTATAATTTAAAATAAAAATTTTAAAAAATATTATTAGACATTAACTATTAAAATTAATTGAAAAAATAAATTGCTGCCTCTTAAAACACAACAATATAATAAATTTTGGAAAGGATCATAGAAACACATACGAAAAAAAATTGATAACAAAAGTTTAATACAACAACTAAATAATTATTTCAGTTTAAAAATTTATAATTAGTTATTTATTACTGTTTCTGAACTAGGAAAAAATAAATCACAAACTCTAAATATTTAATTACTAAGCAATCTGGGAAAGTAATCACTGCATTACATACAGAAAATTGCTAAATTGATGAGACAAATTGACTAGTGCAATTTATAGTTCTTTTTCCGGTAAAAAAATATAATTAAACTTTCAACGTTAAAATAAATAGTAAAATAAATTAAAACTCCTAAAATGCTACAATAAAGCTACAATAAGCTAAATGATAAAATACCATTCAACACATGATTTCCGGATAGACTTTAATATTAATTATTAATTACTAGAGCTTGGGTTCCCAATCGTTACATAATTCACAACATTCCAGTTTCGTTTAACATTTTCTTTTTCTTTGCATATTGACAAAAAATAATTAATGCGGAAAACAAATTACCTTGGAGAGAAATAATTTACCTTCAGCGAATAGTAAAAAATGAAATTGCTTCAAAATTTTAATCGAATAGTGGGAAAAGGAATGGAGAAGTGTTAATACATTCGTAAATGAGACCGTATTTACAAATGTATTTAAGATTTGAAATAAATAAAATTAGTTGACATTTAGTCGTGTATTGTAATCATGAGTAGGTTTATATATCTATACAAATTTATTTTCTAATAGTTCAGTCAATGAAAAATCCCATAGTATACTCTTTCAAACATCTAACATAGTGGCGCAATCAGACGATTTAATGTATTTTTTTATATATAAAGAAGATATAAATTTAATAACTGTCATCATCATATATAATATATATATATATATATATATATTTTATACTATGATGATGACAGATCAAATATATATATATATATATATATATATTATATATATATATATTTATTTATTTATTTATTTATTTATTTATTTATTTCATCTTTATGCAAAAGATTTGCTTAAGACATTTGAGCATACATAAAACCCTTATTTCGTTCAAGTATGGATTTTTTTTAACTCCATAAAAGTATTAAATCCCTATTAATTCCCTTTATAGTACTGTTTCAACTTAGTTTCTACTAGCCGGGCTTTGCCCAGCTATCGAATCACTTCACACTCGAATCCCAGTTCACTTGAATTTAAACTGTTTTCACATTTAATTGCCAAAAAATCCCCCAAAAAATCAGTACATCTTCAAATTATCTATTTATGATTAAAAAGTTTTAATTAAAAGTATGAAAATAGAAAATAATTAAAAATTAGACACACGATGAAACACTTCTTTTCACTGATTCTTTTTTAGTGAGAATCATGCTGTGAATGATTCACGCTGTGTTTACATCGTTGGCGGTTACGTTTTGTTCGGTGGAGTATGCATTTAGAATTGAAATAGCTCTAAAACTGTTTAAAGTAACAGAATAAGTGTACGCAGACAAAAATTATCAGTTTTTAAAGCTCTTTCCAATATGTAACATTTATTTACTTTCATGAAAAATAAAAAAATACATCGATTTCGAAATTTTCAACATGGCCGAATTTCATAACGAGTGCCATACTGGAAACGGTCGCTACCCGGAATTGTTCCCCGTTTCCGGCAGACAGACAAAGTTTTCCTTTCATTTATATAGATGATGCGTAAAATATGTTTTATAACGGAGACTGAAAACAACCAAATAGCCCTCGAGAAAAAAACCTTATCTAAAGAAATACTACACTCTAACAATACATCCCCATAATCAAATGATTCTTGATTACAAAAAACTTAACTTTACGATTAATAATAACTTTCAGTTAAACATATGTAGAAACAAATTTAGGCTACAAGATCGTGTTTTTGCTAATTTTCCTAAATTCCCGCTACGGCATCCTCATTTTCACACAGATTTATAATGAACCATTCCTTGGAACTACGTAATTGAAAGAAATCTTTCATCTTTGCTCTATAAACTAGCTGAATAAAGATCATCATTTCAAATGATCATACAGGGTCTGACAAACCATGACGGCCATGTTTGACGGTTACTTTCAGTTTCCGAAAATGGAGTTAAAAATATTTGAAAAAGCGTCAATCTGAAAGTTTAAGAAGTGTTTTCATCTGAAGTGTGCGTTTACGCAATGATCTTCTCGTACTAGTTGTTTCTGAACAATAAGAAAACATCGAATTCAAAATTTACATCGACGAATGAGGTAAGAATATCTCAACAAGTTGTTGTTGTTGTTGCTTATGCCCCTGCTGGAAATATTCCAGACTAGGTCCATACAGGCTTGCGAGCTTAGGGGTGCATCTCCGGTTTATATGGCCACCACAAAGGATTGGAGTCCGACTTAACCAGGTGCCTCGTCAATTTTGACGGAGCACCCCTAGGCTCAACATCTAGCGGATAATACCTTTCCACCCACTGACCCTGATAGAAGGACTTTCAGGTCTACGGATTTAACATGCCCCATATCCGGCGTAGACACGAAGGAAACTGAATGGCGCTTTTCGGGATTCGATCCGAGCCCCTCGATGCCGAAAGCCGAAGCGCTACCAGTAGAGTACCCTCGGCCCTCTCACAAAGTCTTTGAACTCAATTGAGATTGCAAAGAGACATGTAAGTTTAAGATATTGCTTTGATTACAAAAACTTGGAAATGCTTAAACAATCGTATGTTTGAATCCTTTTATGGAGTCTCCTAAGTACTTTTGTTATTCGAATGTTTTGTTTTCATGACTCATTCAAGAAAGGAATCGGTGTTAGAAGATGTTGGTGAATTAGATCTAAATTTATATCTAGAAAAATTTAAAATCTTTCAGAAAAATTGCTAACTAGTTAATTTAAACTTAACTGTTTAGACATAATGAAACGTTATGCACTATTTAAGAAATTCAAAATGGGAAGAAGACCTAAAAAGATAATCTAAGTTATCTCCCTAGAATAAGAATATGTTACAGTTAGCAATAATTTTAAAATTTTTAATGCTAAAAAAAATCTTAAAAGGCAAAATGCTCTGAAATGTCTAGTAGATCACTGTAAATCACATGAAGTATTTGCAAAAAGAGTTCTGAATAGAAGACTTATCCAATCCCATACCTGGATGCCAGGGCAAAAAAGTTAATAATTAGAGCCAGTGTTGTAGATTTCATTCATAAAATCTAAGAAAATTATTAACTCTGAATACTACGGCAAGATTGCATTAACTAAAGATAGCAATTCAGTATTAATTTCTTTAATTCGAGTTTAAAGTATTCTATATAGAAGAACTCCAAAGAATATTGAAAGAAAATCGTTTGGGCCTTGCTATTGGCAGTCGCGTCGTAGTATAGTTATGTCATGGGATTGTACGTCGTTCACTAAAGTCAGCTCAGTAATGGATGAAAATTCTATATAAATCTGCCCGTATCTTGCAATTCAAAATGGAATTTGAAATATTAGCTTTATTAAAAAAATACTTAATCTTCAATATCCTTTTCAATTCTGAAACAGCTTCCTGCTCCAATGAAACAAAGCACACTGCTTGGAGCGTGCAGTTTGGCTGCTCAATGACTGCTCCGAAGCAATAAAAAAATACCCTCAATCTCGAGATATAATAAAAAGAACATATTTGACAAGAAGCGGAGTCTAAAATTCGAAAACAAAATATTTCCTTAAAGTGAAGCTGAAGTTAGAAATACACGATCAGGGGAAACAATGTTCGAGTCAGAAATATTAAAAAAAAATAATAATAAGGAAGTGTTTCCACAAACGAATAGATTCATACTCTTTTAAATTAGATTTTTTTAATTTAAAAAACAACGGTAATCAAGCTAATTATTAAAAAAATTATGCGGTGTAAGTACTATGATTACTATTGGGTCCGAGCTAGCCGTTGGGCAACGAACTCAATTCAATTCCTTACCAACGCCATTAAAAGTATACATTATGAATTTTGACATTAATTTTCCAAATCAGATCAATGAAATTATATATATATATATTATATATATATATATTATATATATATATATATAATATGTATGTATGTATGTATGTATGTCTGGGCCGGATGGGGGCATGTTAAATCCGTAGACCGTTAAGTACTTCTATGATGTCAGAGAGGGTGGGAGAAGGTACTATCCACCCAAATGCCGCTCCTCGATGTGCTCGACCAAAATTGAGGTGGCACCAAAGGGTGGGTTTGTTTCACACAATGAAAACAACCAACAATTCTCGAGGGTAAAGTGCGAATATCTTCACTGACAAGTGCCCCGCATTGGCAAACAACAACAACAACGACAACTTAATTTCTGTTTGTTAGAACAATAAGTGCCTCACTTTTTCGACCCGCTCACTTTTCGTCGCTGAAACTTTTTGACCTTGATGAGCATCATGCTGTTCATTACTCAGATAATACTAATTTTTTTTATAAAGTGTACATAACAGTTTGAATTAAGTAAAACTAATTCAGACTATTGTCATAAACTAAACGTGAAATACAAAAGCACATTTTTTTGTGTTATAGTTATTTAATTACAGTTTAATTAAATTAATAATGTTTAGTTTAATTATATAAATAGTGATTACAGTTATTTAATCACTTTTGTGAGACACACTGCATATTATTTCAAGTAGAGCCTTTTATAAGGATTTAACACAAGCTCTTTTAAGATTTGTGAAGGACACTTTTTCGATTGCATCTATTTTTTAAACATTGAGCAAAATATATTGAAAATCTATGTTTAAAATGTAAGGCATAACCTTATTTATAACAGCAAAAATAGCTTTAATCCGCCCCAGATAAGTCAGTGTCATGTAGTACTTGCACGATCACACGTTTTATATCCCCAATTTAGTACTATTTCGGTGTGACTGAAAATGATTCATTATTTTTTCCTTACTTTTGACACCCGTAAATATGAGAACTTTAAAAGTATACGTTATGAATTTTGACATCAATATTCTAAAATGAGATCAATGAAATGAATTATCTATCTATCTATCTATCTATCTATCTATTTATCTATCTATCTATCTATCTATCTCTCTCTCTCTCTATATATATATATATATAATGTAATCGGAATAATTCAGAGCACTAAATATACGTTATTTTTCCAGTCTGTTTACTGTACCAGCAGTTGTTTGTGCTTCAGGGTTTCATCGTTACAACTCCCACACATAATCGTGATAACGTCCTTCGGTTTTGAGGACATATAATTGAGGCTGCTTCTTAAATGAAAACCTAGGCATGAGTTTTTCTCTCATTTCATAAACATTTGACCACAAATGGTATGTAGTTGGCTGTATAAACAGTTTAGATACTAGCTTTTTATACCGGCTTGCCTACGCAAGAGAGAAAAGCATTTGTTTTTTAAACTATTTTTAAGATAGATATCTTTGAAATTTAACGCTGATTAGCTCAAGTATGTATCTGTGGTGAAACACACGCGCTAAAAAGGCATGGAAACTTAATAATGACCGAATAAAAAATAAATATAAATGACACATCATTAATGAAATGATTTTTATATGACCAAATGTTAGGGTGAAAAAAAATTCAGGTAGTCTCTTCTAACGAAACTACCGCGGGTTATTAACATAGGCTTACTTATCGTTGTTTACCTCTTTTGTATGTATATATGTACTTTTGTATATATATATATATATATATATATATATATGTATAAATATTTTGTGTAGATATATATATATAAAATTTTGACGCATTTTGGTACTTTTCTGTTTAACTGCAGGCCCAAGCGATACAGACTGGGTTTGGCGCGTTACTAAAATTATAACTCGCGACGCAGGACATCTGAAATTTCGCTTTCCGGAGGACCGTTATGGAGGACCGTAATCCTACGTTGAAATAAAAAGCTACTGTTATAAAAGCAACGATATTGGTTTGCACTATCAGAAATAAGAACTCTACGAATGGTAAAGGTGTATATCTGAAAACGGTGATCTTAAAGAATAGCATACTATAATATCAAAACAAAATGAAAATAAAGAGTTTTTCAGAAAAATAAAAAATAAAAAATAAAGCAAGTTTCAGCGTTAATATAATTATATCCCAATTAAATAACATTTAAGTTAATTTAAAGACTCTCAATAGTTTTTTTTTCATGGTACACAGGACCATTTTGAATCTTCCCTGTTTTCTGATTTTCCGAGTATACCCGTGCATTAATTCGAGCGAATAATTTAGAATTTCGCGTATTCATAAACTTTATGTGTCTCACAAGCAACTAAATCTAATAACTGTATTTGATCTTTTGATCTATGAATTTTAATTATTGAAAATAAGGTATATATATATATAAGACAAAGGGTGAAGCAAAAAACCAGTATAAGCTCAAAACTACTGCAGCCAGGAAATATATATATATATATATATATATATATGTTTAGCAATGTTATTACATTAAACTAATGCTATACATATTTTTTTGCCTTTTTAATACCATTGTTTTTTTTTTGTTTATGCCATCAATCAATAAAAAGTTAAATGCTACAATAAGTTAGTTAGAGAGAGCGGTAACCTCCAAAAAATTGTATGCGGACTTCCAAATTTGCACATCAACTCATCGGCTTTCATTGACATGCAACACCACGTCAACCAGTTGCCATGTGCTTATGTATTGAAATATGCATAACCTTTCAATTAATATAATAACTTTTACTTTGTGGCTTGCTTCCGTTATTTCATTCAATCCTTTGAATGAAGACGAATTTTGTTGTGAAACTCTGAGATGTATTCATTGCGGAGAGAACTCGTTTTCCACCATCTCACGCAGTACCACATCCCTTGACCTGCTACACATATGTACACTTTATTTTTTTCCCTTCCTTCGTCTCAACCTGTATCTTCGAAGGGGTTAAGGCCCCTAGCACGCAAATTCACTTCCTGTTCGGGGTGCATTCCCCTTTTACCCCCTCACACCCCTTTACAGGCATGGCTTCCCTGAAAGGGGTAGGTTTTCTCACAGAAAAAACCATGCTATCTCCTTTTTTTTTTTTCACTCCTTGTAAGAAGCCCGACCTATGAGGGTCAGTAAACTTGAGGGAATTCGGGGTCGTTCGCCCCTCGTAACGAATGTCCTACTTTTCACAGAGAGATAGGAATACCCAAAAAGGTTTTAACCCGTTGGCTTTTATTTGATAAGACTTGTTTTTTCGTATGAATTGATTGACGAGTGTAGCCCACTTATGCGCATTGAGAATATTAATACTCATGAATAAATAAGTGATTTCATAAATTCAACGAGTGAAAAGCGTATGAAAACATCCTTTCCTCAATTCCTCTTTTTTTTTTTGAGAGCGGTCATAAATATAATATGCGTGTTTGACATATACGAACACATAAATAAATAAAATAAAATTTAGGCATGCATTAAACAAACGTATTTCTCACACACGCATGCATAAAATTATACAAACGAAAAAATAGAATGAACTGACCAATACTCAATACGAACACAAACCGAAAGAAAAGAAGAAAAAATGCATGTAAACGAATATGTATACATCCACACACGCACACACACACACACACACACACACACACACATATATATATATATATATATATATATATATATATATATATATATATATATATATATATATATATATATATATAGTGATTTCCGCTTATAAGAATCACGTTTGTTATTACTGTTTTTAATTCTTATAAGCGGTTGATTCTTATAGCCGAAATTTAGGTTTTTGGACAGGCACACACGTAGCTATATATACATATATGAGATAATTTACCATAAAATACTCTTTAATTTACGTTAATTATCTTTTATTAAAATTATTTTTTATAATTTTAAAAATACAACTTAATTTTTAGACCTATAAGTAGATACACATGATTATAGTATGAGAAAAGAAAATCCAATATTTGTTACAACATACCTGCTAAACAGTTTTAACATTTCAACTACAGGAAGGGAGCATGAAAACGTTTTCTATGGTAGTTTGACGTAAGGAAGTGTTCAGGAGGCTGTTTATACCTCTATCAATACTAATAGTCTCAGACGAAGATTCACCTTCTAGCTTACGTTTCACGGTTTGATAACGTGCTGAATACTACTAATGCCACGTTTTCCTAAGTGATAGTGGATACTTCGCCGAAGATTTATGTGTTTCAGGGTTCAGGATGCCGCAACCAGGATGTGGGAGGTGGGGAAAAAAAGAGTCCCTATTTTTTTTTGTCAGTGGAGAAAAGTGAAATCGGACCCGAACAGGTAAAGATGCCCCCGGGTCAAGCTAATAGGACAGTGTTGTGCTAAAGCGGTTAAGGGGAAACTATTATGTTATGTCTAATAAAGAAAGGGATGCCTTTTACGACTATATCCCATCCCATCTTATCAATCCTCCTTTAAAAAAAAAAAAAAAGAAAGAAAGGACTTCGTGCCTTTTGAGGGTTTAAGGGGCTTTTTTGGAAAAATGAAAGGAAAGCGAAGAGTGTAAACTGGTTCTTAAAACCAGTGGATTGATTCTTTAAAGCGAAAATTTTAACATGGAAATAATACATTTGTTTTTGTTTTTGCGATATTGATTCTTATAAACGGTTGATTCTTATAACCACTGATCACTATAAGCGATGGTTACTGTATATATATCCGAAGTTTCTGAGATTATTAGTGACCACACGCACACACACATTATATATATATATATATATATATATATATATATATATATATATATATATATATATATATATATATATCCGAAGTTTCTGAGATTATTAGTGACCATTATAGAACATGGTTTATAACGGTGTAATTGATCTTAAACATATCTAGCAAGGAAGGCGAGGTTCTTGGTTTTGATTACAGGATTGAAATGTTGTATTTTACATAAATAGAAAAACATTTATAAATGTGAAAGGTCTGCTCGAGTCGTCATTTCAGGTGGACCTGAAAAAACTGAAATGGTGTGACCAAACGTTTTTTATTCCTTTATTTTTTACATTTATTAATTTCTAGACAATGTTACGCTAATTATTTCTCTTTAATGTTCTAATAAATATATTTATCTTTATTCAAATTATCCCAAGTCAAATACAATTTTATAACGTTAAAAGCAGCAAGTATATCTAAATTTAGGATGGTGTGCAGCAAGAATATTTCCACCTCTTCACGCTTGGATCTTGTATTTTCTTCTACCTTGTCGTCTACAGTTAACGCCAATCATGTCGTATGATGCAACTTGGACACTATAAACATACTTTTTATGTATACCTCCCTCACGCGTGCCTGAAGCACAAACCATGTCTGTTTTTTTTTTGCGCCCCCCCCCCCCCAAAAAAAAAAAAAAAAAAAAAAAAAAAAAATCCAGCTAGTAAAAGAAATGTCGGTGATAAAAACTACTAGTTACATTTAAAGGAAATTCTGCCCTCATTTTGTCTTTGGAAAAACCACTAAAAGCTTGAGAAAATGAGGTTTGTTTCTTTTCTAAACAAGGAAAAATGTGTATAATTAAAAGTTCGGCTGAGCCCACCAGTGCGCGATTTAGACTAATTAGCATTATTTTTACTTAAAAAGTACGGTGTTTTAGAAATTTACTTTTAACTATGAAAAACTTATAACCTGGATTAGAATAAACTATGTTTTACTGTACTATAAGTCTCGAGTTGTTATAATTGTGTAAGCTACCAGTGTCCATCTAAAAATATATTTTCATTTATCTCCCAGAGGAATTATTACGAAATTTTTATAACCTAAACACCAATAAATCTATTCCATTTTGTTTCGATATTGACAGTCTCGTAGTAAATCAAAACGGCTTTTAGAACATGCGTAAAACAAAAATGTTTCCAGTAAGATAAGCATGTCATTCCTCCAGATTAAGCTGCTGATATATCAATATTTATAAACAACATTCCCTTTGTTTCTAATACTAGCTAGGTTTATTTTTATGGTTATCTACCAGTAATCCCGACTTATCATGAAAATTAATATATCTGTCATCATTTTTATGAGAAAATATCTTGTAATACAATGGAATACCCTCGAATTAGCGACAGCCAAAGGAGAATCAAAAATATTATTTGAAATGAACTTGCTTCATTAAAGTTGTTAAAAACATGATAAATTCATATTCTTATTAATTTTACAAAATAAAATTTACTGAATCAGTAATGTAATACCGAAGATGTATCGTTTATTTCAGCACATAACACAAATATTTATTTCAGAAAATAAATCTTTATTAGGATTAAAACCAATCGGTTACCCAATACGAAAGCAATTGCAAAACTTCTCATCTACTGCATATAGCGCAATCCAACAGCTCAAAAGTATAAATCTGAATGTTTCTTTAAAAACCAAATACTAAACCAATCCTTTTCTTCTCAGAAAACAATTGTAGTTATGTGAGACACAGTGCTAATATCTGTATGTCTCCTTTTTATCTATGCATTTTAATTAATTTACGTGGCTGATAATTAAAAATAAAGTTTAGGTGTTTTGTTTCTATCCAATCGTGATCAGAGAAACAAAAATCGCTAAATCAAAGAATTCGTCATATCGAGGCACCTCTGTACACATAACAGACCCAACTCAGTTACTGGTTGACGGGTTTTGATTTTTTTAATGATTTTTTTTAGGAACGATATAGCTTATTACCGTGTCAGAAAGCAGTCTCATACTAATCATTTACTTTTATGGTATCAGGGCACCAACAACAAATCCTGTAAGTTACATACATGAAGCTTGAGGAATACGCACTCACTGCATCTTAACACATGAGTACCGAGTATACTCATGTTTTCACTAGGAATGCGACATCAACAACAAAACATCGATGTTTTGAAACATCGATAATCAATATTAAAACATCGATGCTAATAAATTTGTTTTAGTCTTATATATAAAATTTATTTACTTAATTTAACGACATCACTGCATTCAACTATTAAAAATATTAAATGAAAACAAATGTGAAGAGTTGGAGTTGCTACGCAGTTAGAATAGATTCTACGTTTGCAATGTTTTATGCTCTATTTCAAATAAAACTGAATAAATATGCAAATTTTATCAGCATTACTTCATTTTAATTACACAATAAATTAAATATGTGCTTCAGTACTTCCCAATACCAGTCAAATGCCTTCAAGTAAAATGAGCATCCTCTCAAATCAAAAACCGAGGGATAACTGACAGAGACAGCAGTCAGTGTACAGCAAACCCTACGGAGCTTAGATTGTTCCTATCAAAGGCTTCGCCTGTTCATAAATGACAATAAAAAAACTTATGGAAAGTCTGAATATGAGGCTTTATACTGCAGCTGGAAATCTGTGAGTCATCTATATTTAACAATCAATATTTTCAAGAGTAAGCTCTGTGCATACAGCTTATGAGCATCGTTAAAGTGCAATAGCTTAGAGCAATAGGGAAGGAGGGGGGGGGGAGAGTCAAAGGACTTGACATTAAGGGGTTGTATAGATATTTTACTGCTTTTATGAGAGGGCATAACAGAGCTTTTGTGCCAAGGTGCACTATCAGATACTGAGGACAGAGAATATCTAATTATGCTGAGCTAGGTTCCATAATAACGGATGTAAGAAAGAAAGATGGAGTATAAATCATATGAAGGAACAATTTTTAGGAGTTAAATAGTATCTCTCCGAAGAACGATGTCATGATACAGATATTCCTCAATTTACGACCCAGGGGGGGTCGAGACGATAGGGACCGAGACATTGGTCGTAAGTTGATTTAGTCGTAAGTTGAGTTCCAAACAGATTTTTTTTTTTTTTTTTTTTACATGTACATACATATAACTTTTACTTTCATATATACATACATACGTAATTAAAAATACACTGTACTTTATTTAGAAGGTATAAATTATTCTTCACTATCACTACTTATTAGGTTAGTACGATCCACTGGTTCGGAATTTGCGACAGAAGATAAGATGCAAGTTTTTTTCCTTTAACAAAGTTATCCAAGGTAATTTTTACTATTCCTGTAATACATATAGGTATGTACTGTACATTCAAGGAACAATATTTTTGAGAAAAAGATAAAAATAAGTAAAAAATAAAAAATAAAAATTTGGGTCATAAGTGCGAGCGGTCGTAAGAGGAGTGATCGTAAGTCAAGGAATACCCGTATAAACATTACGTGTAAATAAATAACTACTTAGAATTATATTTTAAATTTTGAATTATAGACATTTTTGGTAGTCTTGAAGTGTATCTATTTTTATGTTATGAAGTATTTTTTATTTCCACAAGCAGATCGTTGGCCAAACAGTATACGAAATAATAATTTTCCATAACAACAGCGTTACGGTGCTAGTATACAGCGATCAGGAAAGTAATAAGACAATTTTCTTTCCATACAACTTCTAATGTATTATATAAACGTGAGTTAAATCAGAACAACAAAAATGAGGAAATTACGCATACAGAGATGGGCTTAGATTCCACGTATCGCTGAAAATACCGCTTCCGGACAACTCGCTCTTCTCTATTCTTGTTCTTCCGTAGCCTCATGCTCCGCTCACAACAGCAGCACTGCATTTGCATGGCCTAAAATTTTCATAACTTCTATGGAATTCGTAAGCATACTCTTAGTAAAATAATGAAAGCTTCTGAATTTCAGAACATCCACAAAACAAAACTTGAATTTTGATATACATATATATATATATATAAATAAATAAATAAATAAATAAATAAATATATATATATATATATATATTTATATATATATATATATATATATATATATATATATGTATATATATATATATATATATATATATATATATATATATATATATATATATATATATATATATATATATATATATATATATATATATATATATATATATATATATATATATATATATATATTTTCCCAATTCGGCAAAAAAGGAATTAGCTTACCAATTTTTAGAATTTTCGAAAGAGAAACTTGCAATTCATGTAAGTTTTATCATGATTTTAACTAAATCCTATTTAAATCATTTTATGTAGCTCACTTAAAAGCATTGAATAGTTTATATTTTACCATATACACAGCGCAAATTTTGGGTATTCCTGTTTTCAAATTTTCAATGTGTACCAGTAATAAATGTAAATAATCGAGTGATCAGAACGTCACACAATAAATTATTTTCAATGATACCGTGATTGAACTCGAGCTATTTGAAATTGGCGTAGCCCTTACACATATACCCAAGTACATATATTTGATGCCCGGTATAAAGGGCTTAAGTCAAAAACAGTGATTTTTAGATATTTGTTAGTATTGATAAAAAAAACACAAAAATCTTTTGACTAGTATAAAAAGGGTCATGCGATTGTTAAAAGTCGAAAAAGTATAAAAATTGTGTCACATTCGACATTCTATATCTTGAAAAGTATAAGATTTAAAACCATAATTTTATTTGTGTTAATAGAACAATGTTTGATTTATGAATATATACCTGTTTCTTGTTTGCTAGTTAAAAATAATTTGTGTTACATAGTCATAAATAATAAGCAGTTTGCTTTGGACAAAAGTGGTATCAAAGCACATAAATACTCAAAAAAAATTGAGTTTAAGACAAAATTTCTGCTTTTAACACATACTGCAGAATCGAAAGCTTAATTTGAACCTAAATTTGTATATATTTAAGGTACATTTCTATTTTTACTATAAAACTGAAAATAGTGCATTTTTTTCTTAATAAATTAAATTTTATGTATGCATGAAAAATGCATTCTCTAGAGATCTGTAAACAAATTTAGGTTCAGTTTCAAGCAAATGATAATATGTACCATCTCTGAAAATTTCATGCAAAAATATGAAATAGTTCTAGAGATAACACGTGCGTTATGTGAAAAAACCCCATTTTCAGATAAATCACTTTGAAGTATTTACCCTTTAAATCTGTTTACAGTAAACATCTGACACGTTTTTATTCATAACTTCCGTAATTATGGGAATTTTTTCAAGCAGATTGTCTTAAAATACTCAGAAAAGGTTAATCTTTGATATTTTTTTTTTCTCAAGTCGAAATTATATTTTTGTGATTGGTATAAAAGCCAATAATTTGGTATATTTAAATCACAGTTTTTGACTTAAGCCCTTTATACCGGTCATCAAAGATATACTCTTTGGTACACCCATCAACATTACATTCAGAAATACATTACATTCAGTTTTTTAATGTATGCAAAATCTGATGTACAGTAAAGATATAAAAGAATCCTTCCTCATTGTTAATTTTTTTTTTTTAGTGTTAGCATTAATACTCTCCCCTTCCCACCTTCTATATGACTTTTTTTTTTAAATGCGGATATCCTGTACATCCAAATAACGTGTTAAAAAACATTTAGATATATCATCATTAGGGTAAATTCCGCTAAATTATATGAAACGCGGTATGAAGGAAAAGATATCTATCTATCTCCCGAGTTGTTAATCTTTGTCAGAGATAATACGAATGCTCTCACCCCCCTTCCTACTCGGACAAAGAGGGGGGGGGGATAATAAAATAGCATGCGTACCTCGACTGAAAATTGCGGGGTGGAAGTGGAAAATTGTTCGGAAACGCAAGGTATTGTTCAAGCAGGATGAAATATTCTCTTCTCGTGGTTCACACACATTTGTAGGGCTGCGGACGTTAGTGGGTCACGCTCACAAGGGGTTAACGGGAAATTGCGAACGCCCGACCTTAGCACACATGTGATATTTTGAACCCTTCGACGTGAGGTCGTTTCCCCTTCGGTTTCGAAAAAGGTGTTGCACGCTTTTAATTACAATGCATTATTTTCCGTGCCTACATGCATGAGTCTAGTGAAATCTTATGATGTAAATGAGGTTGTTAAGGCTGCCGTGTACTAACCCTATTGGATTCGCTCAATGTTAACCTATGGATTAAATGTGTGTACTATTTAGCGATACATAATAGCTGATAATCGAATAAAAAAAGGTATTTTCAGATAGCTTGAACTCTTCTGCGCCTTGCAACAGGATTCATTTTATAAATTTCGTTCATCAAAGGAATTTAAGAGCGTTTAAAACAAACTATACCAAATTTTGTCCCCGAATAATTTAAATTTTAAAATATTATTTGCACTTAAAAAAAACTTTTAAAAAACTTCTAAAAAAACTTTTAAAAAAAACTTTAAAAAAATGAAAAATGCCCCAAGGTGTAAAATTTCTTTCTCTGTAACGAAATACAGTTCTATTTTAAATCTTTGAATCCAAGTCGGTAGTCTTTGGACAATTTTTCTCCATAGGATAACATTGAGGTAAGCGAATCCAATAGGGCCAGTACACAGCCGTCTTTCTTAAATTGCACTCCGTAATAGAGAAAGAAATTTTGCACCTTGGGGCCTTTTTCGTTTTTTTTTAAAGAAATGCAAATAATATTTTAAAATTTAAATTATTCGGGGAAAAAAATCTGGTATAGTGTGTTTTAAAAGCACATAAATTCCTTTAGTGGACGAAATTTATGAAATGAACCCCGATTCAAGGTGTAGAAAAGTTCAGGCTATCTGAAAATAGCATTTTTATTGTATTATCAGCATTTATGCAGCTGTAAATTTATGCAGACAAATTTTCTCCATATGTTAACACTGAGGTGAGCAAATCCAATAGAGTTAGCATACAGAAGTCTTAACACATAATCGCAATATGGCGAGCCTATATATTCAGGACCAATTATAACTGATAGTTTGGCAGATATAACGCATACTGAAGGTATATACAATGGGCTCTTAATTTTAAAGATCCTTGAGCGTTGGGATATATTGAGAATGTCTTTACACCCTATTGTGAACGTTTACACAACTAGGAAGAATTAAACTGCCACATTTACATTCATTTTATGTCTCATTATCTAATAAATGTTCCAAACTTAACGGCTTGATTTGGAGCATAGCAAGCCACAAGGATAAATTAGTTCTTGAATAGTTAGAATACTGTTATATCTAAAAGAGCAGATTTAAATACTGTCCCAGTGATACTTCAGTTCTAAGGAGATAAAAAAAACACACAAATGAGAAAAATTTGGGACACGTTGTCGTGAGAACTAGATATTCCTGAATATTTAACAGATTTTTACAATTTCGTCTTTTAAAATAGACAATTAGGATTATTTTTGTGTATTTACTAATATACGTATAAATATATGTAGAATGACAAGGACATCCGACTATTGAAACAGTGTAAAATTTTCCTACTAAAACAAAGTAAGCAATAAATCACATCTAAAGGTCAGAATATGCAAATAATCGAGCAAGGATATTTTTAGTATTGTACAAACCAAGATAAGTATTACAACCCATAGCGAAGATCTTCATTGCCATTATACGTGGATATTTAATTAGCGAGTTAAGTTGGAATGAATAATTTAAACGCGTGCTTAATATTACTCTCTACAGTGTTCATTTGAATGCGCATTACAAGAGTACCTACATTCAGCAACGATTAGATAATATTTCAGTTTCTGACAGCTAGCGAATGCTGAAAAGATTTAACGTTCTGATCGATGTCAGTTATGATTGTTTGGGGTCCTCATAAAGTATTCGAATCTCTAAAATTAAAATGATGAAAACACCTGTAAAGGGCCATAGGACGATCAGATTTTATTTTTGACAGAATAAATTAATGGATTGACGGTAGTACGATGGAATAAGTTAATGGAAGAAATAGTTGTTGTTTCTAATCCCCCCTGGTTGGAAGTTCCAGACCAGATCCATACAAGCTTCCGGCTGATATCTGCAGCTCAAGTTTGTATAGCACCACAAGAGTCCGACTTAGCCAGGTGCCACCTCAATTTTGACCGAGCAACCCCAAGGGTGAGATCTGGGGGGGATCGTACCCTCTCCCACCCTCTCTGACCTCATAGAGAGACTTTCCGGTCTACGGATTCAACGTGCGCATATCCGGCCTAGACACGGAGATATTTAATGGCGAGTGTCGGGATTCGATCCGAACACCCAGTGTACCGAAAACCACCACGCTACCACAAGGCTACCTCGAGCCCGGAAGAAATGGTTAGCGTATCCATTTCTAAAAAATGCTGTTAGTTAAAAGTAAAATGTCTCAGTAAGAAAATTAGAATTAAAAATAAGTACCGAAAGGATGGCTTTAGAGAAAGTTATAAAATAAGCAGTTTAAGAGTGTTGAAAATTAATCTGTGCCTTCCTAATTGGTCAAACATTCACCTCAGTTTGTTTTTGGGTCCACTGTAAAAAAAGGGGATATTCAATCGACGCCTTTATTTGTAAATTATCTGGTACAGCTGCGCATTGGTTAACAAACGAAGTAAAAATTCAACGTAATTTAATACATAAGTTTCGAAGGGTACAACCTATTCTTTCGAAATCAATGGTGGCTTTCCTCAACATCCACGTACGATAGAGAGCGCTATTTAACACCTTCAATAGCGAGAAAGAGTAACGAATGCACTGCTTAGTAATGAATGACAGTTGGTTTTCGTTAAAGAGTAACGAATGACTCTAGTTGAAAGCGGTTACACCATCAATTACACGCCCTCTTCTTTCCTTATGTGAAAGAATTTGTACGCTTACTGTATACGACCTAATGCTCCCAAAAGTTTAGGCGACATTAAAAGTGAAGTCAAAGATCACACAAAAAAATAGCAAGAAGAAAAATGATATGAAACAGGAACCTGTTGACGTTATATGTCGACCACTTACAATGGGAAAGACATTCAAACGATATAGCCATTTTTGCCTTTACAAAGATAAATTTACGTACACAAAAAATTGTAAAATAAGACTAGAAAATCTAAACAGAAAGACCAGAAAGTCCATCAAACCAGGTTTATTTTAATTAATTTACTTTTTTCAAGATTAAACATTGTTCAGATATATATATATATATATATATATATATATATATATATATATATATATATATATATATATATATATATATATATATATATACAGTGGAATGTCGATCTATCGTTTTTCAAGGGACCGATTGAAATGAACGATAAATGCGGGAAAATGATAGATACGGAAACATAACAAAGCAATATGATCGTTGGGACTGGATAAAATGAACGACACATACGGAAAAAAGATGGATCCGAAAACGATCGATCGAGATTCCACTTATATATATATATATATATTTATATATCTGAACATCACGCGCTTCGGAAAAATTGGTATACAGAAGGTCGTTCGCACTTTATGGAAACGATTTTGATAGTTAAGTTTTATGTATAAATGTTGAATTTTTTGCGACGATTTGCTTCTGTATGATAGCCATGGTTCTCGACAGTAGCTCTAGCTCGAATGAGAGTCACCAGCAGAAACGTATGATACTTGGCGTTAGGCCTGCAGGTGGTTCTGTAACTAAAAAGTCAGAAACTGTCGGCGGACGGAGTCACGGTATCAAAGACTATGACACAAAACAGAAATGAATATGGTGTTGCCTTTTTTTTTAGGGAAAAAAAACGGTGTGGATGTCACGCGAAGATGTCAGTAAAAGAAAGGTGGGACAACCGAAACTTAAGACTTCAGCATAAAAAACAAAAGCAGAGCTGAATAAACAAGAGCAGCGATGAATATGAGTTGCAGTGATACTGTTTAAGTAAATAACAGTTCGTCGGGAGCTGCATAAATCTGATATTTATGTTCTTGCTACTATACAGAAGCCAGTCATCGCCGACATCCAGGCACAAAAATGTCAGATTGTGCCAGAAACATAAAAACTGAAATTGAAATGATGTGCAACATGTCATCAAGACAGTTGTTAAGAGCTTCACATTGTTTCCTAGGGGTGGTAGAGTAATGTGGTACTCTCTAATGACATAATTTCTAATAATTTCCGTGTATTCAAGGCAATAATGATCTCTTGCACAGTGCGAAACA
The DNA here is from genome assembly GCA_907164885.2 of Dolomedes plantarius. Lineage (NCBI taxonomy): Eukaryota > Metazoa > Arthropoda > Arachnida > Araneae > Dolomedidae > Dolomedes > Dolomedes plantarius. The sequence goes on along the minus strand of OU015491.1, from coordinate 184,819,135 downwards.
TGTCAACATGTCGTTTACAGAGCATGAGGGTGAGGTACAGCATCTCTCTCTCTCTCTCTCTCTCTCATATATATATATATATATATATATATATATATATATATATATATATATATATATATATATTATATATATTATATATATATATATATATATATTATATATATTATATATATATATATAGATATATATTAATATATATATATATATATATATATATATATATATATATATTCATGGCTTCTCAGACAATGAAATCTATCGCAATAGTTGGACCCTACTTTATAATAACCCACTATAAAGAAGCTAAGATCTAAAGTATACGAGTAAATATCAAATTATAATAGGTTGTACGAAAAATAACAAATAATTCGTCCTACCTCTGTGGCTTATGAGACTCCTTTTTAAGAAATCTTTAGAAAACTAGAATATGAGACTTACCTGAAAGAGAAAAAATATAGTTATCTGCAGATTGTAATATAGATGAAAACATTTTTGAAACATATATTGCCATAAAATATCGGAATACTTTCTCTATACAATATAGGAAGCAGTACAGCGTAGGAAGCAATAACTTCCCATTCAATAACTTAAAACGTGTTATTAGACACTGCCTCATATATTTTCGCATACATTCGTGAGGTTGTTTCTTACTCTTTCAAATTTATTGTATTATAGCATGTTAAAATTTACGTAACATTACTCACCATCGGAAAGGTAAAGAAGAACTTTTTAAAGGAATTAGAAACGTATACGATAGTTTCAAAGAAAATAAATGAAGGATAGAGTGAAAGGAAACTGTTTCATCACTGATGATTATAATGTTTGGCTTTCAATTTATACTTATAAATTAATTTAGGTCGTTGAGGCTTTAAAATAAAACTAAACGAAAAATAGTCGGGAACTAAGGACGGGGAAATGTACGTAGAAAAAAGATAAATTAAAATAATAGAAAAAATGAGATAACATAATTCAACACTGAGCTGAGGAGCCTTGGAAAAACCTACAAGGATATAAGGAAAAACAGGGTCATATCGTTGTACAGATCAAATCCAGGAATAGCTAGATAAAAATACTAACAGATAAGCAAATACAAGAACAGGATAAAAAAGAACAAAGTATTTAATAAAAAAATGAAAATACTTTTCTACAATTATGTTAGCACATAGATATGCAGAAATGAAGAAATATGCCAACAGGAATAATATATAATTCAAAGGGTTTGAAAAATATGAGTACAGGGTAAAAGAAACGGATTGAAAGTGAAATAGAAGGCATGTTGCCGTACATTTATCACAAGTGATAAAAGGAAAATAAAAAATACTATTAAGATGGATAGATAGAATTTAAATTTGGTCGAGTCGCAATGAAACTGCATTAGAAAAAGATTTCTGTCGTCAAGAACTGTATATTAGAAATTATCTTAATAATTTTCACATTCTAAGAAAATACAATGAGATTGCTTGACCCCTTTCAACTATTTAAGAAGAACAAATGGTCTAAAACTATCTGCTCATTTCCAAATACTTAGCAGAATTTCAAGGCTCTGAACGATTTAATCTCCTTTTGCCAAGAAAGTTGTCTAATAGGGGGAAATAAGCGGTAAAAATAAGTTATTTATTAATTAGGAACCAGCTTAACATTTTAATAGGACAGAAAATGAGTGTTTAAGTTAAAACTTATTAAAAAGAGCTCCAGAAAAAATTGCTTTTTAAAGACATTTCGAAAGAAAATTGCTCACCTAGTTAAAAATTTGCTATTAATAAAATTTTAAATAATTTAATATTATAAGAAAAATTAAATGTAGAAAGTTAGACAACATCTCGCGGAGACCGCTGTAATAAGTATTTTTAAAAGTTTAAAAATAAAGAAACAATATATTCTATAAGTAGAATTTTTTTTCTTACACTTTTTTGTTAAATATTAATAAATTTTTGATTATGTTTAGAAAATATCAAATTATAGTGCAAGAAATATAGAAAACATTCAGCTAATTTTTCTAATCGATTTGTGAGAACCTAAAATGACTATCTCATTTAACAAATAGAAACAAATTATTACATTAAAGACAAACTTATGGCAACATCAAGGTTTATTTTTATATGTTGGAGAATTATTCCGCGCTGATCAAGAGGGTTTACAGTTGTTAATTATATGAAACTTAACGTAAACAAAATTAAACAAAGAAAACATTTCATATTAAGTCACAATATATTCAAAGTATAGCGATACTTTTTTATTTGTAAAATACTGATGTAGTTCTACGTTGATAATATTAATGAAATTGCTATATCCAACAAGTGGTTTCTGTCGTTTTCCTTTTTATATATATTCTACACGTAAAAAGAATATAAAAACTAACCAGACGAAACTTTTTAAAATATATTAAGTTTTAGTATTACACTCTTAAATATTTTCAAATTTTCACCCACTTCAATGTTTAAAAAAAAAAAAAATTCTAATATTTTTTTTTCTCATAAGCGTGATAAAAATCTGCCGTATAAGTCATTAAATTTTCATTTAAAATTGGGGAACATAAATTATCATTAAATTAATACCATAGTCATTCTGCAAATACTCCTCCTGCAGTATGATTGCGTATGATGAAAGAAGTGTTCGTACACAGAACAGTATAAAAAAAATATGGATTCTCTTGATTTATGGATAAAATTTAAATTACTGGAAATTAAAAATTGATAAAATATAAATTATTGGCAATTAAAAATTGATAAAATATAAATTAATGGTAAAATTAAATTATTTGAATAGTTAGGTTTTATTTCTAATAAGCTAATTCAACATTAGAGAAATTTAGGAGAAAAACAGCTGTAATTATTATATTACGCATTAAATGTATTTAATAGTATTTGTTTTAAAAATGCGAGCAATAACAGTACAAGCCAATTAAGAACTGCTATGAGTGAATCTTATTGGTAAACTCTTGCACGAATAAACTGCAGTTCCACCTTAGTTATCGGACATAGAATTACAAAGATGTAGCTCCACAAGAAAAAAATTACCCATGAGTACGTGTTTGCAGGAAGCACGTAGCTGAGCCAATAAATGCCAATTACCTCATTATTCAAGGTTGAATAGATACTTTGTGACCTGTAATTCAGTCATTTGTGCAACAGGCGTTGGAAAGAATTCCTTAATAAGTGTTAAAGAATCCATTGTTCGAAAGCATCATGAATAACATATTCTGTAACACTATGACATAAAAAATTACCGGTATTTGTAATTATAGTTTAACAATCGACAACATGCAATAAATCATAGCAATTAATATGTTACACTCGTTGAAGTATTATTGTGCAATAACTGATCCTTTCTTTTCCGCAACTCAAAAAATTGTGTTCTTCTAAAATCTGCTAGTATTTGTTATCAATTTACATTTTAAGTATATTTTCTTATTAAAAAGAACTTGATTTTATATTTGCATAAAACATGAATACAGTAATATATATATATATATATATATATATATATCTGTGGCATTATGGCTGATGTTGATATGGCCTTTTTTCATGTTTTCGGCAAATTAAAAAAGTAACTTTTGCTGTGAAATATAAAATCGCTCAATTAAGTTTTTCAATCCAAATATTCTTTAGTTAATACTCATAATCACCTCAAGCATATGACTGGTCTTCAATGAATTTTTCAATTAGGGACCAAGTATTACCTCTTTTATACATAACAGCATTTTCTAATACGAATAACTTAGTATTTTTTTCATAATTCCACTATCAGCTTTTACTACATTAAAGAATTAATTTTAATTGTGACATAGCTTAAAGAATAAATTTGAATTTTTCGGATATATCAACATCTGCCATAACTCCGTATATATATATACAGTCGAAACTCCATATATCGAACTTCCCCATATTGAAATTTTCTATATATCGAATTCTTAGCAAATCTCCATGTTCATTACATAGAAAAATTGCTTCTATATATCGAAATAATCTTTATAATTCGAAATTTTTTTCAAGACAAATTGGGAGATTTTATTCCACTTTAGAATAAAATCTCACATTTTTTGGCATTTGAAACAATACGTCGTGGACTTCAATTCGCGGAAAATGTCCCGATGAAGTAAGTTATTAGTGGACTGAATAAATACGAACATTTCTTTGAACTTTCCTCAAAACTGGCTGTTCAGCAAGATATTCGTAGTTTTTTAAAAGAATGTAACTGTGATCATTGTAACCACTGTCTGCATTATTGTTTTATTAAAGATATGTAGTACTCAATAAATCTTTCATATTAATTCTTTTTATAGTTATTAACCCTCATTTAATGGGATTAGCATGTAAATTAGAAATGGAGTTTTGTATACGAAAATTAGCTTTAATTTTTTTAGGAGAATTATGATAAAACTAAGCTCATTTCTATAAATCGAAATTTCTGTATATCGAATTTTTTTTCCGGCAATTTGCTACTTCGATATATGAAGGTTCGACTGTATATATATATATATATATATATATATATATATATATATATATATATATATATATATATATATATATATATATATATGTCTAAAGCTAATAAGTTTTACTAAAAAACAAGAACATCATTTAGAACCGTAAGCGTAATCTATAGCGCTAAGCTGCTAACAAATTAGTTACAAAATAAGCAATGAAAATACTAAACCGATGAAGAAGAAAGAAGTGACCATATCTACACGGATTTACGAATAAGAGAATGAAATTCACAACAGAAATGGAAGTTTTGTAGTTAATGACCGGGGCTATATATATATATATATATATATATATATATATATATATATATATTGCTTATATATATATATATTATCGCAGAGATTAGTGGTTTTGTAAGACTGATTTTAATTTGAAATACTATATAGCTCTTAATATACATCCCTTTTAAATGATACACATCCCTTTTAAATTAGATGCCGTGTCTTCATTCTGTTTACGCAATGAGTACAATTTGATTTACTTTGAAACCAAAATTTGACTGAATGAATAACTCACAAAAAATTTCAATTTTGGCCACTAGATAGTGCTACTGGAGAAGAAAAGTTGAGGGCACGATCACACGCCTATACTTTGGGCAATAAAGTATTTTGAGGAATATTTATGCTTTGAAATCTTTTAATTGTGGTTTTATAATTAATTCTTCAGTAGATCAACAATCCAGCGAATTAATTTATCGAGTATTTCCATTAATATTCATTCATATCAGTTCTTAATTGGCTTGCATTGTTACAGTATGCATTTTCAAAAACAAATACTATTACGAAAATATTTAATATGTAATATAATAACAAATACAGCTGTTTTTCTCCAAAATTTATCTAATGTTAAATCAACTTATTAGAAATAAAACATGAACTATTCAAATCACTTCTATAAACTCTCTTTTACCAATAATTTATATTTTATCAATAAATCAAGAGAAACAATAATTATTTATTTTCTGTTTTAGGTATGTATACGTCATACACAATCTGTATGTGTAAACTATTACCTCATGTGAATATAATAGTCAAAATATGAAATATTCAGATATATAGCTGATAAAGAACAAATCGATACAAAACAAAATTAATCAATCTGTAAAGACTTTAACATCATAAAAAAAGTCTCTTCCCTCGCGAAGTCCTCAAGATGTAATTACGAAAGTGAATAAATAAGTCCTGAAAGCTGCGAGATTTTAATCATAGAGGTACTACAAATACACTTTTGTTGCAGGATGGCAAATTGAAAAAAAAAAAAAAATGCATTCAAAGATGAATGAGTTGAAACCCTACGAGGAAGCATCACGCTTCCGCAATTTGAAACGTGTCTCCAAACACGTCGCGAACAGTCAGCCAGCAAGGTTTTTCGAGGAGTTTTGTGAATGATTCTTTTTACTGCCAGAAGTTCGGGGACGAGAATGTTGCCATAGCGACGCAAACGTACGTCACGGGACTTCCGAAGGCTTGTAAATATTTCTAGCAGCTCCGGTTACAGTTTCGGTACCGAAAACGGGAATTATTTACCCTATTGGATCTTAATAAAAGGGAATAAATTCCATGCAAACAGTTAAATTCAATGTTTTCATGGTATTTAACTGTTAAAGGTTGATTATGAGGTACTACATATTGATCCGTGCGACACATTCATTTTCAACTGTTTGTTCGGCGTTTCAAAAACAAATAAATTACGAGTAGAGGCAGATAAAGAGAAATGAGAAATTGCGTGCATGGAATACAAATAAAACAAACTGAATACATTATGAATACGTAAACAATAATACATTGTTCGGACAAAAATTTTCGAACTGAAAATAGTATATTCAAAGACTATATTGTATAATAATTATTTTTCGCAGATTCTCTTATTTTGGCCTTACATGACATTAAAATAGAAATTATTTGTTAACACAAAAGCAATAGAGCTAGCACATAAATTATTCTCTCGAAACGAGTTTAATTCATTTGGCCTTATTATAAAAAAAATAATTAATTATGCCCTTAATTTTTCTGTGCGTAGGTGTCCATAGCATTTCGAGCTCCTGGATAGCTCGTGCTATGTTGAACAATCAAATAAGTGGTTCTCTAGAACAAGTAAATTTTTCTTCTCAGAAATATAAAAAACGACATTATGAAAAGTGGAACTAGGAGATATTCACATTACATCCGTCATCTTCTGCGATACTGGCATGGGAAATCTCTTCACCAAACTTTTAGTGTCTATGCTGTTTGATTCTGGGGTGGATTTACCATTTTTTGATGCCAATAACTGTCATTGACAGACATGATGTGAACTGCTCTTTACTCTGTTTTGATTTTCATAGTAAAATAAACAAATGTGTAACCATGCGCATAGGAAATCAGATAATAAAAATTCACAACCGTTACGTAGGATAACATAAAATTAATTGTTGTTAAAAGAACAATACAAAAAAAAAATTTTGGTACCGAGGAGCTATTGTGAATGTATGATGTTCTATTCATAAGAAACATTTGTTTGTGTACATGATTATAATGTCAACGCGCATACTTACGAACAATATTTACGAAAGTTACCTTGATGATTTTAAACACTTTAGGAGAACGTTTTTTAAAGTTAATTGAGCCCTGTTATCATACCTACTTTTTATAACGACATATGAGAAAAATGTGAGAAAATTCAAGAATAAGCAGGAACAATTAAAACTCTTTTACAGGGTTGGGGAAAAAATTACAATTGTTGCATGAAACAAGAAGTAAACAATTAATATTTTTTTAAAAAAGAAACTAATATGTATTGCTATTTTGTAAAATTGATAACGTCTGCCAGATGATAACATTCTTCTTCCTTAGTTATATATCTAGGATACCCGGTATAAAGGGCCGTCAAAAACAGTGATTTAAACATACCAAGTTATTGGCTTTTTTACCAATCGTAGAAAAATAATTTCGACTTGAGTCTTTTGTTCAAAGAAATGTACTTTTGTATATAAAATTGATAGACTTTAGCCTTTTACACAAGTCAAAGGATTTTTTTTATCAATATTTACAAATATCTAAAAATCACTTTTTTTTTACTTAAGCCCTTTATACCGGGCACCATAGACGTAAATCCTGCTCTCTCTTTGCAGCTATATAACTTAAGAGTACATTTTAGATTATGCGTAGTTGACTGTTCTCTTTCCACTGATATAGAGGTGGACTGGCTCAGGGGTGATTGGGGCCCAAAGGGCTTAGAAACAAAGTCTGTTTAAAAAATTATATAGTTTATTATAACCCTGAGGTAATATGGGAGTCAATCAAAATTTACGCTTGAAAAGTGCATTGAGTCCATAGACTAAACTGATCTAAGTACATTTAAGGGGAGTGGTGACTTTTACGTATTTTTAAAAGTATCATTTTTAGACCTATGTTCGATTGCATGTACTACTCATGATTTTTGCTTGATTTACATGAAATTTTCTGAGTAAATGCCTATAATACTATTTATAATATATGCAATATTTCAAGGTAACTTTAGAAAAAATAAAATTATTTTTTATGCATAAAAAGTGAATAATTTTTTTAAATCGAACATTTTGCAGTCAACTACTGTGCGCATTCTGTCGAAATAAATTATTAAGGTACAGTAATAATTCTTTACTATACGTGATTACAATACTTCAGGCAACAATATCCACCAGCATTATTATAAAATATATTTAAAAAATTTAGTACGTGCTATTTTTAATTAGAAATTTCAAAAATGACTGAGTAAAAGCTTATAAAAAAATTCTTTAAAAAATTAAAATATGTTAAGGTTAAAAAATGTTGGTGTATTTTTTTGCCAGAAGTATTTTTATCACATATAGTAAACAATTATTACTGTACCTTAATAATTTATTTTGACAGAATGCGCATAGTAGTTGACTGCAGAATGTCAGAATGTTCGATTTAAAAAAATTATTCACTTTTATGCATAAAAAATAATTTTATTTTTTTAATTACCATGATATATTGCATATATAATAAATAGTATTATAGGCAGTTACTCAAAAAAATTCATGTAAATCAAGAAAAAATCATGAGTAGTACATACAGTCGAACATAGGCCTAAATATGATACTTTTAAAGGTACGTAAAAGTGACCACTCCCCTTAAATATAAAACTGTATACACGTAAACGTACCAAATGTGCTGATTAATTTACGATTTAATGATAAATATTAAAATCTATAAATTATTAATTTTAATTCCCGTTTGAAAATCCAAATTATATGAACAGCATGGTTGGACAAAATTTTCATAGCATAAACTCAACCGAATTTTAAAGGATTCATATTTCTTTATAAACTTGTAATTCGTTGGGAATTGCAAGTTTATAAAGAATTACAAGTTTATGATCAGCAGGGTGAATTACGTTAGTACAGGTCCCAATGAAGAACAATCTGTCCAATCGCCTAAATGCCGGCCATTTTCTAGACCTCCCTGAATGTGCCATCTTTACGACTTACAACATAAAAAGAAGAGACCGAGAAACTTCCATTAGATGGAGCCTATAACGGGTTAAAAATCTTTCTAGAGTCGGAAAAATATATAGAAAAATGCAAACTCAATATTTGAATTCAAACAATACTCCCCCCCCCCCTCTCCGAAATCTATTTTTTTTTTTTTTTTCAAATCACTGGATCTAACATAATATAAAGGAAGCACTGTAACAGATCCAGTATTAAAATACCAGTAGTTTTTACGACTGTTTAAACTTAAACGTTTGATTTAAATGCGTCTAAAAACCCGGAAGTACAGATCCATCTAATAATTCTTTTTTCAGTAATATTTTAGAGACAAGTTTAAGATTTTCCATCAGAGTAATTTCATGAATATTAGACAGATATTTTGAAATATGAAAGGGTGAAGATGGTGTAAAAGTCTTTTTCCTTCTAATTTATCCTTCTAATAAAGTCGACATATTCTAAAAGCTGAAAAACATTGTTACTGCATAAAAAATACTTGTAATTGAATGTTTATTTTAAACTGCAAAGAGATGACTGTGTACCCCCCCCCCCCCCCCCCGTACAGGCAAGCACAGTCATGTACTTAGTCTTTCAGTACCAACAATAATTGTCCCCAGTTTAAGATGAAAAGAATTTAATTAATTAGTTCATCATTTTTATAAACAATGATGAAATCGTTTATACACGCAGTGATTCCACTCTGTCTGGTTTGATTCAAGAGAAGTTGAGATATGAAAAACGCAAAGGTCGAAAGTCCCGCCGGCTTCTTTTTCTTGTTTTAATTCCTTCACCAAAACAATCGCCGCCATTGTTGAGCGGGCTTTTTTCCCTTTCTTTCCACGTGCTTACTCCATTTTCGTAACCATTTGCGGAGGTGAACGGCCGCGACTCGTTCCGGAGCGCAGGGCGACCGGAATGAGGTTACTTGACCACGTGATACAGCTCGCCTACTTTGCATCACGATACGTTATTGTTATTGTTACGGTTATTGTTATCGGGGGAAAGGAGTGATAGTGTTTGTGGGGGTATGTGAAAGGAAGGAACTAAGGGATGGCAGAAGATAAATAATCGAAAACGTAATGAAAACATTCAATTTCTTTTCCATTTTTTTGGGTCTGTTTATTTATTTTACTTCCTACCCGAATAAAAGGGCAAGTTATAACGGGTCTTTTTTCTTTCTTTCTCTTACTGAAAATAAGAGTGAAGTCATGCTGAATTTGTAAAATTTTCTTTACATGCTTCAATAAATGTAAATCATACAAAGTTTTCAAAGCCGGTTAAAAAAAAAATGACAGTTTAAATGATAAACCTGCGTGTTTCTCTTTAGATATTTTTTGGAAATTCAACAGAAAGGCAATCTTCGAAGCCGTCATAAATAATATTTTCTCTGAAGGATAGTACCGGCTTACGGCAGTGAAAAAGTAAATCATTAAACTTTAACATTGACTTACAGGTATTAAGTGCCGGTGTTTTTATGTACACGTACTGATTTACCAGAGGCTCTAGCACACTTGGGAATATATCTAGAACGTAACAGATAACGATCCTTCCAAATAGTGTCGATGGCCGAATGGCTAGGGCGCTGACATTCGGTGCCAGTGTCTGTGGGTTCGACTCCCACTCTTGGCATGGACATTTGTAGCCGTTCGGACTCAGTTTTAAGCAGTAAGTTCCGGTATAGTCACCCCTCGTGTAGCAAAAAAGTTGACCACAGCGCTCCAAACCAAACCAAACCTTTCAAACAGTGGAACCAAATATCTTAACCATTTCGATCCCCCCCCCCCCCCCACCTAGATCAGAATAACATGGTTGAATCACATTATGTATCTAGATTACGTTATCTTTGTTTTACGTCCAACACCTTTAGCGCCCACCTTGAAAAAGCCGAGTATCGTGCCACAACGGTGCTCGGTAAAAAATGCTGAAAATAGCCACTAAATGCTCTCGTGTCTATGCCGGGTATAGGCACGTAAAATCCGTAGGCTAGAAAGTCCCTCCGTGGGGTTTTTCGTTATGATAAAGATGACAGATTCATGTAATATTTAATTACTCGTGTACAATGTCATATTCAATGCTCGTGCAAATGTTCTGACTAGCGTGTTTGTATAGTTGTAATTTAGATATCAAATATTGCTAGAATTTTAAACATTTCATTTAAATTTTGATGTAACATTTTTCCAAAAGAGTTAAGAGATAGAAGCTTCAAATAACTAATTTGGATATACTAGTAAATACAAGTAAGCAATTCAACTTTAAACGCTTTATATAATTGTGTTTAATACAAAGTTTCTTTCATCCGTTTCACATATGCAGACATTATATGATAATAATAGTTCTGACTTATAAATTTGAAATAGTCAAATTCTAAGGCTTCAGCTCCTCCTGTCGAAAATCAATATCTAAAAACAGTGGTTTTTATCACCACCGACTTCAAATCAGGATATTATGCTTGGCAGGCCTTAAGTTTAAAATATTATAAATTCAAATAGTTTGTTTAATATGTTTAATTTAAACGTAATTATCTCTCTAATTTGGCCATCCCTATAATTGGCTGCTTTAAACTTACGGATTAATATCGCTTTCCGGTAATTCGAACAATTACTCAAATATCATGTAGTTAATTCAACAGGTAAATTGCTTTAATCGCAGCACCAAGGTGTGTTTATCCAAAATATTTTACTTTCCATATCCACAAGTGCATGAAAAATTATGTACAAATTTTTTTCGAGACCAAAAAAGGAGAGATGGAGATGTCCAAACATCTTGGATTTTATACATCCCAAAAGTTGTAAAAATACAAGGTGTAAAATCAATGCTATCGTAGGCCTTCTACGGAAAAATACACTTTACATTGGTCAGCTCTCGCCAGAAGTTGTGGTTGGCTGACGAACGCGGATCTGTAGAAACCTCTCAGACCACTTAGAAATAATCTGAGCTTGTAGTTAATATGCGATGTGGTAGCATAAAGAAAGGTCCCCTCTGTTACACCTTTTTTAGTAAGTTGCGCAGTTATTTGAAAATAAAATTTACGGTAGTTGTAGGATTTCTAGTGGGAATATTTATTGCGGTTTTAGTGCAGACAATTTGTATTCTAGCTATAGTTCTCAGATTAGCTCGTACTACTCGTTTGTATTTGGCATATCATTTGGCAGATAGTTTAGGCTTTCACGCAACTTGCTTCATAGATAGTCTATTAAAACTATGAATAAAATCCAAAAGTCGCCAGATTTGGGAAAAAATTTCCCAAAACTATTATAAAAGTATGAATAATAGATTATTAAAATTACAGCCCCCTCTCCCCCATACGTATATATTTTGTATGAAATTTACATTCCTTTCAATAAAAGAAATTTTGTCTCAAATTCTTTATAGGAATTATTTTTTGTCAAAGAACTGTTTACACACACACACACATATATATATTGTATATATATATATATATACTATATATCACATCCATGTGCGTGCGCGCGTATAAGAGTAAGCATTTGGCAGCCATACGGCCAATAACTAACCCAAGTAGGTTTGGAACAGCAAGGCATTTTCTTAGAATCCGGGCTTCATGGCAACGCGAGATTATTAATACGATAGACTTTCACTACCTAGAATAAAACGATTTTCTAACGAGCTTTTTTTTTTCATTCCCTCTGTAATCGCCGCGATTAAAAAAAAACAAAAAACACAAGCACCAAGATCCCACAGATGCATATTAACTACGGCCAAGTATTGCGTAAAAGATTTCCCTTTCACCGAGGTTACGCAAGGTAGTTTTTCTTTTGCCAACTGCTGCTTTAATTATGTCAACGAACGGAGGAGGTGAAAGGTTTTTAACACCAGGCTGCATATCGAATCACAATTTACATATTCAATCGACAAAAATTAATGTCAAAATCAACTATCGGTAGGAATATTTTTGTCAGGGGCCAGTGAAAAAAATGGTTAAAAGGCAAGTAAACAGATTAAAATAAAGGTGATAGGCCATGAATTTTCAAATATCAGGTATGGACGTTTTTCTAAAAAATAAATGAATGTGAAATTCACATTAAAATTAAATAATTTGAAATGAAAGAGTTGTTAAATTGCGAGATTTTCTGATGCCTACGGTATAATGGCATTTTTCTGGGCGATAGGAGGCTCCGGGTTCGAGTTTATATTAGAGGGCAGCTAGAGAGATGAGAATATAGAAACGTGTGCATTTGTGTCTCTTTTACAAATTACTCCATTTAATTTTAGTTTTTCCTATTCTGGGCAAAATGTATAAAAATTCATGAAAAATTATTTTTGATATAGAATGTCAGATTTTCTTTAAAAGCTGAATTTTTTGAGAAGTTTTGAAACACAATTTCCTGGTATTTCTAAGAATAACTACATATTCTACCACGACACACATGTTTCTATACAACTTTTATGTTGATAAATTTTCTTTAATACGTAATGTTTAGTTTCGTAAAATTAAAGAAAAGGGAAATTTAATATCAAAGGTTAAAAATGTTAAACTATTCTCCAAAAGGTGTTAATAAGTTCATTAATGAAAGAACTCCTAGATAACACATATTTTTAATCATCTTTTGACATTCGTTAAATTGAGATTATGTCCGTTATTTATACACTATAATCTTGGTTACCCAAATTTAATAAAACTAAAGGGCTACGGAAAATTTTAGTTTTCTTTTTCCAAATGTGGTATGTATTTATTCTGAGGACATAAATTAGAAGAATTTATAAAAAGATGCGCTAAACAACTAACTACATTTCATCGCACGTTGGGCCACGCTGACTTGTATGTTCAGTATTCATAGTTTTTTTATATAATTTTTTTCATAAATATAAATTTCTAAAATAATTTTCTTAACTTAATATTAGTTTTTTTTTTCGAAAACCAGTTCTTAATACTTAAAAATTAAAAACTAATACAATAAAGTTTGACTTATACAATAAAGCAAAATTTATATCTAATACAATAAAATTTATATCTAATAAACTAATACATAAAGCAAAATTTGTATCTAATACAATAAAATTTATATCTAATAAACTAATACAATAAAGCAAAATTTGTATCTAATACAATAAAATTTATATCTAATAAACTAATACAATAAAGCAAAATTTATATCTATAATTCTCCCTTTAAACACGTGTAAATTAAAAGGTATGTAGTGTTTATGTATACATAAAAAACACCTATGGATAGAACACGCTACGAAAATTCAAAGAAAATGAAATTTAGGGCGGCCTATTGATAGAAGTTTTAAACTCAGTTTCAGTGTTTGTCCTTTAAAGTTCGGTGACCTGTCTGTAGCTGTCCACCCACGAGTCGCCCTTTTCACTTCACTTCCAACGAACGGATCTTTGGACAGAGCATTCGCCGGTCCACACGTCTGCTAACCCAGTTTTGCATGTCTGGCAAACTTGCGTTAAGAAAACAAAACCGAAACTCAGAGATAGAGACATTTTCTCCTGCACGCGTCGCAACCTGTGGAGAAATATGGAAACCCCAAGCTATAAATTTTCATGTACTGGAGAGCAATGCTCTTTAATTTGATTTCCTGGAATCAGACTTTCTTTAAGGGAATTCGCAGAGCTATTTTTATTAACTTTTCAATGGATTCATTTCAAAGCTGGTAATATTACAGGTAATAAATAAGATGAAATAAACAGGATAAAAATTTTGATTTTGATATACTGAAAATATTTTTAGTCATTAAGATTTTAGAATTTTAATATAAGATGTAATAAATATAATTTATAGTAATTTAATTTAATGTGCATATATTTTCCATGCAATAAAGGAATTTTTAAGCATAAGATAAGTTCCAACTAGAATCAAACCTAGTATTTTTACCAGCCTTTAGGGGGAAAATCTTTCAGTTGATTATTCGTTAAAAAATACTAGGTATTCAACTTAGTGTAAACTTTTTCCCAAATTACATCTCATATTTTTAATACTTATCAAATATTGCATATAAAGTACAAAGTGTCAATTTGAAGTATATATGGTGATTAGAAATGTTGGTTATAACCACTTCAAACATTTTTAACTGTATGAAATTTTCAAAATTGAGAAAATACAATTTAAAGCATATAAATGAATATGAATGTATAATTTCTGGACTATGATATACAGTTACTTTTGAACACTGCTCATCATGAATACTTGTATAAATATAAGGAATTTTCTCATAACTATACTCATACCACTTAGCGCCATGTATACACATTCAGCTACTCTGGTACCCCGAGTGCATGGGCTTTTAAAAGCCCGTGCACTCGGGTGGTTGGGACAATTAAAGTGAGATCTACGATTTCGACACGTTTGAAAGACAAGGACTTCCTATTCGAAGTCTGCTCTCATACCACTTAGTGCCATGAATACATATTCAACTACTCTGTTTTAAAGCCCATGAACTCAGGGATGATTGCTCAGGGGTGGCACTTAGGGGTGCTTGCTCAGGGGGTGGTATTCAGCTAGTCAGCTTCAGGGGTGGTTGCTCAGGGGTGGTGTTCAGCTACTCTGTGTTAAAGCCCATGCGCTCAGGGGTGGTTGGGAGAATTAAAGTGAGATCTACGATTTCGACACGTTTGAAAGACTTGAACTTCCTATTTGAAGTCTGTTCTCTCCAGCAAAGATGTGTTTAAGGAAATAACAGTGCTATCAAATTGATTGTTTTGCTGATTAATTAACATATTATTTCTGAAAATAATTAATCCTGGGTTAAAGGGTTATGACACTCTTATGATGAGAATCGCTTGTAAATTTCGACAAATGCACGGACGGTTAGGAGTATACCAGGAATAAACCACAGTAAGTTTAAACCGCGTTTAATACCCAACCAACTGAATATCATAGCCTAGCCTACCTTCAATATGCTACAAACACTTACATTATTTAGCAAACAGTTGGGAAAATCATTTTATAAAAATCCAATTATATAATAAATTTTTCAATGCGTCAAGTACGATTCTAGTAATTCTTTTTATTAGGTTTGCCGAATCCAATTTGGCTCCCCCCAGGAGATTAGCATAATTTCGGAAACAACTTAGCAGGGAAAATTTGTAGCCGTCTTGTAGCCAATCGTGACTAAGAATCGAACCCCAGAATAGGTCTGCCTAAACATGCTGGTGAGCCGCGTGCGGTTCAATGTTATTTTGCGTATCAATCTTGTACACATTATTAATTTTATGAGCTTTGTAATCGTTTGCATATTTTTGTTGCTTACGGTCGTCTACAGATTCTTGATATAAGTTACAGAATCTTATTGTATTATAAAAACTGTAAACTGCTTTTGCTTCTAACTTTTCTCTTTCTTTTATTAGCGGTCCTTTAAGTACCTTTAAAATATTGGACTGTTATTGGAGAATTATTTAGAGTACAAAGACTTCGTAGACGAATTCCATCGATGGATTCATATCCCTTTGGTCCCATTAGATTTGAATGGAACATTCTTTTTCTTTCTGTAGGGCTGCCACTCAGTTGTTCAGGAAGTTCTAAATGAAATTACAGATCAATAAGCTTCTTCCCTCAACTAAATATTCAATTTTCGAGAAAGTTATTCCCAAATAAAGGTCCAAAAAAGAAAAACAACAACAACGCTAAACGGAATTTGGGAAAGCCCATTGAAATTTAGCAATATCCATCTGAATTCTGATGTTTGAAAACCGCAAAACCATCTATAGTTCCAGAATTTAATCAACGATGGGAAATCCACATTTTGACCTTCAATAAATGATTAAAAATTGATAAGTATTTTACTTTTATTAATCTTCGATGCATTCAATCGCCAAGTTGGGAAGTCCTTGTTTGTGAGCATCACATGCATTATATACATGCATATATGTATGTTCGTAAATAAATAAATAAATGAATATATTATTTATATATATATATATTATATATATATATATATATATATATATATATATATATATATATGATTAATTAACATATTATTACTGAAAATAATTAATCCTAGGTTAAAGGGTTATGATCCTCTTAACCTAGGAATAATTTATACAATAATATAATATTTAATATAATATATATATATAATGTGTATACATTGTATGTACATGAGTACATATGTACCCCTGCAATCACGAGTACATATATCGAATTTAAATGTACATTAACTTATTTGAAGTGTTTTATATAAACTATATATATTTGTAGAAGTTCTGACTTCTTTATTTATTTTCTTTCTTTGGAGAGATACGTATTAATCCAAAATAATTATATGCATTAAATAAATAATATTTTACTCATAACTTTTCATCATGACCTCAAATGCATTTTTTTTTTTTGCGATTGCAGACAAAATGCAGAGCGTCGGAGAGACCTTGAGAAAAATAAACAGCAATTGTATTCTTTAAAAACTGGAGTATTCGCATCGATTTTTAAACCTGCTTTTCTTCAAAAAAGGAGAAAGTTTAGAAGTTTTGTTGCGTTTACTTAACGCAACCGCTCGTTCTACTTGATCAACCAACGATTAAACGCGGCGAAGAAGAATTTTGTGATGTGAAAAACAAAGCTTTCTTTGATGTGAAAGTGTGGACGAAGAAGAAAAATGACCTGAAAACAAGTCCCGCACGGAAAAGTTCTTTCAGAGAAACGTTACTCGTCTTCAAAAAAAGGTTAAAACTCATGAAATTCAATTAGAGTCAGGACCCAAAAGGATAATTTTGTTGCTTAGCAGATAATCCCTTTCTTTTTATGCATTATTTGCACCCAAAATTAACAAAAAAAATGTTTTTCTTATTTTAGATATATAGGTGTCATTTTATGATCTTGGGAAATGCGAAAGGAAACAGACAGTAAACAACATGGATAGCGCATTCTCAGACGCAAGGCCATTCATTCTTATATTGAAAATGAAAGAATTTCTTAAGTTTCAGTAATGTTTATTCTAATTTGAACAATGCAAAATGGAGAACGTATTTCCAACCTTTGTAGTATTGATAAGCCTCTTGAGGTACTATCCCCCTTCGGTTCGTCAAATATCTTCTTTTCTTACTATGACAAAAATAGCCATTATCAGATACTAATTTAATGTGTTCGTTCCAAGGACAGTAAAGGGATTTTTGAATAATTTTTTCGCAGAAACCCAGCCCTTGGCAATTAAGGCTACTTGAGAGTATATGGAATTGCCTCATCTCTCTTTTTGCATAATCAGCGCCAGCGCAGCAATTAAGTCGCATTTTGTCACCTCATAAATATTTCCGTATGACCAATATGTGACCAGGTTATCGTTCATATCACCACCCTATATCGAAGCGTTTTTTCCTTTCCTTTTTAACTACAGTGGAATCTCGATAAATAGTTTTTCAAGGGACCGACTGAACTGAAAGATAAATTCGGGAAAATGATAGATGCGGGAATATAACAGACAAAAATGATAGTCGGGACTGAGGGAAATAAACGACACATACGGGAAAACGATAATTCAGGGAACGATCGATCAAAATTCTACTGTAGTACCATTCGGGATGAAATTTTAGCAGATGCAGTGAAACAGATTCATCTAAATACATTTACTTTTATAATAACCTATGAAAATTGTTTCAATGAAATTTGTTTCATGCGAAAAGACATTTTAGCATGGGAAACGAAGAAATAAGTTTTTATATAATAACACTCAGAACTATTCCGTACAGGATTAAAGTATTAAAAATGTCTCAATCAGAAAAAGGCAGCTCAAATCTCGAAGAGCTCTATAAAAATTATTAATTAAATAAAATTTCTCTTATTTTTAAGTTTTATTTATTTTTGTTGTAATGAAATGTAGATGAAATAAGTGAGAAGTGGAGTACATAAGGTTATTTTAACCTCTGATAAATAAATTTTACTTCGTCCGGACAGTTAAATAAAGTCCGGACAGTTATAGTTAGACCATATGATTAGAAATCAAGTATCGTATATGATCCCTAAAATTCAATGTCCAAAACCATTTTTAAGAAACTTTAATAAAAATGTTAACCTTCCTTATAATCAGACTTTATGTGAATTGTCAGCAGATTATACAACATATTGTAAATAACATAATAAATATTTATACAGATATATAGATTATTTAAACGATTATATTTAAAACTCAGTAGTGTCTAAATTTTTTGAAGAATCAAGGTTCATTTAATTTATTTTGGATTTAAAAAACTTTCCTTTAATTTCGTCGGAGCGATTCTTAAGATTTGACCATTTTTCAGAGTCAGAATCAGCTTACATTTTTCTCTTTAGAAAGACGACAACAACTATGGTAAAAAATTGAGTTGCAAAATTTCCCATTAACGGCAGCAAATTAATCGAGTGCGATAACTAAATTAAATATAAAAACTATGTTTCGAGGTTTATGGATAAGCATAGACATTTACGAAGTTTAAGTTTCCAAGATTCATAATTTTTTTAAAACTCTAACGAAGTGAGTTTGAAAAATGCATAATTCTGTTAAAACTTAATCTTTAAATTTTTAAGTGGGTTATAGGAGAGTTTCTGGTACTTTAAAAACTCATAATTCATTATTTCATTTCCTACGTGCTGTTGATCGTACTATGCAAAATGGCCAGACGAGATGTAATTTTTATCGTTATTGTAATGGAACTAGCTGTATTCTTATAGACTTAATGCTGCAGATTTTACAAAAAAAAAGAAGTTTCGCTTTGAAGAGTCGAACTTGTAGCGTATATCGAGAAAGTATTCTAATTGAATACAGTAAAACCTCGTATTATCCGGACTATCTGGGACCTTAGACAATCCGGTAAATCGAAAACCAGGATAATTTTGGTAATATGGGTAATAAGCAAAACAGAATCCTTAACTAAGCAGACTTATCGTTTCTTACTATAAAAAAAAAATTGTTTTGTAACAAAATTACATAGTATTGTTTACAAGGCACTAAAAAATATAAAAACAACTTTTCTGAGTCAATCCACGTCAATGCCCTCTGACACTCTAGTAAAGCTATCTTAAACTCAACAAAAAGCATTTTATTACCATAATTATTGTGCAATCTATGCAGGAACGGAACACTGAATCAAACTAAAAAGCGAATATTTGGCGTATTTGTAGTTACGTTCTTGCCATCATCGTTAAAAATTATTATCTAATGTGAACATTAAATTAAAAAAAAGTCTACAAATCCGATCCGGATTATCGGGATCAACGAGGGCCGGATAAACGAGGATTTACGGTATTCATGCTCTGATTCAGATTGTGCCAAGGCAGATCCCCGTTCGCGAAACTCAAGAGAGTAGTATAATTTAGAACTAGAGGAATTAGTTCCATGAAAAGGACTTGGAAGAGTATGTAAAGATGTTTATTTTGATGATTATGATGATGTTTATGATGATTATGATCATGTTTATTTTTGTGTAGCTACTAATATCAACACTATGGGAATACTATAGAAATTTAAAGATAACAGGCGACACATACTCGCAATGACATTTTTTCTTCCCTTTAGTTTAGTCGTTTAAAAACAATAAAATGTTACTGTTGGCTAATTTGTGTCGTTAAACTCAACAAGACAGGTGAAAATTCGCAGCTGTGGGTATCTAATACATCTATTCAGACAAACTTTACGGAGCATAATCAGAAGTTCAGTTCTCTGCTGATATTTTAATATTTTCACATTTCCTGAAGGTACACACTTGGTCATTAAAGTAATTTTATATACTTGAACACAGATATTCTATCATTACTTCAGCAGTCCATAATTATAGTAAACCCAGATGGGAAAATACACTATCGGGAAACATTTCACTTCAAGCTTTCTATCAGCAAACGACCAAGTGTCGACGCTAACTGTTTGCGCAATAACTCTTTAGAAAATTTCTGGCGATGCTTTGCAGACATTCACCTGATATCATCATATCTTACTGGGTCAACCCAATCAGCCAGACCCTCTTGTATGTATGTCTGTTTATAGCCGACTGCTGGCCACAAAGGCTGTTTTCCTGCACCATATTTAAATAGATAAGTTGTGCCCCCAAATAACAAAAAAAAAAAAAAAAAGCGAGAGTGAGACGGTTGCTTAAAGTTGCACAAGAATTCTCAAGTTCCATGGATTCCTGTTTTGTTAGAGATTATTTGTGTTGATGATAAAGTTTTCAGAAATTTGGGAAAAAAAAAGTTCAGAAAAATAGCACTTGAACTTTTTTTTCTGAAAGAATAAAGTTTGTAAACTCTTATCCCAGAACAGTAAATAGATCAGTAACTTTTTTTTTCTCATCTTTTTTAACTCACGAAATAAAAGATGGGGATCAAGGAAGAATTTTAAAACACGATTGGGGTCGCGTTATCTTTAAAAACATAGTGAACTTCACACTTTTCATTCCCCAGAAAATTTTGCTTTTTTTTTGTTATAGCGATCTGTGCATTTGAGGATATCGTTGCAATCAAAAGGTTTTATCAATATTAAATGAAAAAAAGTACTTTAAAGTAAATGCATTTAATTTTAACATTCTTCGCTCAAGTCATTCAATTAAAATTAAAACTGGGGAAAAATTTACAAAAAGTTATATTGAGGTTTATTAACGATGCCATCTGAAACGGCGAACTGATGATTTTTCTACGACTAAAGAGGAATTACGGCAGAGACAGGCACCGAACTTCCCGTCTTTGATATCCAGGGGCGACAGTTAACGACTAAACTGCAACGTCACTGATCCACCTTATAGTGAAAGAAAATAACAAATTTTTCTCGTAGATAAACCCTTGAGTATGCTTAAAGTGAGTATGCTTAATATGTATGTATATATATACATACATATATATATATATATATAAATATATATATATATATATATATATATATATATATATATATATATATATATATATATATATATATATATATATATATATACATACATATGCATATATATATATATATCTCAAAAAAAATCTCAGAGTGTGTAACGTGGAAAGCCAGAAGGAGCATATAAGACATTCTTTGTTACACGAGTTCGATAAAAAGAGTACAGCAGCCGCAGCATGTCGCAATGTTTGTCAAGTTTATGGGGAGGATGCAATAGACGAAAGCACATGTTGTCGATGGTTTCGTAAATTTAGGGAAGGAGACAGAAGCTTCCAAGATCAGGCTAGGAATGGACGGCCATCATACGTTGGAGAAGACGATATTGACCAAGCCATCAGGAACAACACGAACCCAACCGTACAAGAATTAGCGGAGATCTTCAACGTACACCGGACAACGGTCGAGAGACGGCTGGTTAAGTTGGGTTTTACGAGAAAGGTCCATCGTTGGGTTCCACATAACCTGACAGCTAATCAACGGGATGACCGAATTGCCACCTGTGTTTCCTTGCTTTCCCGGTACAAAAACGACCTATTCTTGACACGAGACAGGAGAGGAGAAGTGGGTTATGTACCGTAACATAAAGCGTCGTAGGACTGTGTGTCGCCCTTCTGATCCGCCTGCATCGACTTCGAAAGCTGAACTTCATCCCAAGAAGGTGTTATTGAGTGTGTGGTGGGATGTGCAGGGAATAATTCCCTGGGAGGTCTGCCATTCAACCAAACCATCAATACTGCCTTCTACTGTCTACAGTTAGACAGGCTGCATTCAAATTTGGTAGCAAATCGGCCAGGTCTCATCAAACGTCACGGTGTTATCCTTCATCATGATAACGCCAGGCCACATGCTGCTGTCATCATTCGCCAAAAGTTACTGGGCTTTGGTTGGGAGGTTTTACCCCACCCTCCCTATTCTCCTGACTTGGCACCAACTGACTATCACCTATTTCGTGCGTTGAACAATTTTTTCAGTCAGAAAATCTTTGATGATCTTGATACTGTGAAAACTGCCATCCAAGACTTTTTTGATCGAAATTGTCGGAATTTTACCGCCGTGCGATTCATCTCCTACCAGAAAGATGGCAAGAGGTCATTGATAGCAATGGGGATTAGGCACAATATTAGGTACTGTTCATTTTGTGTTTATTTGCTTTTCTTTATGGATAATAAAAACGGGTAGAACTTTTGCACTCACCCAAAATATATATATATATATATATATATATATATATATATGAAATAAACCTCCTTTCGACGGCCACTCCTCAAAACGGCCACTTTTTTTCGGAACCATCATTGGCCGCCATAGAGAGGTTTCGCTGTATTAATATAAAACTCGACCAGAGTGTCTTTTCATAATTTTTTCTTTTCTGCCATCTGTAACCTTACCAGTACATTTCCCTTAAGAGTTATTCACACATCTGTATTAGATATAATCTGCGTTAACCCGATACGATCAGAAAAATCCTTAACCAGTCAAAACCTTCCCATTTACGTTGTTTTTGCTTTCCTGGGCTGTATGTAAACGGGTTTTGACTTGCATTTTCATCGTGCAATGCACAAACTAAACAGTAATTCCCCAACCTGTTCCGAATGACCTAGTTACAGGTGATAGTTAGGATAGTTTGCGAGCACAGTGACCTTTCCCTTCTAGCGTAATGTTATTTTTGTAGCGCAAACTTCCCACAAAGGCGACAAAAAGTTCACTTTCCATCTCAAATAACAGACGTTTCCGTGCAGGAACAGAAGTAAATAACAATTTTTTTTCCCTTTCATATGCATTGGTAAAGTTAAAATATTAAATTTAAGAAATAGCACACTAATTCGATAGTTTTCCAGTATATATTGTAAGTCCAATTAAATTATAATAGTAAAAAACTGTTACTAATAATTATAAAGATGGATGGTTTATGAGCCAACGTTTCCTAAAATTCGATTTCCTTAGTGAAGTGAAGTGAATGAAGGTTCAAATTGTAGGATGACCCCGAGGTGTATCACAGCATGCCATTCTGGAGATCTTGAATCTCCTGTTAGAGCTCCAAATCGTGGAACACTCTCTCAAAGCTTGTATGATTGTAAGAAATGGGAGAGAATTCGATATGGTGGAGAGGGAGTGGATATCAGTTGGTTGCACAGGTTAGAACTAAGGCCTGGGATTCGGATCCGGGTCTCCCAACTTCGGGGCCGGTATTCCAACGACTGAATTACACCTTACGTCACAGGATGAACGACACAGGATGTGACACTTCATTATTTTATTTATTTTTTAAAAGGCTGAATTTTGTTCCACGTTGAATATTTGTCACATCCTTCATTGTTCATTCCCCAAAGCTTATCACTTTAACGACTGTTTAACAGGAGAAGGATTGGAAGCCGAATCTCCAAACGTTTAGACATTATTCTATCCAATAAACTATGAAGCAGTGTGAGGATATCTCATTTTTTAACGCTATTCGTCTCAAGATAAACAATTTGCTTACTACTTAAAAAAAAACTTTGTTGAATATCAAAATTATTTTTCACCATTTCCGTTTCTAAATTAACTTATGAAATCCTTAATGTTTGGAAATCTTGACAAATGGATATGTATATTTTTTCAAAACATAATCTACAACTTCAAGGAAAATTATTTATTGCCTAATAAATAAAATTTATTCCTCCTTTGTATGAACTTATATAAGCTGCCGTTTTGTTTCAAGTAATATTTAGAAATTGATCTACTTAATCAGAGCAATATATACGCAAACACACGAATTTGTTGTCCTCAAAAGTACGTAAATATTTGGAGTATTTTATGTGATGAATTGATACACGAACACACACACATACACACATAAGGTATATATGTATGTTAAATTAACAATAAAATACATTGCTGATTTTAAATTCATCCATACACTTAATATGAAGTTCCAACCCCAAAATTCATTCAAAAAGTACTGCATTATTCACTCTACCGTACTTGATAGTTAGACCCCCTGATCCATACTTATCACATTCATCGATATCTCTTTCGTACATTCAACAGCTTAACAACCAGTCAATTTTTGCATGAAGCCTGAGGTTTGTTTCAAAAGGTATATAATTAAATAGAATATATTTATAAAAACTGTTTTATCAGACAATAGAGAACATTAACGTTTACTAACATTAATTTTCTCTATGTTCTGCTAAGCTAAAAACAGTATAATTCACAAGCTGTATCACAACAAATTACAGTTTATAGAATCAGTTTCTTTTAAAATGCTACTTTTAAAGAAACTATTTTTTTTACTATAACAGCGGAATAACAATAAAAAAACATCAATAACTACCGACTATGTAGTAGGTTCCTAATCACCTCCTTGTAAACATCTATACAGAAACACAATGAGACTTACCTAAAAGGAGAAAAAAAAATCAAACATGAATAATATATTTACACATATGATTAATATATTTATTTTAACATATAATTATGCACGACGATAAGCCGCTCTTACAAGTCATGCATTCTTTTCAAACAGTTAGGGCGTGTTCATATAGTAGTCCGGTAGTGGAAGCGTAAAAGGATAGATGGCGCTGAGACGGAAATAAACCAATCATAGGCGTTAAAAATTTCGTTGCTAATCGTTTGGAGGTTTGTCATTGGTTAATATATATTTCAATACTTTGACGCTTCCACTACCGGACTCCTATGTGAACAGGCCCTTAGAATGACTTACATGTTTATCAGTGATGCATGTTTATCTGTGGTTTTGCGAATACTTTTTTTCAGAAGTTTGAAGCACGATATATCTTGATAGACAATAAGCAAAATTCTTAAGTAAAGATTATCATACTGATATCTTGAATAAACAGAAACAGCTAATACTCACCTTATTTCAATAAATATACCAAATATGCCTATCTGTTTCTTAATATACAGCTGTTCGACTTGTACTGCGTTGACAATTGATAGGAACAATTCTGTGTTTGCAGTGTAAAGAGTGTCAAGTCCAAAATCGTAGTTTTGAGAAAAACGGGATTGAAAAAAAAAGGCTTTTGTGAAATCAGTGTTTTAAGTTTAAACTTTAATATTTTTTAAGTAAATTTTTCCAATTTTATTTTTGTTGAGTAAAGAGTGTTAAGTCCTTGATTGGGACATAACCCCTTTAACACGAACATGTGTTTTGTTTCACTTATCCCAAATTTTCACTGATGAATAAAAATATTTAGGAGTGGAATTGGACTTAGCTTTCTGTGACCTGCAGTAGCCCTTGATTTTTCAAACATGCCTGGTTTGATAACTCATTTTAGTCCATTTTGGACTTAACACCCTTTGCATAGCAAACACAGAATTCATTATAAGTTTCCTTACAGCATTATTTTTTTAGATGAATACTTATAAATTCTGATCTAGTTACGCCCTTTTCAAATCCTATATAGTTTGCAATAAACTTTATTCTTTTTGAATTTTGGACGTTTTTCTGAAACCAAAGTAAAACTGTACAGAACTAAGAAAAATCTTTTCAATGAACTGGGAAATTTGATCTTTTTCTCATAACACGACAATATTCACACATTTACAAATGCAGAATCGTTGAAAATATACTTGTCGAGAATAGTATTTAGAATAAGAAATTTCCTTACACCTATAGAATAGTTTGAGGTTTGGATACTGGCCTCGAAGTCAAAAAGCACTTGTTCAATCAACGGTCAAAGAATATGGTTGCCAGAAACATATCATAAAAATAGCTTTGAAGAATAATTTCATAGTTACCCTGAAACGCTCGTTAATAATTTTCTAAATAAAGGGTTAAAATAATACCAGTAAATACTATTTTTCAAATCATTTTCCTTTATTTAGAAACTCTGAATACCGATACATAGTAATTTTTTTCAATTTTTAATCGTAATAATCAAGCAGTTTGTAAATTGAAACAGCATATGTGATCGTAACAAATTTTACATAAAAGGAGAAGAATTCTATTGCACTTTCAACTGCAATTTTTGTTATCAGCGTTCTTGAAGAACTGACCCATTTATAGGAGATAGTATAGTTTGCGGTTAAGTGCAGGGTTTCTTTTTCAGACTATCACAATTCACGCGTCCTACACGTGAAAAGTATCCTAAAGGTTTACACCCTGATGCATGTCCGCCTTCGAAAGGAATAATTATGTAGTTAATCAAGTTCTAGAAAAACATTGGTGCACAATGTGACGAAAATGTTTTCACAAAATAACGCACAAAAACATAAATAATGAAAGTGATTAAAAGGCTTCTCGGAATTTGGGCTTAGTTAATTGTTTATCCACTTTTACTTTTCAGTATTCTATTTGCCTTGCGTGCATAATAAAGATAAATCTAGTTAATTAACGAAAAACATCTGTATATGCTCATGTTCCTTCAGTTATTCCATATCTTTTAACACACTGTTGAGACCGGCAATTTTATTTAAATCCATACCCAAATCACCAGAAAAGACTAAAACTTTGGAATAAGCACGACATTTTCATTTTCTGGAATCTGTTTTCTTTGTATTAGGGGGGAGGGTTGTCTGAGATTCATAGTTTAAATGATAAAATGGGAGGACTGGCCTGAAACTCTTTCAGGTCATCATAGGAAAGGTAGTTTTCAAGTAAAGCAATGTTCAGTTGATCAAAAATTTCTCGTCAAAAACGACTATCTTTTATCCTAAATTGTCTTCAACATTTGCGTGTAAAGACACGAGTTTACTCTGTACCGGTCAAGAATATGTTGAGAGCTTTTCAAGAATAATTATCCGCGTAAAAATGTGAAAATCTTACATTATTAGTAATATTCATCTCGGTTGTTTATGTTAATCTTTTAAGGGTTTTTTAAAAGTGAAAAATCTTATGATATTATTTTATAATTGTGTTTTTTCAATATCTCTTTTTCGGTCTCTAGCTTAAAACTTCTGAAATATTTCTTAACTTCTGAAAGCTTTCCGGAGGACCGCTATGGAGGAAAGTAAACCTACGTTAAAACTGTCTGTTCCTAATCTCCATTTCTAACTGACTTCCTTTTCTAAATTGAATCAGATTTTTAAGCACCTTCTACTTTGTTTTGTACTCAAGATATGTTTCCTAAAGAAATCACAATTTCAAATTTGTATAACTAAATAACGTTCTCTACCTCAATGGAATAATGATCCTTTTTACTTTCATTTTGTCTTTATTTTTATATAATTTGTTTATTTTATAGATTTATCTTAAATTTGGCATTTTACAAGTTACAAAATAATTTTAGTAAATTAAGTAAGTTGTGTGTGAAAATATTTCAAAGGGAAGAAGGTTTTAGAATGCATACGCAAAATACCCTAACATGCAAATCCTATTGTTTAGTTTACTCGAAATGGTTGTTTTCAAATTGA
This sequence comes from Dolomedes plantarius, assembly GCA_907164885.2. Taxonomy (NCBI): domain Eukaryota; kingdom Metazoa; phylum Arthropoda; class Arachnida; order Araneae; family Dolomedidae; genus Dolomedes; species Dolomedes plantarius. Next base: position 184,791,008 of record OU015491.1, on the reverse strand, counting down.
AGATAACTAAATTTTTACCAGCAACTAAATGCTTTCTCTCAAAAAAGGGTAGATTGTAAACAGACTCTCCCCATTTTTTAGACTTTCATAAGACAAATTATTGGTTTATAATGCATTTTTAAAAAAATGTACGTTACTCGATTAAAAAAAAATTTAAAAACAAGCTCTCTGTAATTATTTGAAACAACTTTGATCATGTCATAAAGAGATTATTTTTCAAAATTGTAATTTATTTTTTATTTGATGCTACTTATTAGTCAATACATATTTAAAACTAAGTTACAAGTTTTAAGAACATTAAAGCTGTTAGCATTTTTACCGTGTTTACATTGAATTGAGAAAATCAATCAATGATAAGTTCAGAAGGCATTGGGACTGATTTTAAATGGCATTTAAAATCAGTTCTGAGGATCAAAAGACGCTTTTATTCTACCAATTATCAGATTTGTATTAAAAATTTGTAATTCTCTTCAGTAATACAACTGTTTTAACACAACGAAAACTAATTCATGGGAATGGCCAATAGCGCATTAAGTCCCCTGTGCGACAGCAACTGTTTACTTCCGTGTAAAATCATTGCACAGTTTCTCATGACAAAAGTAAAAATTTATAAATCTATTGAGAAACACTTTAGGCTCTAAAAGTTTTTTACCATGGCCTGTCTTTTGCTTACTGAAAATGTTCTATTTCACCGCTTGAGGTAAAAACTCATGTTGTTTCTCAGTAAAAGTGAGCAGATGTTAAATTCATTTCCTTGCCCGCTGATCGTAAAACAGCTGCTTCCCTCAAATTGCGAATAAAAAGGTGCGTAGATAAACTGGTATACTTTCAAGTATGCTTTGTGGCGCTACGGTCATCTTTATGAACAAGATAGCTAAACTGACTGGAACCTAAAGCACAAACATTATTCCGAACGGTTACATGCAGCCCCAAGCATACGACAGAATACGAACACGAAGGCTAAGATTCCTAATATTATCGGTATATTTTCATTAAAGTCAATATGTTAGTGTTTCTAACGTGCTGCGGGAAAAATCACAATTTTTGCCTGTTATTTATTAGCAACAAAAACATTTTTTTTTTTTTTTTGGGGGGGGGGGTCATGTATAATTACAAGATGTTGGCAAGTTTTCGAAATAAATCATTCTATTTATATTGAAAAGTGTTCTCGAAACCTGAAATCTTCTGCACCTTATGATTATTTAAAACGTCTTTATTTTAGAAGCCCAATATTAAAACATAAAGACATAATCTGTACTAGATTATGCATAGAAGGCCTAAAACTTTACCACTTTCTTAGGTTGGTTGGTTGTCGTGTCCATGGACAGCCAAGCTAGATGGTACCGTGGACAGTCCACACAGCCTCGGCTAACTGGTTCTCAGTCTTGTTAAGGTTTTGTAATTTTTCTGTTGGCGTTTAGCTTGCAGATCTGATATTTTAATTCGAGACCCCTTTTCTGAGTTTAGACTTTACAACTGAGTTAATGTCACAAAGTGTGACAGAATGAAGAGATTCCTCATTTAGTTTTCTCGCTTCTTTAGCCAAGGCGTCAAGCAGCCTCGCTACCATCAATGCCAAAGTGTGCCGGTATCCATTGCATAATGCAGTGTTTATTCTGTTGATTGATTTGGTCCAGAGCATTATGTATAGTAGGTGTTGAGAGACCCTGCAGAAATTGCTTGAAGGGTCTTGGAGTCACTGAATATTATTATTCCACCGGCACTTTCTTAGGTGATTTAGTAGTTTAACATTTTGTCATTACAGGCACAAAAATCGGCAAAATTATATCGATTGAACTTCTATGACCATTGAATTCGTAATACAAGCTCCACAACGCATTCATCTTGATTCCATTTGACGCACGCCGATGGCAATGCCGGAACACCGTTCGCTTCTCGGTAGCAATTTTAACGCCGGGAACCTCCTACGTAATATATAACGATTGACCACGCAATTATTAAACAGCAGAACTTTATCAAACTAATTAATATCATAAGAAACCCCAAGGTCGAGCTATCATGTCAAATATCACTTCCCAGTTCCACGAGGATAACCATATTTACTTAACACTGCCTCCACAGGCATTTCATTCATAAATCTCGCTCTCAGAATTTCCGGTGTGAGACCAGACGGTTCGCTTCCGCCTAAAAAAAGTGTAATTAAAAAGAAACAGAAATAATAAAGATAGCAGAAAATCTTCTCTCGTCAATGAATTACGCAATCCACCCTTTTCACATTTTGTGAAGAGAAACGCCTTTTTTTTTCCAAATCAGTCAGAAAAAGAGGAAAAGAAAAAAAACCCTTTGAACTCACGGGAACCCAAACAGTGCAGGAGGAGGGCGGATTACATCTTGCGCGAAGTTCGGTTATTTCAATGAGTCACTGGGTCAGAGCATCTTGTGAATGGAAGAGTAAAAAAAAGATAGAATAACGGTATTATGCAGTATTATTATTCAAACTCTGGGGTGTTCGTATGTGGGGGTAGAGGACACATTCACACAACTGTTCTACGACTCTGCGGTTGCCAACTGTTCAAACTTTAAAAGAGTGGATAAGAAAAGGGACGATTTCAATCAAAAATGTGGTCCGCTTCCACAGGAAAAATTCGGCAGGATGGTTTGGCGCCCCCTGGACTAGTCTTCAAGAGTAAGTGTCCTCTTCTGCACATCCCTCAAGCTATAGAATATTAAAAGTTACTTTACCCGTTCATAAGGATTATTCCTCATTTATTGTACACTGACCACTTTTATTCCAATATCTAGTTCCGGTTACTATCATAACGCAAATGAATAGGAGTTCGACTGAATATCGAAGATAAAATTGAAAATACTCATATTTCCTTGTAATATTTTCTCAATAAAGATTGCTTACCAAACACCTGTAATAGTATATTGCAAGGAAACGTTATCTCTCTCTCTCTCTCTCTCTCTATATATATATATATATATATATTATATATATATATATATATATATATATATATATATATATATATATATATATATATATATATATATATATATATATATATATATATTTATATATATATAAATATAAATATAAATATATATATATATATATATATATATTTATATATATATATATAAATATAAATATATATATACACACACTCGTTGAAACTTCCCTAACCGGAACACCTTTTCCACAGCCATCCCTCTAAGCAGTCATATTTTGTTCAGAACCAATTAAAAACTTCATACAGCCTATGTTACGGAAGAAACCTCTCTTCTACAGCCACCCCTCAAAACGGCCACTTGTTTTCGGAAGCATTACTGGCCGTCTTAGAAAAGTTTCACTGTATATGTATATACATATAAATTTAAATAAACTATATTTCGTATGTCTGTGCCATTGTCAAATTTTACGGTAATCCATTTGCATGAAAGTAATATCCTTCTATCGCAAGTCAGCATTACAACTAGTGGTACACTAGATGAGTGAAAACAAAGAAAAATCAATTGCATTAATCTTTGTAGTTTATATGCTCCCATACAGGCGCCACATAAAAACCGCAATCATTGCACCTGAGTAATGAGTCAGAGAGTCTGGACAGATGGTATGAAAACTGTACAGAATTCCCTAGGAAACAAGCAAGTATCAACGATACTCATTTTTTAGTCAGCTGAAAGTTTTTTTATTTTTTTGTTGGGAAATTCGGTGAACGTTGGGAAAAGCCACACGTGAAGGTAACACACTGGGGAGTCCCTTTTGATATGTGAATATCATAATGCCTAATCCGTAATTCGTGAATGGAATTAAATTATTTCATATGCCGTTTTGCGCTGGTTTAATATTCGTGTACTCATACGAGCACGGTGTAATAAATATGAGGGTACACCTATCGAACTTTAGCAGGACAGACGCAACACAATGAGCGAGTTGAGTTACGAAACAGTTAACGACGTTTAAAGAGGTTAAATATGCATGTCGCAATAAATATGAAAATATACCACATCTCCAACACAAGAATTTATAAATTTTAGCATAATCATAAACAACCGTCCAATCGAAACCCTAGCTTCGTACATCCAATGCGAACAATGTATTCCTGATCAGCTGTGTGAAGCTTCGGTCAGCGAGAGAGTATAGAAAAACCCAGGCTAGCATATTTGCGGTCAAAGAAAGTTTTAGACCTCACGACATGCATTGTTATGAATGCATTCCCTGAAATTGGATAGATATAAACGAAGAAAGATTAATTGCTGGGCGTTCTAAAATCGAAATTGGCCAGGGTTGCACTTGCAAACCACAACGAATAGGAAAGAAAATAAGTTTAGAATAGTAAGAGAGGAAAATAGGAGACCATATAAAAAAGGGGCGCGTTAAAAAACTATAACTGTAAAGGCCGTAACGACGGAATTCTGGGGCACAATGGTTCGAACCCGGGTCTTCTGGCATCCATTTTGCCAAATGAAGTTGTGAAAATGTAACTGTATCTTGGACTTCATTATACGCTCAACGAAGCCAAGGCCACCGAGCAAAAATTTTTTAAAAAGTTTATTTTTATAAGATCCGAGAGTAAAACAAAGAATTGGTTACAACAGTATAGAAAAGTCGTCACATAATCTTCTTACTCCCACCCTACACCATTCAAGACACTAAAAGTTTAAGTTAAAAGTCTCTTACCCGACATATTAACTTTAAATAGCTAATTTATGCAGCGGAAATGTCTTTTCACTAAACTGGCTTCTACTTCACTGCTGTTATAAATGGTAGTTAGGCTACCTAAAAAAACATTAATTTCCTCCCTGCATTTAAGTATTGCACGAATCGGTTTAAACCATGAATCCAAAACATGCACAGATACATATTATAAAACATGTATGAAGTTTTTATAACACAATAATTTTACTGATCTTAATTGAGTATAGTTTTAAAAATCGAGATTCGGCATTAATAATTTTTACCTTTAATCATTAACCATAATATTTCATCACAGCAAACACATACATATTTAAAAAATTTATGCCGTAAGAAAATGTGATATCATTGAAGGCAGTTTACATATGACACATTAATAAATGTATCATACAAGGAGAAATACACATAGTTAAAACTCTTTAAATAGCGACGTCCCTAAAAGACAAGATATCAAACAAAACGAGGGGTGACGAATTTTTTCTTGTCTGCGAAGCAAAAAATTTAAAAGCAATATTTCTTTAGGTGTTGACACGTGCCAGGTAATTTCTTAAAATGAAACGACAAATTTAATGTAAGATTATTGTTAATTATAACAAGCTTTTAATGGCATTTTTTACAGAAAGGAACTAACACCGATATAATAATGAGCTCATTTCGCATGTAAACAGTAAAAATTAACATCAGTTATTTATCAAATGGAATTTTTTTCCTGTTGAATATGCGATAAATATTTTATATCAGGGCTTTAATGAAAGATTTCTCGGTAATTTCACACACAAAAAAAAAACTGGTGGTTAATCCACACTGTTATGCTTTTTGCAACTTTACAACTGCAATTTTTTTACCTCACCTGCAAATTTTATTTAAAAAAATTAATAAGAGTTCAAACAAATACACTAAATTTCATCAAAAATGGACTGAAAATTTTTAGAATTTGCGTGAGCTGCAATGAGTTCAGCCGGGAGTCTGGAAGCGATTAATGCAAAATCCGTTATAAAAAAATATGAAATGCATATTTTGCAAATTTAAATTTTAAAGTAAAAATATATTTGTGTGATTTGATAGAAAAAAAAATTGGTCAATAATTCAAATAAACCTAAAAATTTCGCAGTTTTACGTGATTTCTACTCGTAAATTGAATAACATCCAATTCAAAACCTGTTATTACTTAACTAGAAATCACTTATTTACATTTTCAATAATAAAAATGATTTAAACTATAAGGTAAGTTGGTGTAATTGGGCCCATGGGGTAACTGGACCATCCCCCCCCCCCAGATTTTTCTTTTACATATTAGGTGGGAATTCCACTCTGTGTGTTATTTCTTTTCCGGTGTTTGCAACAATCTATCTTACAATATTGGTACTTACAACATTTTTTTTTCTTTTTCTAGATATACAAGCATTGGACCCAGTTGCCCAGTCACAGATTCTGTTATTTCTTATGAGAAATAGACCTTGGTGGTTCACTTACCCCATTTATCAGGGGAACTGGGCCAATCTGTATTTAAAAATATATACAATATTTAAATATAATATATATATAATAAAAATCAATATCATAGCTTAAACAGGCTACCCAAGACTTACTAAAATGCATGTAATACAAAGATTTTTGAAAGTTATACATGTTAGTATAATTTTAATGTGTTAAAAGTATAGTATATAAAAAAGTTGAAAATCTATGGCCCAGTTACCCCAACTTACCTTATATAAGTACCCTAAAAAATGACAAAAGCATGTGGAGTAAAATAAATCAATGTTTTTAAATTCGGAAATTAGGCTTTCTGCAAATACCGTTAGAAATCTATCCTTGTCTACAGATAGTGTTCTTAACCTGAAAAATATATAATTTTGAAAACAAAAAAGTGAAATAACGTTCATATTCACCAAAGACAAGAGAAAGTACGTTTTGAAAGTGTTGTTCCTTTTTATTCACTGCACACACGCAGTTAACAGCGCACAATGTACCGTATCAACCAGCCGGGAGGAAGTACGTTGAATTTATCGAGAGAGGTCAAGGGCAATAAGTCCCTTTTTCGGGGCCCCACTAGACACTCTGGAGACTTTCCAATTGGTGAATAGGACCGGGTTTCCTGCATTGGTTTCGATTTTATTAGAGAGCACGAGAGGAAGAGAGAGCGACGGCATTGTCTGTGAATGAAAGCTCAGTCGAGAGTGTCACAGAAGATAGTGAAAGAAAGCGTACGACGCACGACTAACGGTATACTCAAAACATGAGCAACAGAGGATGGTATTTGCAGTATGAGGAATTGTGGATACTCAGGAAAAATCCCACGGAGAAGAAAAAAACATTTACAAGAGTATTTAAATAAGAATTTTTTTTTTTACTCTTTCGGATCAGGAATATTTTAAATTTGAGTAAGAAAAAAATCGATAAAGCACGTGATGGCAAATTTTAATGAAAAAAAAAGAATAATAGTTTTAAATGTCTAGACTAAAAATTAATTAAAGATTCACATTCCATCAGTTACATAAACAAAGGAGGGGAATGTTGCACAATGACTAGACATACGTAATTTTCGTATTTACGAAATAGATGCGAATAAATGCGAAATATGCTGATAAGAGCGAATAAATGTTAAAATTATTTTTTTACTACTTTTCGGCGATAACTCGGTGATTAACGGCTTTTTAAGCGACATTAGGTAATAATAGTAATAATTTATTAACATAATTGCTTATCTGAGACCATCCACTGTCTTTAACTGAGAGATCTCTCGAAATTTGCGTATTGCTAAAGACTTAAGGAAGAGAATGTGGAGACTACTACAATGTTAACTTTTAACTAAGAATTTTGATATGCTTACCTAATCAAGTAAGTACAATTGTGATTTTTTAATAAATGCGAAATATTTGAATATATATATATATATATATATATATATATACAGGGTGTCCATATTTAAAGTCCCACCTTCAAAAGGCTGCAAAAGAAAAAAAGAACCAATGGTCAGAATGACTTCAAATTTGAACTAAATATACTGGAAGAAGGGGGAAACGATTTGGCATAATAAAAAAAAGTTCCAAAATGTATCAATAGATGGCGCTGTAACATTTTGGAACTTTTTTTTTATTATGCCAAATCGTTTCCCCCTTCTTCCAGTATAATCAGTTCAACTTTGAAGTCATTCTGACCAGTGGTTCTTTTTTTGCAGCCTTTTGAAAGTGTGACTTTATTTATGGACACCCTGGGTTTTCCAGGGTAGCCGAAAAGTAGTAATAATGCGAAATTTTATATATTGTAATTACTTTTTTTTGCGAAATTTCGATATTTTTTAATGCGAAATTTACGTACCCCTAACAATGACTGATTCTGTTAGTCTATCATGTCAGTGTGAAGGCTATTTTAGTCCGAATATTTATACGTTGTGGTCACGTGATAATTTTTTTTTCGTAAGCTATTGATTTACCTCGACTTTGTCATGACCACCTGGAAATACAAGATAGCATCTTACTCTCTATATTGGCAACTCAAGTTGACGGGATTCGTTGTCTAATTTTTACAGAAACCCTTAGGATACAAAATAAGATCTTTAACTCACACGTAGACTCTGATAAAAATCAGAAAAGAAAGTTTAAATTAACAAAGAAAAATATATTACTTAGTAAAGAGAAACTATTGGTTTTTCGATACTATCCATCAAATTTTGAGAGCAGAGTAGACTAAAGACGAATAATTGATAAATAGACTAAACATTGCTAATGGGTACGCTAAAAAAAAGTTGCCAGCACTCCTTGTAATTATCAGTGACTGTATCAGTAAATGAAACAAGTGTTTCTCGATGATACTAGAAGTAATGTCTTCAAGGTTATATGCTATGCTTTGAAGGAAAAAAAACTTTCTATGTTACCTTTTTGCAGTGTTATAATATATATATATATATATATATATATATATATATATATATATATATATATATATATATATATGACGGGCTTCGTTTCACGCCCGTTATATTAAACGATGTTGTTCGAACTCCTCTTAACTTATGTTGCAGTCGATGATGGCCCGATGGCGTAGTGGAAGGCAGTCCAATATTCAGGAAACACAAATCAGTTTGATTTAACCAAATTTGTTTTTTTTTATCTATTAACAACCACTGTTCCAAAGAAGCGCACATCGTAGCGCCCGCCCTACTCAAACGCGGAGCAGTCCTAACGTGTGTCTACTGTCATTGAAAAATTATCTCGGTCTGCCTAACTTTACCTATTGTCTCAAAAGATCCCACTATCATTGAGCATGCTTATGACGTTTACACCGAAGATGGGGAATGGGTGGGAGCTAAGTTTGATACTATTGCTAGACTTTTTTCTGGTTCTTTTCAAAAAGGGAATTTCCCTTCTCGCGGTGCGTTTCGAAATACGATAATTAATGAGATTTAATTCTAGAAATTTGATTATTCTGAAGCCCCCTTGTAAATTGTTTAATTACTATTCTTTTTCTAATTAATTCTTAACATATATATATATATATATATATATATATATATATATATATATATATATATATATATATATATATATAAATATATATATATATATATATATATAAATGTATATATATATATATATATATATATATATATATATATATATATATATATATATATATATATATAAATAAATAAATATATATATATATATAAATGTATATATATATATATATATATATATATATATATATATATATATATATAAATAAATATATATATATATATATATATATATATATATATATATATATATATATATGGTGCCCGGTATATAGGGCTTAACCCTTTGAGGGGCGGCGTTTGCCCAGTGCAAACGCCTAAAACTAGTCTTCTTTTTTCACTTGCATTCAATGTATTCCAGTTAAATGAGCAGAAAAATGGTTAGTACTGCCGACTGTTATCAGCTTAAAGAAGTAAAAATGTTTTACAAGCTTTAATTAGAAAATGCTTCAAGATTCTTTTGGATAAAAAAAATCGGGGGAAAATCTGCACCGTGCAAACGGAGGAGGTTGTTGCCCCTGAAAGGGTTAACTCAAAAACAGTGATTTAAATATACCAAGTTTTTGGCTTTTATACCAATCGCAGAACAATAATTTCGAATTTGAGTTTTTTGTATAAAGAAATGTACTTTTGTATACAAAATTGATAGACTTAAGCCTTTTATACAAGTCAAAATATTTTTTTTAATCAATACTAACAAATATCTAAAAATCACTTTTTTTGATTTAATTCGTATATATATATATATATATATATATATATATATATATATATATATATATATATATATATATATATATATATATATATATATATATATATATATATATATATATATATATCTGAACATCACGCGCTTCGCAAAAATTGTACTATTATGCTATGAATTCTCGTTTCTTTCCCTTTTCTCTTTCAGGGAAGGATAGAGAAAAGAACCAGAGGGCAGGGCGTTTTTGTTTTGAACCTTTAAATGCGTGTACGTAAACATATACATGCATGCACGAAACCGTTCTTTATGTCTCGAGGATAAACTATAAGCTTCTTTTCTTCCCAAATGTTACGATGCAAGAAACACACTCCGACATTTTTTTTTCATAATCGCTAGGTGTTCAACTGAAATTGATAAAAAAAGAAATATACAGCCTCCAAGAACACTACAAAATAACAAATCAGTGTGCAAAAACCATGCATTCAGAAATTTACTTCTTTTTTTCCAGTAACATATTCAGATTTCTTTCCTTATTCTCTTATTTTACTTTTATTCATTTATTTTTGTACACGAAAAAAATGGAAAGTGTCATGCTATATTATTTCGATCATACAATTTTTTTCGGGTATAATGTTTCTATAGAATATTCCAGTAAAGACCGAATTGATAAAAAAATAGTAAAAAGATTTAATGCCTGTCCAGTCGAGATTGCAGAAAATAATGGCTGAAAATCTGATTGTCTGTCCGATTGGTCAGGACGATCAGGACGAAAATAATAGAGACAAATTGGAAAACTGATAAAATTTATACACATAAATAATTAATGTTAATGAATTTACGATAATCTGCTTTTAAGTATATATATATATATATATATATATATATATATATATATATATATATAAATAAATATAGGAATATATACTAAATAAATAAAGGAATAATAGTCTTAAAATATGGTAACCTAAGTAAGTCTGTAACTGAGTATCCACTACCTCAATGGTTGCAAGTTATATGACGTCAGTCATCTTGCGGTTACAAGTTCTTAACTTCTACTCTGACTAGCGCCAGGCATGGTGTTCTTTGGTTAAGTACTTTTATTCAAACTTAATTCATTTATTATTCAATTCTTCTGTTAATAATGGATTGTACGGTCTCTGAGTGTGTTTATTTAATAGATCATACTCATCAGAAACAATCCATTGGTTTTTAGACAGTATTGACACCGCTGATGAAGAAATGCTGTCAAAAACCTTATTCATACTTTTCTTTACATGTTGGATGTTCCTGGCTTCATGTAGCTTTAGAGCTATTACTGGTTTTCTCTTTCATCTTATTCTTATTTATATATATATATATATATATATATATATATATATATATATATATATATATATATATATATATATATATATCTGTGTCTTGGTACAAGAAGGGTTGCTTGGATTAGTTAGTTTTCTCCAAGATGACTTTATTTGCTTATGTCTCTTTAAAAAATATTATTTTCGATGTAAGAAGTACCCAAGCCTGTTCAATGGTTTAGAGAACACATTTATAGCTTCGGACAGACTTGGGTACTTCTTACATTGAAAATAATATATTTTTAAAGATGCATAAGCAAACAAAGTCATTTTGGAGAAAACTGACTTAGGTACTTCTTGTACCAAGCCACAAATGTGCGTGTGTGCGTGCGTGCGTGCGCGCGCGCGTGTGTGTAGTTATGCCAAATATTGATTTTAATTTCCAGAATCTTTTAAAATTCATAACGTGACTTATTTTATAAACCTTTTTCTTATTGGTGCAGTTTCTCCTTTTTTAATTTCATACGTCTCTACTTAAATAACTTCTTGGGATTGTTCATGCAAGATTCTTCTTTGGTTGACGTAAAAATTGAGAGAAAGTTCAGCTCAAGTTTTGCAATTTGATAGATGTAATGATTAATGGAGGTTAAATCTCCTTTTCCAAATACCGATGAATATTGTTAAATTTCCACACGTCATCTTTCTTTGCTTCTTCACACTTCCGAGTAGAGAATTTAATCCAGCCTTTATCCAGCCCATCTAAGTATAAAGTCTTGTAACATCTCATAATAGTTAGATGTTTGTCTTTCAGAATGCGATATGATGCGATTCACCACTAACAATTTTTTTTTCTGTTTTAAACGCTGTAACCACCATTTTCACTTTTATTAAATTACGTGCACGTTACTTTTGTATCAGTCCTTCGTTACAAGGCATTCCAAAATTTTATTGCATATCCAATAGGGTTTTCTTCCGGCGCAGGTAGAATATCCTGCCGATTTTTTTCTTACGACGTGAAGTATATAAACACTCCAGTAAACGTCCATCCTAAAGTTGTAGCCGTGGTCGTGGTAATTCTTCAGAAGAAACACATTTTTAACGCATAAAGCAATTTATTTCATCACTTTTTCCCTTTATCACCCTTTTCCATTTTATAGCCTACCGTATGACACAAGTCTTGACATCACCAGTTATCCATGTGTCTGCTACTACAGAATACAAGCGCACATAACTCTCTCTCTTCATCGTAGCATTCCAGGAATGAACCCGTCCAAATCTCACAACTTGGCTGAGTCAAGCATCATTCATATCTCCATGACAAATTTTACATGCATATTAACGATAAAACATTTTAAGACAGATATATGAATAAAAAAAAAGTTAACTGCACCAATAAAAAAGGAATATTTTTTTGGTCATGACATAAACTTTAAATTAGATGGAGAATTAAAATATTTTAGTGGCATAACGCGCGCGTGCTCCCCCCCATTAACACTCCCGATATGTGTGTGGGTGTGTGTATTATTGTCTAATGATGGGAAGAACATAATTATGAAATCTTTGGAGAAGGAAAATGATTTCACATCTATAAAACATAAAGCACAGTCCATATGTAAAGATTTGACACAGGTTTCAGCATTATGTTAAGAAAATAATTCTCGAGGAATGTGTCTTTTTAGAAAAACAGCAAAAGCTCGAATGCCAAGATCTTGGAGAAAAAGTAGGCAGTTTTTTTGGGGGTGGGGGTGGGGGGACAGTGGAAGAATTCTCGTGTTTAGGTTTCGTGCGTTTTCTATCAGACCAAAATACAGATATCATAAACACAGACCAAAGTTTGACAAAAAAGATAGCTCTCTCAACACTCATCTCTGAAAATATGAAGTCAGCAAACTTATACAATCTAAGGAAACGACAGTATTTAGAAAGCTTTTTCCAGGACAGCGCGCACTTTCGCTTTAGGGATGCGAGTTCTTAGAAAACAAATGTGACACTTTCCACGTCACCCTCGTAGGCTTGACTTTTATACATCAGGTAGCCATTTGTTTCGTTCCATGTGGTACTTTTTTCGTCGTCAGAAATTGGTCTAATGACGGTATCATTTCCTATGCACAAGGTTGTAATTACGAAAAAGTACACATCTTATCTGAAAGTGTCATTCATAAGCTACCTTAAGTCTGATGAAAGCGTACTACTGCATACAAATTTATCTTGAAAAATAGTTAATTCATTATTTTCGTAGCATTGCCTCTCTATTGGTCTCAGCCTGGGGCCTATGGGGCTAACTTACCAGGAAGAATTTTATCCCTTCTTCCCGTTTCCTGTTTCCTTGGGTATGTGGGTGAGAGAAAAATATTATATATATAAAATAAGACAAACATAAATAGCTCACTTCCACCCACATGGTGTAGTGGTTAGTGTTCTGAGATGCAGTGCAGTGGGCTTGGTTTCCAATCCTGAATAAGGCTTGGTTGGTTCCGTGTCGTCCCCCTCATAGGGAGCAAAGCTGGCTCACCTATGAGGGTTATATAATTATGAAATGGGTTGGTTTGGTTTGGTTTGGTTTGGAGCGCTACGGTCACATTTTTGCTACACGAGGGCTAATTAGACCGGGACCTACAGTTTAAAGCCGATTTCGAACGGCTAGAAACATCCATGCCAACAGTGGAACTCGAACCCACAGGATCTGAACCGAATACCAGCGCCCTAGCCATTCGGCCATCACCTGGCAATTATGAAATGGGAGTCACCTATAGTACTCCTAGAATGAAGTAGCCAGTAAAATAGCTGCGAATAACTAAAGGCAAATGTCTAACGACAAGTACCTCCGCATTAGACTAAAGATAAATAAGTAAATAAATAGCTCAAAATTAATTACAAAAGGCCTAAATTTTCGCTTTTATGTAGTACTTTCCGAAAATTAAATTAATAAACATCAGTTCATTCTCCCAACTAAATCATTACATTCTTAATCCAGCAGATACTTAAAAATAATATTTATACGAGTCCAACAGACCCCATAGTGAAAAATTACATAAAATCTACATAAAAACATCATTTTAAAGACATATTTTTAAAAAATAAACGAAAATTCACGCATAAAAAGCTACTTTTACTTATGAACGAAGAAAATCGGATTTTTTTTAAAAACTATTTTATGACAAGATTACGGAGACTTATCCTTCTTTTAGGAGTATTTTTAAAGACAGAGAAGCGAGTGCACCGAGTACACATGTTACAGAATTCGAGGGATAGGGTAGAAAAAAAAAAGAATAAAAATATCATCAACACACGAACACACACGGAAGACATACAAACGTGGAATGCCGCAGAGTATGCTAGTCTCAGGGGATCCCGTTACAAATGCCAAGGATTCACCGTAAAACAATAGCCCGAGTTTTTTTCCCCCCGTTTTCGCTGGCTAAGATGAGAAAATAAAAAGCTTACCTTCTCTCCGTTCAAGAGCTTTAGGATTTTTCTGTCTTTTCCCCCTTCATCCCCAAGAAATGGGTGAAGAAAATACTGGAATTATTTTCGTTTTTGTGCCAGCGTGTTAATGAACAAACTTATAAGCGACTGTGTTCGACGTCTCTAGAGGGTAGTTTAAAGTAGAGTGTAGCAACACAAACACCCGGATTACGGAACGAAAACATTATGACTAGATTTGGCTTTGTGTTCAATGGCAGTATAATACTTTTAGAGGTACATCCATCTCCTGTCCAGAAATTAAATTCTTTTTACGCACTTATAAGAACATTTTTTTTATATATTTTAAGGACTTTTCTTTAACTTTCTTTCTGAAGCAATGTCTATTAATGTAGACATAAATGCTATATTTATTGACTGTTCCTTTATATTGTCAATTGTATGGAAGTAATACTTATAATATGCATCATATTTGTATAAAAATAACAGAAGACTTGAAAAATAAGAGTTATGACAAAGTCAATATATTTAATCTGCATTTTGAGTTACTCTTTTAACGCAAAAACCCATAAGAAACACGTAATATTTCGGCAAACATATGATGAATAACTTTATAGTGGTGCTACTGTTTAAAGAAATTGCCAGTTTTGTATAAAAATAATACTGACTTACTAAAAATAGTTGAAAAAAAAGAGTTTCAACAAAGTCAATATATAAGGAACTCAATATAGAAGGGGGTCAATATATAAGGGTAAATAGCTGTTTTACGTAGCCCAAAGAAAACTTATTGTCTCATCATACTGATTACCACCACGGCTATCCACGAACATTGCAATCTCTATCCATCTGCTTTCAGTGTAAATAAACCAAAATGAAATGGCTGATTTCCGACCACTGGTTGCTGCTATTACTACCTTGTTTATATAAAGATCATTTCAAGATTTCTTAACTCTCTCCCTCCCTTAACACCTCTCCATCGAAATTCCACTTAATCAGCGTTCCAGAAACTGAAAGATGAATGATAAGAACTGAAACTATAAAGATATCTGGTATTTATTCATTTTTAAACACACACACACACCAAAAAAAAATCCAGATACAAAGAATTATTATCCTGTGTCTGAAATTTATACATGCCCGGAGGTAAAAAAACCTTCAGAACTTTTAAAAATCATGAAAAATAAAAGACTTAAGCAAAGGATCAAAACATTAATCAACTTTTAAGATCTTTTTGAGAATGTTTAAATACCGTTTTAGGTTTGTAATTAACAGCACAAAAAGCCAGCTCAAATATCACGACTTGATTTCGCTCTGTACTTAATGCCAGAATTCAATACGTGTTGCGTCTGCCCCTGTCAGAATAAAACAACTTTTTACTTTTACCACAGATGTTATCTCAGGTTCAACAGCGGGACTAGTTAGTAACATGATATCTGTTAAAGATTTCTTAGACTGAACGTTCTTCGAAATGCAAATACAGTAAATCTTGATAGGTATTTTGTAAGGTAACCACATATCTAAGGCAAGGGTTGAACTCATTAACAAGGAAAAATAAAATCGTGTTCTTTCATGCAACGATAAAGGTCCAAAGATGGACGAGTGTCGAAGACTGTTTGGTTTATTAATCGAAGTTGCTAATCCCGAGGTTCAGAGGATCTACAGCAGGGGTGTCAAACTCAAAGGCTAACTTGTGCAAACAAACAAGGCTTAACTATAGGTGCCCCCCCCCCCCAAAAAAAAAAAAAAAAAAAAAAAAAACCAAAAAAAAAAACAAAAAAAAAAAAACATTAATAGAAACGTAGGTTTATTTTAAATAATGCATTATAATAAACATATATAAAAGAACAGGAAAATTTAATGTTTACGTCCTGACACTTGACATTTAATTAACTTTTCTAAAAGCATTTTGTTTGTATTTTTTAAAATTATTTCAACATTTTTCATCTGTAAAAAATTCAGTAACGTAACTTTTGACATATTTTAGATATTATTTATGCCTAAATAACGTATTTACCTAATTACAGTATATTCAACATCAATATACGCATTTTGTTTAATAATAGCAAAAAAAGGGTATAATTAAAAAAACATTTAGCGAATTCTTCCTATCTTATTATAATTCTGCGTTGGTTATTTTATTATATATTATTGTGTGCCCATATATTGGCCGGGCTACAAAAATGTTCGTCTCGGGCCGCACCCGGCCCGCGGGCTGCAAGTTTGACACCCCTGTTCTACAGTGTCCAAAACGGGAAAATTACAATATCTGCATCGAGATAAACGCTTTAAATTTACACTTGAGCTATTATTATGCAAGAAAGCTGACAGCCTAATGCTGTGTTCTTGAAAATTAATATTGAAGATCATAACATTCTGAAACAATCCATCGTTTAATGATAGTGTCGGCATTGTTAATAAACGGTATTATCATTAAATTGTTATATATATATATATATATATATATATATATATATATATATATATATATATTAATGAAACCCAAAAATCTTTTCTAAGTTTAACGTTTTTACGAATCAAACAAAACAAACAATAAGATTTCCCACTCACTCTTTTTTGTAACAAAGTGCAAAGCTTTAAGAAACAAATTTAAAATGAAAATGTTGAAAATATGGAGAGAGAAAAGACAAGGAATGTTAATGTATTCATTCATCCGTAACAAACTACACGAGTATTTTATTTGTATTTTTTGGACACACGTGGAGTTGGAATACATGTGGTTAATCTTGGAAGAAAAAAACGAATGGAATTTTACTAGGCATAAAGGAAAATAAACATGAAAGTGATTTCCGACGGAAGTGAAGAGGTTAAAATAAAACTAAAACCGCTTAGTTATTTTTACTGTAACTTTTTCCGCATTTATTTATAAATTTACATCATTCTTATTTATTTTTTTGGATATATTTCTTGTTTGAATATAGTTTATGATAAATTAGTCAATAAGTAGCACATAAATTTGTATTTCGTTAAATGTTTCTCAATTTTTTAACATATAATTTTTTAAATACTTAAAGCATCGATAAGTCATTCCAAAATTTTCCCAGTTGGATGATGATAATACTAAATTTAGAATTTTGTCGCTAAATATATTAATTTATCGTATTTGAAATCTGAGGCAAAAAATTATAATAATAATAGTTATAATAATAATTATAATAATAATAGTTAATAATTATAATAATAACAAAATATAAAAGAGACAGCATGATAATATTTATAAAAAAATACTCTCTTCATATAAATTTAATATTTTTAAGCTACAATGCATATCAATAAAAGCTAAATGAAAACATAACTTATACGCAAAATAAAATAAACATTTTCAGTTGAGTTTACAGCTGAAGAAAATTTATGATTTTTGGCATCGTCACTAAAGAAACACCATAAGATTATTTTGGGAAACGCACGTTTTCATATCTCTGTCATCGAAACCGTTGAATAGTGAAGTTTCCCGTTGAATAATGCTTTAAAAACACCAATTTTGCTCCGCTGAAATTATTAGAATTTATTTTTATTTAGCTTTTTAGTGAAGATCATCGCATTGGAGCGTAACGATTATCACGTCTATCGCTCAAATGTCAAAAGAATTGGGGGTAGTTTCTATGCATTAACAGGAAAAATATTATAACACTATGTTAGAAAGATGTCGTTTTAAATCAGACCAAGTTTTATTAATATTAAAATTCGGCAGACTCTTTCGCGGATCTGATAATTTTCGAGTTTGCAAAAATATTTTTTTTCTAATGCAGGATCTTCTATCGGGAACACTCGCCCAAATACACAACGAAATCTGTTGGTTGTTTTATTATGGCAGTATCCAATAGGTGAGCCCTGCATAACATACTTCCCGCGGGCCATATGCGGTCCGCCAGTGCTCACACTGTGGCCCGCGAATGCTTTTGTGAAGATACATAATATTATAAATATATAAAAATACGGAATATCATTTTTAGATTTATAGTATTACGAAAGGTATATATAAGCAAAAAAATATTAGTATCTACACTAAAACCTTGTTTATCCGAACTAACTGGTACCATAGACAATCGGAAATCCGGATAATCCAGGTAATATGGGTAATAAGCAAAACAAAATCCTTAACTAAGCAGATTTACCGTTTATTACGATAAAAAAACTATGTTTTGTAACAAAATTACATAGTATTGTTTACAAGACATTAACAAATATAAAAATAACTTTTCTGAGTCAATCCACGTCAACGCCCTGTGACTCTCTAGTAAAGCTTTCTCAAACTCGACAAAAAGCATTTTATTAACATAATTTACTGTACAATCTATGCAAGCACTGTACATTGAATCAAACTAGAAAGCGAATATTTGGCGTATTTATAGTTACGTTCTTGCTATCATAGTTAAAAATTATTATCTAATGTGAGAATTAAATAAAAAAAAAGTCTACAAATCTGATCGGGATCAACGAGGGCCTGATAAAAAAGGTTTTACTGCACTTAATCTATATATATAAAACAGTTCCGTAACTCACTGACTCACTGACTGACATACAACGCACAGACCAAACCGCTGGACCTAAAGGGCTGAAATTTTGCGTGGCGATTCTTCTTATACTGTAGGGTTGCACTAAGAAAGATTTTTGAAAAATTCTTATATTTTTTAAAATTAAATTTTTAAGCTGTTTTAGTAACTTCTTTTAAGTTTGCATTTAGAATAATAATCTGAGTGTTATAAAATTTATATCACGAGAAAGATCATAAAAATTCCTTTAAAATGAAATATTTTTCGAATCTTTACCTTCATTTTCTGATTTCTGGTGAATTTTTAAAGATTAATTTTTAGAATTTAATTTATTAAATGTTGATCACGTGGTTTCTTTTTATGGTACTTTAAATAAATTTATCGTCACGTGCATAACAACTAAATAGACAAAAAAAATATTTTTTTTTCTTGCTAATGCGGCAGACGATTGGATATTATCCAAAAAAATATTAAAATACAATAAAAGATATTATGTTCCTTAAACTGTGCTATATTAACTGTACTATATTCTTTAGTATGTCCTATTACATTTATTTGAATATTTTCTTCTACATTATTTTGTCTATAAAAATAACCCTTACGATTTTTTTATAAATATATTTTTTTGTTTTTTTTACATCAATTGTATACATTGATCGCCGTATTTATTATAAATATATATATATATATATATATATATATATATATATATATATTATTGGCATTAATTGCATACATTGACCGTTGTATTTAATTTGAATGTACTCCGTGGCGAAGTACGGGTTTTCAGCTAGTTTTTAAAACAATCTGTAATTTTTGTTTTGTAAAGGAAAATATTTTTCGCGCTCCCATCTGTCCTATTTTGTTGCGGCCCAAGACAATTTTGCACAGAGTATTATGACCCTAATCACAGTTCGAGTTGCGCAGACCTACAATAGGCGAACAAGCGTTACTCGCAGTGAGGAGACAACACAGTCCTGCCCTATCCGGGATTTAAACCCTGGCCTGCGCACCGTAAACTTGATACACTATACACTAAATTGCTATGAATAATGAGAAAGGAAATATTTGGGAGGGTTTCGCTCATTACACTTGACTTAATTAAAAATTCTAAAACACGGTTCAGTACAATACCAAAATATTTTACAACTCTATACAAAAATGTGCTTTAAAAAATTTAACTATTATACATACGCTTTTTTTGCGGTGCCAAATATGTATAAGTTAAAATTATAGGAGAGGGTTGGAATTAATCAGTGAATTTCTTTAAAAATTTTGCGTGGGTCTTGCACTCGGAACTCTTGGAATACCATTTTTTATACTTAAAAAAGTGTTTTGTTGTACATTGTAATGCGATGTTATAGAAGATTTTTAAAAAGAAATCTTTTTAATTCATATAAAGTATTTTTATAAAAAAACAAATAAAGTATTAAAAGAGTAAGTATAGTAACTTATTTTTATATTAGCTTTGTCTAAGATAAGCACTCGCCTTATATGGACATAATTACATACATATAAATGTAGTTAAGACTGCATTTACTCATATCTATATATTTTTTCGGGTAATGAAACAAATAAAATTTGTAAGCAACAACAACAAAAATTAGAGTATATTTGTACTTTTCCAATTCCTCTCCCCTTTCTCTCTCTCTGTATATGTATATAAATATACACACACACACACATGCATACATGCATACATGCAACATTTGTATACATACATATGTATGCATATACTGGGGTGTTCCGGGATTTCAGTATCAACGGAGTGCCCAGATATAAGTATCATAGAATCAAATTTAATCAGACTGTTGAATTCCTTATCTGAAAATGAACCAATATAGACTGCACGTGGCAAATGGTTAAGACATGCAAATGCATACTTCTTTCGAGGAAAACAGTATAAGCATATATCAGAAATATTTCCAGCAAAGGAAATTTATTGTGATGCAATTCCTTATTAAATGTATTGCTATTTCTTTATTTTACGATAGATAATTTCGTTTAGGGCAAACATGAATGAATGATTCTTACACAAGAATTCATTCAGTAACGATCACAGACACACAAACGCACGTATATTTTGCTCCAAATTATTATAGTAATTTATCAAAATGCAAGACCTTAAAATTATATCATTATGTAAACTGTTATAATATATATGATGATAGAGAGATTTTTTAATGGTTAAAGAAAAAATTGCCTATTTAGTTCTGTAAACATAATTTCAGTTAGATGTATGTTAGACATGTATAAGTGAGCTGAAACACATGCTCTAG
Organism: Dolomedes plantarius; assembly: GCA_907164885.2. Classification (NCBI taxonomy): domain Eukaryota; kingdom Metazoa; phylum Arthropoda; class Arachnida; order Araneae; family Dolomedidae; genus Dolomedes; species Dolomedes plantarius. The sequence continues at coordinate 184,769,606 of OU015491.1, read as the reverse complement.
TAATTGAAATTTTCTTTAACATTCACGTACAAGAAAATGTGATGTTAAAGTATGATAACTTATATATGAAAATTTAGAAAATATATTCAAAAACACTTTTAAATTTATATGAGAAGGTAACATTTATTGTGAAGCATAATACAACATCATAACTTAAATAACAAGCTTTTAATGTTTAACTTTATAACGTCATAACCCGCTTTTTTCAATGTTTAATTACGGTCTGAAATGAATGCATATCTTGAGGACACGAAGAAATACAAACTAATTATAATATTCTTTGTAGCCATAATGAGTTGCTTTATTACATACTTGAACATGTTTTGAAACAACTCATAAAAGTAAGTAACGAAGTATTCAGAAAATAAATTATATTCCTATATGAATGAATGTCTGTAAAGTCATATAATAATAATTTTCATTATGATTAAGAATTAATTATTTTGTTTTTGAAAATGCCCATCATGAATGAACAGAAACTGGTCATAATTATTCATCTGACAATTTATTTCATAGGCTAAAATTAGGAAAAATAACTATATAAACAAAATAACTTACATGCATGTCCCTGTATATCTGTCTATCCAGAAAATTATAAATATTTAACAATATATTTATAATATCCTACATCTATTTATAATATTTATATATATATATATATATATATATATATATATATATATATATATATATATATATATATATATTTTTTTTTTTTTTTTTTTTTTAATAAAATGCTACTGTATTGAATAGAGATACACAAAACAGATGTGTAATGCATTTGTTTATTTACATATAGATACATATATAAACACATGCGAACTTATAACTAAATTGTACGTACAAATTTTAATATGAACATGCACACGTATAGGGCAGCATATAACTTATTTGTTGTATAAACATAAATAAAAACAAATAAAAACAAATGACTGCTAATATTTTTAACTATAATGTCAAGTGTTTATCTTTAATATAGGTACACGACAAACACTTATTTATAATTATAAACTACTCTTTATGGTTTTTAACAGAAAAAGATAATCTAATTATTTGATTGTGATTATTCAGAAATATTTGTGAAAAGAACTTGTAAATATATTTTAAACTTTTGCCCAAAACTCCCGTCATATATATATATATATATATATATATATATATATATATATATATATATATATATATATATATGACAACCAGTTACAACTATACTTTTCATATAATTTGTTTATTCTTGTGTATAACTATACAAGAATAAACAAATCATAAGTATAATATTAAATAATAATATGTGTAAATATATAAACACCTGCCAACAGATGAATACAAAATGATATGTATAAAAGAGTGCGTGCGTGTGTGTGCAATCACATGTATTTATTAGCATATAATTTTGTAATATTATATAAAGTGCCCAATTCGAGTTGTCAAAACAATAAACTCTATGCCCTAATATTTAACCAATAGGTTCTCCCTGAACTAATCAAGATAATGACCGAGAGGTGTAAATTAAAAGCAAAAAAATGAAGTCCACCTCATCTCCAAAGGTCAGTTCCCCAGCCATTATTTGAAGTGACCCTTTGAGCCCAGAGAAAACAACGTTTTTAATAACTCACCGTGTCCGCAGGTTGATGTAAGGTCCCTCCATGGCTGTGCTATCGGAAGAATATCGGCTAGGCCGAGTGAGGCATGGAGCGGCGGTGAGGCCTAACTAGGCCAACCCCGGTCACGGCCAATGAGAGAGCCGGCCGAGAGTTTTCTCTCGGAGGTTAGTGACCGCCTGCCCTATATAGGACTCTCACTCGTTTGAATTTTCTTATCTGTTTTTTATTCATGTGTGTGCTGCTGTGAGATTTCATTTTTGTTGGTTTGTTTATTTTCCTTTATGGATGTATAATGGAGTGCAGAGGTTTGTGCAACTCAAAGGGGAAGTGCATTTACGGGCGATCCAGGGAAAGGCTCCGTCAAGAAGGAAATGGAAATTACACAATATCTCTTCGAGATGTTTAGTGCCGGGGGGGGGGGGGGCACAAGTCTCATAAATATATGAGTATTCAGTCGAAGTTTGCGAGTGTGTGTGTGTATATATATGCACGTATCGGTTGCAAATATAAATAAATAAATATATGTACCTATCTAACTGTTTCTCTCTCACTCTCTCTCTCACTCTCTCTCTCTCTCTCTCTCTCTCTCTCTCTCTCTCTCTCTCTCTCTCTATATATATATATATATATATATATATATATATATATATATATATATATATATATATATATATACAGTGGAATCTCGATCTATCGTTTTTCAAGGGACCGATTGAAATGAACGATAAACGCGGGAAAACGAAAGATGCGGAAACATAACAAAGCAATATGATCGTTGGGACTAGATAAAATGAACGACACATACGGAAAAACGATGGATCTGAAAACGATCGATCGAGATTCCACTGTATATATATATATATATATATATATATATATACACATATCGGTTGTAAAATAAATAAATAAATCTATACAATCTATATATACATATATATACACATATTGGTTGTAAATATATATAAATCTATCTATCTATCTATCTATCTATCTATATATATATATATATATATATATATATATATATATATATATATATATATATATATATATATATATATATATATATATATATACATATCGGTTGTAAAATAAATAAATAAATCTATACAATCTATATATACATATATACACATATTGGTTGTAAATACATATAAATCTATCTATCTATCTATCTATCTATATATATATATATATATATATATATATATATATATATATATATATATATATATATATATACATAAAACTAAAACTAAATAACAGAGCTAGATAATTATAAGCAGAATGTAGACAAAAACCAAACAGAAATCAATCACTAAGGGCTCCACGCACCAGAGGCAAGATTCTATAGCAGTGCCGGAACTAAACCAGAAATCGAGGTAACCGACTGGTCTCGTCATCAGGGAGCCTAACCAAATCAGTTACCTCAAGGGGAACTTTCTGAATAGGATTCTGAATAGGACGCAGGTGTAACCAAAAGACATCCCAAGGCCCCGAGATCCCCATAGAAACAGATAGTCAAGAGAAAATGAAAAGACACGACAACTTGCAGTAGTGGCTCAACGCACCATACATGCAAGTACACATATAATCCTAATGAAAAAACAAAGATGCATACATACCCTAAATTATTGAGTGACGGTTATGGCGAAATATATATACACTCATGGACAAAAAAATTAGCGCACCAAGAAGGAGTCGTCAAAATGAAACGAAATTTTACATACGTAATGACTACTTTGATATAAGTAAATGATAAGAAAATCAAAGAAAAAGGATAATTTATTTCAGAGAAAAAGGCAAAAGAACGGAGGAGTTAATACTCCGTTGGACCCCCTCTAGCGCGAATGCACGATGCGATACGATCGGGCATTGAGTCATACAAGTTCTGTATGATGTCTTGAGACATTTCGTTCCATATTTGCTGTAACCTTGCCTCTAGTTCGTTCAAACTCGTGGGATGCCCAACTCGTCATCCCAAATGATCCCAGATATGCTCGATTGGAGACAAATCTGGGGATCGGGCAGGCTAAGGAAGGGTAGTAACAGTGCGGAGACAGTCTTGTGACACCCTTGCCGTATGAGGCCGAGCATTGTCTTGTTGAAAAATGGCTCCTGGGAGCCGTTGCATGAGTGGCAACACATGTGGTTGCAAGATTTCATGAACATACCGCTGGGCTGTCATGGTGCCACGGAACAATACTAGGGGTGACCGTGTATTGTAGGCAATGGCACCCCATACCATCACACCAGCTGTGGGAGCGATGTGTCGCTGTACAGCATAGGCAGGATTGAAGCGTTTACCACGGGCTCTCCACACACGAACACGATTGTCATCACTGCCGAGATTGAATCTGGATTCGTCTCTAAAGACGACCTGGTTCCATTCCGCTGCAGTCCAGTTTCCTCGTGCGCGGCAAAACTCCAAACGGAAGTGTCGATGGGTGGGCGTCAAGGGCAGCACACGTAATGTGAGCCGCGATACCAACTGTCCTTCAGCCAGGCGCCTTCGTATGGTTCGAGAAGACACAGAGGCCCCTAGTGAAGGTGCTACCTTTGCCTGGATGGCGGCCGATGAAGCAGTTGGCTGTACGCGTGCATTTCTTACGTTGTGGCGGTCTTCTCGACGACTGGTCTGTCGAGGGCGTCCTGAGCCTGGTCTTCGTGTACATGACATCTCTCGGGTCCACTGGACCCAACACCTCCTCACAACACAATCAGAGAGGCTAAATTGACTCGCCTAGCTGACCACCCAGCTTCCATCATCCCGACGATTCTCCCCCTCTCAAACTGCGACAACTGCTTATATTGTCTTCGAACACGGCGTAATGTCATGTCTATCTCAGCTCTTCCTTTTTAAATGATTCAGCACACTCAAACAAGCTTTGGTTACCTGTTTTATACTCCACAGAGTACGATGTTCAACGCCCTCTACCGGCTATATGTAATGCGCAATCACGCTGCATTTCTAATCATTTGCATATCTCCCCGACATGTACCTTCATTGCAAGTTTGGTTACGATCCCGCAATTATTTCTTGGTGCGCTAATTTTTTTGTCCATGAGTGTATATATATATATATATATATATATATATATATATATATATATATATATATATAGAGAGAGAGAGAGAGAGAGAGAGAGAGAATGAATTAAAATACTGAAATTTCAACGACAGGTGTAAGCAGTTCTGTGTAACCTTAGCTAGAATGAAAGGGTTTTTTTAACAAAAATATGGTGTTCAGGGAAAAATTTAACCAGGAAATCAAATCAATTTTGTAGGCGATACTGCTTAAGATACCAAACTAATAATCTTATCGGTTGCTGGACTCCGATATTGTTGTAGAGATAATGTGTCTACCAGAGATATAAGAGAATATTCAGTAGTGCTTCATTTAAACGCTCTTCTCCAGACGAGAGAGAAAAGGGTTACAACCTTAACTTAAGTATAAATAAAATTAACGCTGGACCAGCGATATATCATATTAAAATATTTATGCCTAAACACATGAAATTAAACAAATTAATTAGTCACCACCACTGTTGAAGCTTATTTTATTTTAATTCATGTATTTTTCAAATTATTACTAAATTTTTAAATTAGTTTATGAACTTTTTAATCCAAGACATAAAAAAAACTTGTAATAATCTGAATTATAGCATATCAAAAATATTTTTTCATCTAAGTTTATACTTTAAAAAAATAAAACATGCCTATTTTTCAGCCCTTTTAAAAATGATCGTAATTTTTTAGATTTCTTCTATACTGCTATTGGCATCATTGCCGTGTGACATACATTACATGCGATTACCACCACATAGACATGCCTGTCAGTTTGAGATGTTAGTTGCTAGGAATCATGAGTTGGCTTGGTGGTGTTAATGGGTAGCACATCCGTATTGAAACCAGAAGGTTCAGAGTTCGACTCTTGGAGTAGCCAGGTATATCACAAGAAAAAAAATTATAAATGCGGGAAACTCTGTTATGAGATTAATTTTCTAACTTTATTCAATTGATTCTAATTTCGTAAAATTTGAAGTAATTTTAGGATAGGCTGAGTGTCCCAAATATCGCCCCTGTGCCTGATATCGCCTACTCGTGTTTCTAAAGTATGATTCGCGCTATGTATGAGAAAATGCAGTAACTTCTTAGTTCTGGGTTTGTACTAACCGCGGCGATAGCGACAACGCTCTTATCACTGACAACAGAAACTATATGGCGTCTGAAGTTGTTTTGGCTGTTGTCTTCGTAAACTTTGACTCCAAAGAATCAGAATCCAGTGAATGACCAGGTAGGTGCATCCAAATTCTAATTTTGCTTATACCATTTGGAAGTGTATTAAACAGATACTTTGCTAGCAAAGCCCTTTAACAGGTGCTCCTAATTTCGTCTGGTAAGCGGTACGAGGAACAGAGGTCAACGATATTAGGAACCACTCTGGAGTTCACTGGAAATTTCAATTTTCCCAATTTAGCTACATAACTTAAACTGGCACTGGTTTTGGAGCTGGTTGATCTCAGGAAACCAAAGGAAATAGTTCTTTTGAATGCTCGTTGAGTTTCCAGCCTAATCAGAAACTAAAAAGTGGATTAAATGTCGAAAAAAAGTTAGAGTAGGCGATATTTGGGACACCTACCTTAATAAAAAATACCCATACGCTCAAAATAACATCTTTAGAAAGTGATAAAACAGAAAAAAAGTATCTGGAAAGAATAAACTAATTTCCGTTAAAAGTGAATTAAAAAGAAAAAAAAGACAACTCGTAGATTTCACCAAATGTTACTACATACTTAATTATCCTTTATAATAAATATTCAAAACTAAAAATAATGTTAATTAAATTTCTATGTGTTGTATGTTTGAGATTATAAAACACCTCGCTACGAGACACGTGTGATCTTTTCATAATTATTTTATTTAAATATCCATAAAAAAAAACTTATCCTCTGTAAAATCACATTTCCATCGGCGCAACAAATCTCAAATTCGTTTCTCTTGTTGCCAATCGCGGCTTCATTTCTAACCTATATCTTTTTATTTTATTTTTTATAATTGCATAATCTCAAACCCGTATCTCAGCATTTGTATTTAGCTGCATTTATCTGCGTTTCATTTAAGCGTGACTACTTTATTCGCCGTTTGATTATTCGCCGCTGAGTTAATCATTACTCTGACATCATCATTATTACAAAGATCATTGTTAACAGCTGTGTGAACATTTACTCAACGCCACCGGGTTTGGTATTGATCTCTGTAATGAAAGGGACGAGGAATTTGAGATTTTAACTCTAGAAAATGTGACAGATAAATAAATAATACTTTCTGTTCAGCCATTGAATTGAAACCGGAATTTGCATTATTTTCGCGGGAATATTTTAACTAAAATAGATAGAGATTATTCAAAGAATTTAATATTTCTTTGGATATAAATGCGTTTGTGATAGGAATGTGTGTACCAATGAAAAACAACCTGAAAAAAATGGCATTTCCTTTCAACGCGAAATGTATAGAGAAATTTTATTTGTAGTGATTTAAAATTATCGAATTACTATTGCAGTAGATGTGAGACAGCTCGGAATGGATTGCAATACAAATTTGATTGTTTTGACAAATGGTGTTTAAAAGGAGCTAGAGGGATGGAAAGGTATTTCGAAATGCTTTTTCGAACAATAATGTTCAAATTTATTTTATAATTACTAAAGTAATTTAGTTATGATTTGTTACAGTTCAATTGCGTAGATGCATATGATGTATATAATACGGAATGACTTAAATGTGACCATTTTCCCCATTTCTAGGGTGGTACAATTATACTAGGAATGTATAAAATGTTTTTGCGTAAAAGCAATACGTTTCTCAACTATGTTCCGTTTCTTTATTTTTATTTTTATTTCAATTTTTATTTCAATTTTTTCATTAATCATGTCATGTACAATGCTAAGTTGTCAAGGCATATAGTCCTACCGTTCAGATTTCGTTTCATATATAGATTTATTCAAATTCTTTCTATGACGTTACATTCCTATAGTTTAAAAGAAGAACGTTAGCAACTAACCGCATGAATTGATACAATTTCTGTATACGAAGATTAGCTAAATAAATTAATAAGAGGATTATTTTGCAAAGTGTTTTCTTTTTTTAATGTTATGTACTTGTTAACAGGTCCCTGTTGAAAGCACTTTCTTTCAATAGAATTCAGAAGTTTGACATGTGCTTGTTACTAATTTGCACACATTGTGCATACATTGCTGTGCATAATTGTACATAATTGTGCACACATTGCAAGTGTGCTCAATTATGGTTTTATATTATTTGAGTGCTGCTATACCTCTATTCACATGCGTTAATTTTCTTAGTGAAAAGTTACGCTAAGTGTCAAGAGAGGAAGGTTTGGAGTGTTAAGATGTATTTGTGTTTACTATGTTGGCTATAATTTTTTTTTTTTAGGAAAGAAAGGCTACAGTCAGGATGAAGCCGGTTCGCACCGGTTCTGTAGAACCGATACTTAATGTAGGTATCGGTTATGCGAACCATTTGCTAATGATCGCCAGATGCATCGTTCACAGGACAAACATTTTAAAGTAATAAACCTATCCTACACTGGGCGGCCGGTCCAGTATAATCGGATGGGAATGGAATCCTACTCCTACAGTGCAAAGATTGTTAAGAATAAATCACATAGCCTATAATAAAAGCAAAGAAAATTGCAAGCGAGGACGTCAATCAAACAGCAATAGGGAAATACCTTCAATAATTGTTTGTCATGCATTTACAGTTTAAAAACACTTTCTTAAAACATAATCTAGTTTTGTGTGCTCTTTTATTGTTTTTATTTGAGTTATTAATGCATGCACTATTAAACTGCCTTTCGGTATATCTTTTGGTATACTTAAAATGATCATTAGGACATAGAACCTGTTGTTAATTTATTTGAATCCGACCACTGGCTACAGTTGATTTTTTCAACTGAATATTTTACACGAGAACGTGAACGCTCACACATGTGTACACACGAGGAAGTTCTGGTAAATAAAAATTAATATATATAATTAATTAAAAATTTCACATTGTTTATACAAGAAAACCTTTATTGCTGTTGATATATGTAACGTTTTCGGCTTTAATTACCGTAAAATCGTGAGTATAATACGTATTTTTTTTTTTCACATTTTAGTCCGTAAAAATGAGGGTGCGTAACATACTCGTGTAGGAAAAATGTAGTTTTAAACATTGAATAAACGATAAACAAAAGATGAGCTGTATTCTATTGAAAGTGATTAAGACTGATAATATGTCAGTATTGTTTTTTGCTACCGAATTTGACGTTTTCGTTTATTTTTATTACAAATTTTATTTATGTTAATAAGTAATTGTGAAATTTTTAAATAAAATATTGAAAAGTTATGGGTACGTATTATAGTAGAATTTAAATTTTTTTCCGAAAATTTCGAGCAAAATCAAGCATGCGTATTATACACGTGGGAGTTTTTACGGTAAATTTTTTCGTGAACTCCTAACCATGGGATACATATGACCCGGGGTCATATGCACTACAAATTACGAGCCACTCTCCTCCTAGACTAAGTTAAAATGATTCTTTTTTTTTTTTTGAATAGCTAAACATTCCCATGTATGTTTCTTTTTTAATATAATGTTTCACGGAAAGGTAAATTTTTCCGAAAAATTCTTTTAAAAATTTCTTTTTCTCAAAATATTTCAGCATTATCGATTAATTTATTATGAGTTTCCATCACTAACCTTTAGATATTTTTTTTTCCAACGGCTTATAAAATTCACATAAATTCAAAAAGTCGTCTCTGAATGTACATCGATACTTAGGTTCAACCACTTGTCTATTGTTTGTCTACTGCTGCGATCGACTTTTATGCTCTAATACGATTAAAATATTATACATATGCTCACAAATGAATACTAATATTTACTTGAAAAAAATTTAATCATTTCGATATTCCTTGTTGTGAAATATATTTTAATATTATATTTCACAACAAGAATTATAATATCATAATTTTAATATCATAATTTCCATTTCCAAATGAATTGTAATTCTGTATTGCGCATTTACATTGCTCAAGTGCTTCAAAAATTTATCACCAAAGAATATTTAATCTCAATGAAAAATTAAAGACTTTTGTTAATCAGAGACCACTTGTCAAAAAAAAAAAATTTTTTAAGTGTTAGGGACCATCTCCTAACAAATCCTTTTAAAGGAAAACAAATGTTTTATTTTCTGGATAAACAAACTATTTGTGATAAACAACTTTAATCAAAAGTCACAAATAAACTTCATAAGAAAAACTAAAGTAAACATAAAAACCTACGAAAACTCAAAAATTAACGAGAGTTTTCAGCTTGCATTTGCTATACTGGCTGTAAAAGGTCTGTGATGCTGCGAAATGGCTGTGACGCTGGGAGTCCGCGTCACTAAAACTATATTACAAATTTTTAAACAGAACAAAGATTTTTTGTATTTAAAACGTCAGAAAGAGGAAGAAATACAGGAATTTTTAGAATTTGAATAAAAAATTGGGAACAAAAATTTTTTTAGAGTCCCAGTTAAAAAAAAAAAAAAATTCAATTTTGTCGTTGTTTTGAAACGATGAAATCATTTCTTTTATCACTCTTGACCTCGCGGGCTACGTTTTGGGTCCTCTCGGACCCCTGGTTAGGAACCACTGTTTCAGATGGACGTTACGTAACCATATCTGATGACATCCCAGCAAGGGGATCCAGCGCGATTGAGCTTGAAATTATCCGAGGTTGCATTTTTATAATGAGAGGAATAATGCTGGGAAGCAGATCGGTCACTGCAAGTTTTCCATCAGCGCTTGAATTTCAGTTTTTTAATTATCTGTTTATACTGTAAAAACGAGATGCTGTTTCAGAGTGTAATATTTCTGGGTAGTGAATTTACCTGTTTTGGGTATCCCATCTTTGTAGCTTAAACAAGCTTTCGTACCCTTCTAGTTATACTTCCATGTTTGTAATATACTTATAACAGCATGCACACACACACACACACGTGCATATATATATATTATATATATATATATTATATATATATATATATATATATTATGTATATATATATATATATATATATATATATATATATATATAACTGTGTTTGCAGTGTAAAGAGTGTCAAGTCCAAAATCGTAGTTTTGAGAAAAGCGGGATTGAAAAAAAAAACGGCTTTTGTAAATTCAGTTTTTTTAAGTTTAATTTAAAAAAATTTTAAGGTAAACTTTTCTAATTTAATTTTTGTTCAGTAAAGAGTGTTAAGTCCTTAATTGGGACATAACCTCCTCTTAACACTAACGTGTTTGTGTTTTGTTTCACATATCCCAAATTTTCCCTGACGAATAAAAATATTTAGGAGTGGAATTGGACGTAGCTTTCTGTACCCTGCAGTAGCCCTTGATTTTTCAAACATGCCTGGTTTGATAGCTCCTTTCAGCCCAAACACACACACACACACACACACACACACACACACACATATATGTGTGTGTGTGTGTGTGTGTCGGTAAACTGTCTGGATCAGGGGTCGGCAACGTGGTGGCATCCGTTCAAATATCTAAATTTTAGTCATTTGAGTTTAGAAATTTTGATTTTAGATATTTTTGACTATTTGAGTTTAGATATATGATTGAGAGAAATCAGTAGAAGAAACGCATTTGATCGGTTTTTAAATTTATTACTATAGGTGAAAGAATTTCTATTATCCAGGAATGAAATTTGTTTACTATCGGTGAAAAAAAACCTGGGATAATTAAGCTAGGCTTTCTAACTGATATAACTTTAAAATTAAAGGAACTAAATTTGAAACTACAGGGTAGAAATCATCATATTGCTTCCATGACAAGTAACGATAAATGTATTTTAAGCTTGGCGCTCTGAAAATCGCATATGGAGAAAGATAATTTATCACATTTCCCAAATTTAAAAATGGTAATAAAAAATTAATACGATGAAATTTCTACCACCTATCAGTTTGGCAAGCATTTTGATTCCTTATTGGAAGAATTTAATACCAGATTTGAAGAATTCTATGAATTGGAGGCATTGTTGACATTTTTTTAATTAATCCTTTCTCTCCTACAGGGGACGATGTGGCTAATAAAATCGCAACGTATTTTGATATTTCCAATACGGAGGACTTAGAATTCGAAATTATAAATATAGGAAATGGCATTGAATTACAATTACATCATAACGTAGAAAAATTTAGTGAATGGAAATAGCCTCCCATTGGCGAGAAAATGTGCTCTGAAATTGAACTCTCAATGCGCATCGACAAATACTTGTGAATCTTTGTTTTCCAGTATGAAATACTTAAAATCAAATTACCGATCAAGCCTCACTCACTCTCATTTGGACCATTGCCCGAGAACTGGGAATTCAACTTAAGTGCCGCATTACAATGAGTTGGGCCGCAGATTTGCAATGCCAAATATTTCATTAATTATTAATTAAATAGAAATTTGAATTTATGTATTAAAAATATATGTCACATTAATATTTTCATGTTTAAATATTAACCCCCCCTCCCTCCTCCTCTTCATCCAGCGGTGCCTGCCAAACTCCCGCATTTCTGAAATATGCCCTCGTATTATAGTAATGATTTAGTATCAGAGAAAGCATGCTGTTTTAGGTATACAGTCGAACCCCGTTATAGCGAACCCGGTATATAACGAACTCACAGATATAACAAAAGAAAATTTTGGTCCTGCCATTTTCCCATTGTACGTAATTTAATTAATATTGTGCCAGTTTAATGTAATCGATTTTAGTCGAATTAATTCATTAATGATCATTTTTAATAGGTTTTTTATAATTTTTTAATACATCATTATTGAACACACATTGCAACTAATGAGTTATACATTTTGTGAATTCATAACGGCATTTTTCTTAACGGTTCGGATATAACGAACCACCGAATAAAGCAAACAAAACCTTTGGTCCCTTGAAGTTCGTTATAACGGGGTTCGACTGTATTACAATAATCGAAGTATAACGAGAAGGGCACGAAAGCGTGTTTACGATACAAATATGGTATACCCAAAATAGGTAAATTCGCTACCCAGAAATATTACACCCTGAAACAGCATCTCATTTTTACAGTGTAAATAGATAATTAAAAAACTGAAATTCAAGTGCTGATGGAAGACTTGCAGCGACCGATCTGCTTCCCAGCATTATTCCTCTCATTATAAAAACGCAACCTCGGATAATTTCAAGCTAAATCGAGCTGGATCGCCTTGATGGGATGTCATCAGATATGGTTACGTCCGTTGCGTTAAGCGTGCAAACTTCTATTTTTATAGGGTAAAATATGGAAATCCCCGACATCTTCTACGTATATAAATAAATAAAAATATATCTAATTCCACCAGAATGAGCGACATAATAAGTCTGTGGAAATGTCGGCTATTTTCGAGTCGAAGTTTAGGTTATGTTCCAGTGGCTGGACTGCAGAGACAGCGTACAGATCCCCAGTGCTAAAAACAATGGAGATCTCATTTGTGGTTGACCTGTTTCGGAGCAGAATTTTTTTCCCCACATTACTAGCAAACAATTAATAGTACAAAATCATTTGAGTCAGTCTCGAATAATTTCGTGAAAAGTATGAAACATTTTAATAAGCAGGCGAGTTTTCTCTAAAACTGAATGGACCTTTATTAATGCATTTTTATTTTATTTATATGCAAGGACTTTTTTTTTATTTTGGAAATTGAATTCATTTAGTTTTCTAAGTATTTTTTATTCTTTTGTAACAAGGTGATTGAACACAACATGGACTTTTTATAAAATGAAAATACGACATTAAAACTTAAGCAGGTAGAAGGAAAAAAAGATTGCGAAAATTTAAGAGGAATGGCAACATACAGCACCAAAGCTAAAGTACTTTCAGTTCTGCTTTAACCTGAAGTCGTCAATATCAAAGGGGTGTGAGACGAAACGTACTTGTTGGCGAAATGAGTTGCAAAACTTTATGTAGTTTAGAAAATTATAGGGTTATTATGAAACAAACTGACCAATGTTCTCAACAATTTAGAACTTTACTTTATCCACGATTTAAATTTGAAGAATTTGGGAAGCTGGTTTCAAAAAAGAGTTTTAAGGACTTACAGACTTTAGTTCATATCCAGACTTTATTAACATTCGTACCCTTTTGACTCGCGGTAAAACATCATCACTGTAAAATATCTCATACGAGATAACCCGTTGAAAAGGGATCGCTAAAATAATAAATGAGGTCAAAGTCAATTAGTCAATCTGCTCACGAACTACTTGCACAGCTCAGAAATATTTCTTTTCTAAGAACTCATTTAATTTTTCATATATATATATATATATATATATATATATATATATATATATATACACTGCTCAAAAAAATTAGGGGAGCAAGCAAAGAAGTTAAGAAAACCGTGCGAGACGTAAAAAAATTTGTAATTAAGCTTTAATTCTTTGAAAATATAGAAAAAACATGAAAAGATGATTTAGGGCAACAATTTGGTTACATGTAAACGATAAAAAAAGTATTGTTTAGAAATGATGCAAGATTTTTAATATGGCGTGTGGTCTCCTCGAACAGCTAAGACTGCTGCACACCTGTTTTCCTTGGATGCGATAATGTTATCGATAAGACTTTGGGGAATACTGTTCCACTCCTCAAGAAGTGCAATCTCCAAGTCTCGGAGAGTAAAAGGAGGCCTTGGTCTCGCAGCAATGCGGCGTCCGAGCATGTCCCAAACATGCTCGATTGGATTCAGGTCAGGAGAGCACCCTGGCCATTCCATACGCTGTATTGTTTCAGCTTCAAGCATGTTCTCCACAAGACGAGCTGTATGCGGTCTGGCATTATCATGCTGGAAAACAAAGGAATCTCCAATGGCTGCGGCGTAAGGTATGACATGAGGTCTCAGTATCTCGTCTACATACCTTCGGGCCGTCAAAGTACCATTCCAAATGATATGCAGGTCCGTACGTCCACCTATACTGATTCCACCCCATACCATAAAACCAGCTCGTCTGTATTGTGACCTTTCATGAACAAATGTGGGGTTATTTCGAGTGCCCCATTCCCTCCATACCAAAACACGTCGGGTATCGCACTCCAGACTGAATCGGGACTCGTCTGTAAACAGCACTTGGCTCCAATCATGTTGCTCTCAATCTCGATGTTCAGCAGCCCATCTTCTTCGGGCCGCACGGCGGCGTGAGGTCAACGGAATGCAGACCATTGGTATACGTGCATAGAGACCTCCCTGATGAAGCCTATTACGTACTGTTTGGCTGGACACCCTTCGTCCAGTTGCCAAGAGCAACTGTCTTTGCAGCTGAGTAGCATTGGCTGTTCTGCTTCGACGATCTTTTAACAGTATATATCGGTCTTCAGTTACTGTAGTGGCGAGTGGCCGACCTTGTCCTGGTCGACGTCTAACATTCTCTATTTCTTGGAATCGTTTCCACAGCCTTGCAACGACACTTCTGGCGACTCCAACAGCGTCCGCGACATTACGTTGTGTTTGCCCGGATTCAAGTCTGCCTATAATACGCCATGCCATGGATTCCGGTAAATCACGTTGTTGAGACATTTTCAAGTCAGCTTTTCTCAAAAAGAATAACTGAGCAATCGAATTTCACAGTTAAGGCAGTGAAACAGACGTTTCTGCAACATCCCGATTTCCGCCCTTATGTTCTTTTTCTGGTTTTTGATGTCATGAACTTTGATTTGCATATGAAGTTTTCTTCCTCTGTTTCCTGTTAGGCTTTAAATTATGGATGATTTATTTTATGTTACTTATCGGTGTAAGTATTTGCGTAATTTCGTTAAAACCATGTGCTCCCCTAATTGTTTTGAGCAGTATATATATATATATATATATATATATATATATATATATATAAATATTAGACCGTTTATTTTGAAAGTGGTGCAAGTCGATTAAAAAAGTGAGATAACATATAATTTGTGATTAATTTAGTTTAAACTTTTTATTTATAACTAGTTAATATTCAATATTTTAAAAATTGCCAATGCTTTGTTCAGTTTAAAATTGGCCAATGAAAAAAATTGCGTAGCGATTGATTGTGAAAGTGGAAATTTTCTCGGAACTACAAAAATGGACTTGCACCACTTTCAAAATAGACAGTCTATGTATGTATCTATGTATGTATATATGTATGTATGTATATACAGTGAAATCTCAATCTATCGTTTTTCAAGGGACCGACTGAACTGAACGAAAAATGCGGGAACATAACAAAGCAATATGATCGTCGGGTCTGGGTGAAATGAACGACACATACGGGAAATCGATGATTTGGAGAACGATCGATCGAAATTCCACTATATATATATATATATATATATATATATATATATATATATATATATATATATATATATATATATATATACATATATATACCCTTTTTTCGGAACCATCACTGGCCACCTTAGAAAAGTTTTGTTGTACATAAATATATATATATATATATATATATATATATATATACATATATATACCCTTTTTTCGGAACCATCACTGGCCACCTTAGAAAAGTTTTGTTGTACATAAATATATATATATATATATATATATATATATATATATATATATATATATATATATATATATATATCCCCGACAATCGTATTGCTTTGTCTTGTTTCCGCATCCATCGTTTTCTCGCATTTATCGTTCAGTTCAGTCGGTCCCTTTAAAAACGATAGATGGAGATTCCACTTAATATATATATATATATATATATATATATATATATATATATATATATATGTAGGAGCGGCCTTTGGCACCCACTCCTGGACCTTCTGTTTACCAGCCAGCGCCAACTGTGCACTCGCGTGAACCACTGAGAGGAGAATAGTCTTTAGTAGTGGAAAGACGTACCTTCCCAGCAGACGGCTGTGGATTGAGGGACTTTGTACTCTATTTTGTAACGACGATCAAACGACGTATTTTAGTAATTATTATAGCGTAAAGAACCTGTTTTATGTTGTTATATATCAACTGAATCGTTTCGTGTAAATATAATTGTATTCGTCTTGTAGTATTCGTACTATTTGAGTCAGTTAATGATTTACGACGGCCCCTAAAACCCCTAGACACGAGCCTTTCTCACCCTCCCACACACACACAAATACATACATATATATATATATTATATATATATATATATGTATATATATATATATATATTTATATATATATATATATATATATATATATATATATATATATATATATATATGTGTGTGTGTGTGTGTGTGTGTGTGTGTAAGTAATGATGGTCTTTATAGTAGAGAGAATAGCGATGAATCCTTTGGTAGTCGTGGAATGGCCGTGGAAGGTACACATGGGGAAAAGTTAGGCCGGAATGATTAGACATCACCTTTCAATGTAAATTTCGGTTTTATTCCTGGAGTATCCGCTGAACAGCTTACATCATTTGGCATGGCTTACGCTTAGGTACAAATATATCACATTTTTACATTAATATAATCCGGAATCTGCCGGAGCAGTACATAAGACGACAAAAAACCGCAGCGCCAATTTTACTAGACAGCGACAGAATACACAAAAGCCACGGAAAGACGCTGCCTGCGTCGAAAGTGCCGGCAGGCCTAAACTTTTAATGGATTAGTTGAGATCATCTAACCTCACACGTCAGACGAGGTGATTCTCGTGGAAACTTCTAGAAGTATTGCGTCACACTGTTCTTATAAACAACTTAGTCTTTACACGTTTATTAAAGGATAATCTAGTCGGTTACTTTAATTATCCTTAGATCAGAATTTGGATTAGGGGGCGATACTTTATTGATATAAAACGGGAAATTTTCGAATAGGCGTGTAACTAATGAGGGTGGAATGATATTGTTTCAATTTTATATATATATATATATATATATATATATATATATATGTGTGTGTGTGTGTGTGTGTGTGTGTGTAATGCCGTAATAATGGGGAACAATCGTGGGAACCTTAAACGGGGGGTTTTGCTTAGAAAAATAGAAATTAACAATTTAAAACTGTGAAATCACGAGATATCGGGATAAAAGCATTGCGGAGAAAATAGATAAAAGGGTTGGATTTGATTGAGAGTTATAACTCCACCTGGGCCTTATCTTCGGAGCAAACGTAACAAAGCTCTTGTGGGCATGCGCGGTATTTCTGGCAGCTGGAAGCAGCGGGTTTAATTCTTCAGAGACAATGGGATGATGGACTAGGAACGACGTGTCGCTTGGCGAACAGGGAAGGGACAAATTTAATTTTAACAAATTTAATTTGGAGCTGAGTTTAGAATGATATTTAATAAAGATACTTCAGAGATATTTGGTTTCATGTTTGTTGCCACTCGCCACGTCTGACTGCTGGTAGAAGAAGATGGAAGATTTTCTGGAGCAGACTGCAGTTGTAATCTTAGAGGAGTTCGGACTACATGATTTAAAATGGGCTTGAAGAACGAGTTTGACATATATATAAATATACATACACACACAGTAAAACTTATCGTTTTGAGGGGTGGCCAGCCAGAGAAGTTTCACTGTATTTAGCAACGACAATATACTAGAGCCGTTACTTATACCAGGATATCCTACTCTAGAGGTCGATAGCAACCAAACATTTACCACAAACATTTACCTAAATGATCAGAACATATGATTCACACAACATATGATTCACACAAAGTTAATGAAAGTCGTTGCTTAAAAAATAAAGAGTGATAATGTAAAAGGAGACCTACAATGAAAAGGTAAGACGATAAAATGCAAACTAGGTCGCCTGCGAGGCGATATAAATATCCTTTATTAGAACAGAATCTAAAAACTATAGTTTGAACGTTTCACTATCGTCGAGTTTGGGATTTTACTCAACAACCCCGTTAGCAAATGTTTTATTATTCATATTATTGATAGACGTGAACTAAGCGATGAGTATACTTTCCTCTAGACAGGAAAATGGGGAACGTGCTCAGCTTAAGACACGGCGAGACCAGTAAAGAACGAAAACAACTGTTTTAAATCCACAAGGGATTGGTGGCAGTAAAGAAAAATCGGGATGGGAGAAAATTTCAGCGTGAGAGAAAATTTGGTTTTATTTATCTGCAAGATTGTTATCTGTCAGGATGAGAATTGCTTTTAAGTAAAAGGAGGATATATTTCTCCCTAGTCGAATTTTTTTTCTTTGACCGTAAATCAAAGTAAAATCCTGAATATGTTTTTGACAACATACTTATTAAATAATGAAACCCACGCATGATTTAGGAATTTTAAGAACGTTCTCTAATATAACCTTTTTAGGATAACTTTAAAAATCTTTTAACATTAAATATTTATAAACAGGATACTTTTATTTTCACTATGTATAACAAAACAATCACTTCTATCACTGGTATGTTAATGCGCTTCGGGCGGGAACAGTATTACTTGATTATATCTAACAAGGGGGTCCGGGACACATTTAAAAAAAATTTATTTATTGAGTTAAAATTTTGAATTTTTTGTGATGGTTAACCATATAATTTGTAAACAAAATCGCATTATAAAACTTCTCAAACAGTTTAAAAAAAATTTTAATTTAAAATTTTTTAAAAAAGTGGGGTAATTTAAAATCGTTATAACTCGAAATATTATTTGTCGAACTTCAAAATTTCTTCATTTAATTAAATAGAAATATATAAGTTTTAATTTTGATTCAGCATTTTTTAAATATTAATTTTTAAAAAAATTAAAAATATTTAGATTAAAAATTACAAAAAAATTATGTAACTTATTTTTAAAAAATCATATTTTCAAAAGTAAATGTTTCTTCAAATTTGCTGAAAGAAAATTAAAGTAAAATAGTTGAAATAGACATCTTCCAAGTTTGAACCATTTATCTTTAACGGTTCTTGACTTATACAATTTAAGGACGAGAAATGGGGAAAATACCTGTCATGCAGAAAAACGCACTTACAGGTTTAAACAACGATTGGCTACTATTAGAATGTTGAAAAAAAATTTCTCCTCTTCTAATTAGGACAGAAACATGGTTTAAAAGTCATTTTAAGCGTAAAAGAACACAGAAATTTTTAATGCAATTAAATTTTTTTTCGAAAATTTGAATAATTTTGTGTCCTGGACCCCCCCTTGTCGTGTGGCGGTCTTGTGTTACAGCGCGCTGGCATTCGGTGTTGAGGGTGTTCGGATCGAATCCCGGCGTCGCGCCACTAAAATGCCTCTGTTTGTGTCGTCCCTTCATAGGAGGTAATGCTGGTCCGCCTATATGGTGCCCACATAATAAAATGACCAACAAAACTACGGTGTATTATAGGCGAAGGTCTTCGCGGCAAGTGCCTCCGCATTGGTTAAAAAGAAAAAATATATATATTTCACTTAAGGTTCCTTTTTCAGTCCCGTTTCCAGAAATTTTTTTCGCGGAAACATTATGCATCAGCTTCCTGCCGTGTTAGGGAAACCAAGAAAGAATGAGTCTGGGTATGTTAGGTAAGAAGTTTTAATGCAAATAGAAACTAAGTTAAGAAAGGAAACAAAATTAAAGCTATTTACGAAGTGAGTCATTTGCACTAGATAAATGAGAGATTTTAAGTCTCAAAGAAGGTGCCCTAAAGCAGAAAGAAAATCAACTACTGTCCAGACCAAAGGATTTCCGATATGAAAGAAGCCTGAAAATAACACAGCTATTGTACATGTTTCAAAACTAGCTTTTGCTAAGGTGTCCTTTTAGGGTGAGACGTGCTTAGTTAAGCTTATTGTGGTCTCTAGTTAGGGATTTTGTAGAAATGTTATTTTTGATATTTTGGCATAGCTTCGTTTTTTTTTTTCCTCTGAAACATATTCGCAGTATATCCTCGGTTTGGATTTTCGAGTTCATAGTTTAATTCTAACGAACGATTCCTTGCTAACGCTTCCTTGCTATATTAAGATTTCTTTACAAGTTGACTTTCAAAATTTTATTTCATTTGTAATACTGCATATTTTTTATTATATTAAGAGTACATTAAACAAAATTGTAAAATAGTGTTAGCAGCTCCATATTTTTTTATCATTTCCGAGATAAATTCGAAGTGACTGATACGTCATAAGCTCCAGAAAGAAAGTGCTAATGAAGAAAACAGTGTAAAATACAGTGTAGTGCCATTTATGAATATTCCTTACGAAATATAAAACAAATTCTAAGTAATATATACTACAGAAAACTGCTAAAATGTTGAAAAATACTACGCAACACTTCTATATGCTGATTATATGTAAACGCGTCTCGTCTGAATTTTCTGTTATCCGTTAATTGTACAAGTACATACATAATAATTACATATAAGGACTTAAGTGATAATTTAATTATTTGATAAAATTAAAGCTGTTTAATTATGCCGTTAGGAAAAAAAATGCTACGTTTAGAAAATTTCCGAAATCACTTTTTAATGATTCAAAAGGCTTTCCGAGCTTAAATAAGATAAATTTTTAATTTTAACAAAAAAAGTCTCAGATGTTTTCTAAATTTACATGTTTTTTAAATGATACAATTTTAAACATAAAATTAAATTAACATTTTTTTAAAAGGGGGAATAACATAACCGTTTCTATGATCTCAGTGTTCAAGTATTTAGTTTTATAAATAAAACTAGCTGAAAACCCTCGCTTCGCTACGGAGTACATTCAAATTAAATACAACGGTCAACGTATGCAATTTATGCCAAAAAATAAATATATATATTTATAATAAATGCGATGACCAATGTATACAATTGATGTAAAATATCTATCTATCTATATATATATTTATAAAAAAATCGTAAGGCATATGCATTTTTTTTGGATAATATCCAATCGTCTGCTGCATTAGAAAGAGAAAAAAAAATATTTTTCTTGTCTATTTAGTTGTTACGCACGTGACGATAAATTTATTGAAAGTACCAGAAAAAGAAATCACGTGATCAGCATTTAATAAATTAAATTCTAAAAATTCATCTTTAAAAATTCACCAAAAATCAGGAAATGGAGGTAAAAATTCGAAAAAAATTTCATTTTGAAGGAATTTTTATGATCTTTCTCGTGATATAAATTTTATAACCCTCAATGTATTATTTTAAATGCAAACGTAAAAAAAGTTTAAAAAACAGCTTAAAAATTTAATTTAAAAAAATCTAAGAAGAATTTTTGAAAAATCTTTCTTAGTGCACCCCTACACTATTAGAAGAATCAGCCCTTTAGGTCCAGCGGTTTGGTCTGTGCGTTGTATGTCAGTCAGTCAGTCAGTCAGTGAATGAATAAGTCAGTTACGGAACTGTTTTATATATATAGATAACGATGAAATTAACTACCTAAATAGCATGCTTTTAGATTACTTATCAGTGTTTTTGAAGATTAAAAGTACTTTCATTAAAATTCAAAGCATTTAAAGAGAGAAGTGTATTACAGCATAGGAACGAATATTACGATTTTTATTACACGTTCATCAAGCGATTATGAGGACACCGCCCACTCTACAGGTTTTTAAGTTCCCTTGATTTGTTTAGCAACGAATATCTATAGCTGCGTCTCTTTCTTCAATTTCCCTTTACAGAACTGGACTTTCTCTCCTCGTGGCCCCGCGTATAGTTAGTTGTCCCCCCAAGCTGCGGATGCACACTTCCTGGCTTCATTAATAAAACGAAGTCGAGCAGATGTTTCTTTTCCAGTGCAGATTCGTGACAATAAGTTCGGTTGTTGTTATTTACCCCAAAAGTAACCTGGTTCTAAGTGAGTAGGAAAAAACACGGCGACACGTGGCGCATCTGATGGACAGGATGTAGAGTGTATATGTGCGCGGGGATGAACGACCGCTCGTATTTATTATAACAGGTAAACAAAAAATGGCATCGACACCATGTCAAAAGGTCTGATAAATACTGGCAAATTTTCATATACGAAATGAGATGAATCTTACAGCGGTCATTATATCGTGATTATTTTTATGAATGTTCACGTGGGCAGCAAATTATTAATAAATGTGTGGGTAGTCATGTCCACAGGACTGATTAGCCAGATGAGTATATCGTTGGCTGCGGAGAAAGATAGAAGTCGTTTTATGGAATAAAAAGTGCCGCAAGTGTTTTTAACGAAAATAACTTTCGCAGTGCTATGGTGCATAAAAGATAGGAAGTTAGAGAAGGAGGAGGTTGCCACAACCAGCGATTGGTAAATTGGTTGGAGCGCTACTGTCATCTTTTGCAACACGATGGCTAAGCCTAACTAATGAATTTGAGAAGGTTTTAATGTTAGATTACGTTCCTCAATAATGGTCCTTCGGAGAGAATAAAAATTGTCCTGCGTCGCGAGTTATAATTTTGGCAGCGTGCCAAATCCAGTAACAGTAAACGGTTAAACAGAAAAGTACCAAAATGCTTCAAAAAAAAAAGAAAAAAAAAAAAAGAGGTAAGCAGCGATAAGTAATCCTACGTTAATAACCCGCGGTAGTTTCGTTAGACGAGACTACCTGAAATATAATATTTTTTTTGTACTAATATCTAAACTTTGATACAAAACATAAGTAAAAAAAAAATTACCTCTGGAGGCGCAGGGTCAAGTGGTCTCTTCACTTGACTCGTTTCTAAATTACGGGATGGACTTTTAGGGGGTAGAGCTAGCCACCTATACGATGCCCCCTTAAATGAATGGCCAGCAGTCTCGCGGTGTACATACAGGCGAAGGAAAAAACGTAAATAAGTAAAAAAAATTAACAAATATTCCATAAGACTACTAAAATTCAAGGATTGAGGTCGTATATTTATTTGTCATACCAAAATTTACCCACTGAGCGTTTGAGATAAGGTTTTTTTTAGCTTACTTTCAACTTGAAATGCGTTTGCGACCGATTACTCACTCTCTTAGCTTTATGCACAAGCTTCTGGAACGGTCTGTTTTATAGACTATTGGATACATATAGCTAAAAAAGCCATATTCAACTTTTTTTTCTTCTCTGGGACTGCATGTATATGTTTGCTACATTACACGGGCCGCAAACCGTGATATAATAATGCAAAAAATAAAACTCAAGATCTAAATGTATTCAACGTTTATTTTAATAATTACAAGAAAAAAAATAATTACAAGATAAAAAGAACTTTTTATATACCATATTTTTAAATTTTCTGTTGAATCATATAAACTTGACAATTCTATGTGTTAATAAATACTTTTTAAAATTTTTTTGATGAATTATCCCATCAACTTGAAAGAAAATGAAGATAATTGGAAGTTAACTTGCGTTTAACTTTTCGTTCCCATCCCGGCCGACAGATGGCTGCACCAGTCTACAAAACAAAATTAACTGAAAATAATTAAAACATGGTAAAAATCTGCTTAAAGATGGCTAAAAGTATTTAAAAAATGCATTGTCATCGTGTTCTGAGCTATTCTAAAAGTTTCAAATGTCTAGCTAGTCGGGAAGTTAGTTAAAAATCGATTGCAAGATTTGTACTGGACAAACACACAAACACACACACAGACAAGAAAGCAAGTTAATAAAAACATGGTAAAAATGAGTGTGATTTTTTTAAGTTTAGACAAATTTTTAGCTATTTTAGACACATCAGGATTGTACTTGCTACATGTTACTCTCAATACGCCATCAAGGTAAGAATCTGTAAGCTGATAAGTTCTTCGCTTAATTCATTTTGGAATTGGATGATTCACAAAGGTACGTTGAAGCAAACAACGTGAGCAGCAGGGGACACATTTTTGTATAGTTTTGTATTTTTCAGGCAGTCATTTCCAAAATTCTGTTTACAAAAGCACCTGCCCGATAATGAGTGGGAGTGTTTCGGGCCGCACATAAAAGTTGTTGGGCCGCAATTTGAGCACCCTTGAGCTAAAGGGATGGAGTAATTCGTCAAAAACGCTTTTCACGTTAAAAATAGGTAACGGTAAAATCCATCTCAAAGGCGTAAAGGATTAAAATGACCCAAACCTGAAATAAGGCACATGATTAATTTCAGAAAAAATTATGTACAGACGACTGAAGTTACGTGTTAAACTTAGCGCATTTGAACTACTAACTTGGTATAAAGGCTAAAATACAATAAAATTTTATTTTAAAGCAATAAAATACTCAGTTAAAAACAAAAAGTTAAAGCAGCCTCTTCTCAAGGCATTGCAAAATAGAAAACACTAATAACAATACCTATGCTTTGCGAAAATTATACCATACTTTAAAAGTAGCGCAAAAGCCATCATATATTTTATGTGTATTTTTTTTTTTAGGTATGTTAGTTTTATACGTCATAATCAGTTTGCGAGGCATCTGTTCCCGTTTTTCTGTAATTGCTGGTGTCTTGGATACGATTAAGCACCTGCTGAGACGAATGCGTGTGCTATTTTTAGCGAGCATGCCACCTATAGAAACGATTGGATTTCTTGAGAAATTTCCCCATTGAAAAAAAAATAATCTTTGTAGGACTCATCTACAACGGTTGACATTGGTATATTCGAATTAAATCACCTATTTAAAATCAGCAAGGCTCATCTAATTTGAAGTGAAAAAAAAAGGCAGCAGGATGTTCATACACAATACAAACCGTTAATGATGGCGACAACAAAGCGTCTTTAAATGGGAGAAAAATGAAAGAATTGGGAACAACTACACCTTATTAATGCAATATAACGTGCCCTCTCCGTGTTGTGAAGCACACAGCATTTATAGAGCACTTGTCAGACAGAAAGTGATGTCTTTTTGCGAAGGTAAGCTGGCAGTTACATCTTAGAATATTAAAATGTACCATTTAATGCTGTAGGCTTGAAATCATGCCTATCTGGGATAATACGAATGTGACAGGAATAAAAAGCGAATACTGCGGGTACCTCTCTATGGCGGCCAGTCATGGTTCCGATACAAGTGGCCGTTTTGAGGGTTGGCCGTCGAATAGGGGTGGACATCTATACGGCGGCCAGTAATGGTTGTGAAAAAGGGGCCGTTTAGAGGAGTGGATAGAGAAGTTTAACTATATATAATAAATGATTGTGTATTGTATCTACGAACGTGAGAATAGCTACTCTTGTTATATTCAAAGGCTATGTTGTTATACACGAGGGTTGGTCGAGATAAATAACGTTTTAAGAGACATTTGAGAATGTCTACATATTAAGAAGGGCAAAAAAAACAAAAAAAAAAAAAAAAAACAGAAAAAGGTTATAATTGATATGAAAGGATTTTAAGCGTCGTATTTCCTAATGTTTTTATTAAATATATCAAGCTTCAATTGCTAGAATAATTAGTATTTCTATATTCTTAAATAGATTCAATAGTTTAATAATTATTTCCTTTTAATTATTCTGACAAATAATTCAAACCTGGCTTATACTGAGTTGTTGCAGTTCATAGCAATTCATATTAATTTGTCAACACTGAGCGTAATTTTTTATCAACCAGAATATAGAATACAATTTTTGAAATGCAGATAATTTTAATTTTGGAGCATTTAGATTCTGACACATTTCCAAAATTTTAGTGGAGATGCACTTGACAATATTTTTCCCCTTTTGATACAAAAAAGGAAAAAGAGCCACACCTGATATATATATATATAAATATATATATATATATATATATATATATATATATATATATATATATATATATATATATATATATATATATATATATATATGAGAGAGAGAGAGAGAGAGATTGTTTCCTTTGTATGCCCTATTTCGATGAATATGTTTATGCACTATTTGCCATCTTAGTGTTATTTCATTTATTTAGGGCCAATATTGAGTCATTGGTATATCTCTCCCCTGTAAGCTGAAAAAATATTTCAGGTAGTCTCTTCTAACGAAACTACCGCGGGTTATTAACGTAGGATTACCTGTCGTTGCTTACCTTTTTTTTAAACGCATCTTGGTACTTTTCTGTTTAAGGCGACAATGGACCATGAAAAATTTTTTTATATTTATTAACCAATTGCTATGAAATTTTGTATACTCATACAGTGTTGTTTAGAGATAGAAATTCTAAATTTAAAAAAAAATCAGAATGTAATTAATTAAGATATTAATTAAAACCAGTTTGTTAATTACTCTATTTAAAAATGTTCCATGCGCGTTAATTTTTGTCTCAGATATCTAATTTTCTCTCTTAAGCTAGATTTATATAGTTATAATAAAAGTTAGTATCAATATTTGATTTACAGTCATATTTATAAAAACTAGAAGAGAAATCGATAAAAATAGGTCATTTTATGCAACATGTTATCAAAAAAAAATTTTTATGGTAAAAATTTAAAGTTGTTTTAAAATAGTAAAATGAATTGATTACTAAGTTTTATTCTAACATATATAAATAATCATTTATGAAATTTTATGAAAATTCAAGAAAAATTATGACGCATGGATCATTTTGAACTTGCCGAAATGACATGAAAACTTGTTTTGAGAACATGGCATTTAAAGTTTTAATTTGACTAACATTTCCATTCTTTACGTTTGAAAAAAATACCCAAAACTCGGTTAATAATGATCGGGTCAACATACTTTTTTTAAAATTTAAAGCTGATGAGTTGCAGAATAATTTTCTGAAAGAAAAAAAAATCGTTTTGGGACACATTTTTGTCAATCTAAAGGTCCATTGTCACCTTAACTGTTTACTGCTACTGGGTTTGGCGCGCTGCCAAAACTATAACTCGCTACGGACTCTGAATTTTTTCTTACCAGAGGACCGTTATTGAGGAACGTTATCCTGGAAGCATTTTTGATAAGGACAATAAACTAATACCACTTACGGAATAGCTGATATTCTCTTATAACTTTCTGTGCCAAGTAGAATAGTTCATTTTTGAACGTAACAGCGGTTCCCGTCTGATGTCGAAATATACGAGAGACTGCATGTTTGTATCTCACTTCCTTTTCTGTCTATTCACGGGCTATTCCAATTTAATAATGTTTAATTACTCAATTCCACATTAGTTGCTGCTCGTAAATGAAAGCGAAGAATCTCTATTGTATTTGAAAATTCCGCTCCCTCAGATGTATTGCCACGCAATCTTTATAATGACACAGGTTATATTTTTAAGATGGGATAAATTGACATTTAAACTCTTGCCCCCCCGAAATCTGCAGTTTATTGCTATAAAGCAGTGGTTTTTAACCGGGGTGTGTGGGACACCCCTAGGGGAGCAAGAGAGCATTTCTAGGGGTGCAAGAGAAGGTTTTAAATTTTCAATGAAAATTACCGAGTGAAGCATTTGATGGATACTTTTCCATGGGAAATTAAGCAAAATTAATAGATGGATCTATTTTTGCTTGACCTAAATTCAATGGACGACAACGTTTTATTAAAAGACGATCTTATCGCAATACGAGCTAATACACGTATTGAAATGGAATTCGAAAAACTGGACTTAGAACAGTTCTGGTGCACACAGTTATAACTTTAACCAGAATTGGCAAAAGCACCATTAAAGACATTTTTACCATTTGCCACTACTTACCTCTGTAAAGTGAGCTTTTCATCACTTTTGCACATCAAAACAAAAGCCAGAAATCACTTAAATGCTTGTGATGACTTACGTATGGCTCTTTAAATGTAGATCCTCGTTTTAAAAAGGATAATTATGAACAAACAACAACATAGCAATTGAAAATTTAGATATTGTTTTATATGTAATAATATAGTATGTGTTGCAAATGTATTTTTTATGCAATAATAAATTATCTTGCAATAAATGTCTTTCCTGAATAAAAAATAGAAACACATTTTTCAAGGCGGTGCGAGAGTTTATTTTCAGATTCAAGGGGGTGTTGACTATTAAAAAGGTTAATAACTACTGCTATAAGGTATGGTCAGATGAAATCTCGCATTTCTAAGCCAATAATCGAGAGACAGATCACTACATTTATTTGTAGAATTCCTTCGTAGTCTGGTTGGTCAATAAATAGTGTTTAATAACGACAAAAAAACCAAAAAAATATATATATCATAAATTGTTTTTAAATTATGATATATATATATATATATATATATATATATATATATATATATATATATATATATATATATATATATATATATGTGTGTGTGTGTGTGTGTGTGTGTGTGTGTGTGTGTGTGTGTGTGTAAGTAGGTAACATCTCCATAACCAGAGAGAGATATTACGGTAGGTGACGTCTTGGGTTTTAGTCGACGGGCTTGAGTGGTCACCAATTTCAGTGAATACAGTCCAGTTGAGAGGAATAATAAGTTTATTTTCTTGAACAAATTATGGATATTACTCTGATATTTAGTTGGTTAAGACATTTATAAGAAATATAAAGATTGAAAGTTATTTACAGATTTTCAAAGAACAGAAGACAGAATGGTAACGTCTGGTTAAATAACCCATATCCAGTACGCTAAATGATGCTCAGTCGGATTGTCATACCAGAACAATGGAAGTTTTGTTTCACCTATACACGAGATCAGTATGAGGTGATCTTTTAAAGCGACAGTTAGGTTCTAAAAACCAGAAACTGAAGTAGTTTTAGAATGGGAAACACAACATTAAAGGTATAGAATTACCCATCTCCCATTTCTTGACCGTGGGCTCGGTGTGCCATACAGTATATGTTTCAGTCAGGTGGTCAGCCTAACGTGAGCCTCCCCCCCCCCCAGAGTTTAGTTCCCAAGCATACTGGGTCCTCATTTTATCGACCCACGCAAGGGATGAAAGGCTGAGTGTATATATATATATATATATATATATATATATATATATATATATATATATATATATATATATATATATATATATATATATATATATATATATATATATATATTAATATTATATTATATATACAGTGGGACCTCGGAGTTAGTCGGTAATCCGTTCCTTGGAAACCGACGAACTCCGAACCAAATTATCCCATAAGAATTATTGGAAAACGAATTAATCCGTTCCGCGACCTCGTGGTCGACCATTATCTTTAATATTTTCGCCTTGTTTTTAAAATATTATTGCTAAATAATAACAAATTAAGTTGAATTACATTGTTATTACAAGAAATGTAAAGAAATAAATGCTAAATTAGAAAATGACGGAAGACAATTCACTTCGAGGCGTCTTTTCTCTGCGCATCCTTTTTATCCCACTAGGACCTGGTTGAGGCTCATCGCTAGCTGCTTTTTCTACAGGGGTTTGCTTAAAATAGCGATCGAGCGTTACCTGCCTTTTCCGATTTCTTAGTAAATTATTGAAGAACGGCATGATGGAATCGTTCATCGTATTGATGACAGAACAGGCCATGGTTTTGTTCGGGTGGAATTTGTCTATTGTAACTTCAATTGTTTTCCACATACGAAGTGTTTGTTTTAGTTCACCTGTCGTTATTGCTTTCTGCTCTTCCTCTTCCTCCCCCTCACTACCAGCAGTAATTATTCCGCCCCTTTCAGCACGTTTTTTTCGTCCTGCAACTGTTGCTAGTCTTCCGTGATGAAATCTTCATGATTCGAGTCCACCAACTCCTCGACATCGTCAGCATTTGCTTCGAGACGTAGATCGTTGCAGAGATCTAAAATCTCTCTCATCATACTCGCCTCCTCCCGTATTTGTTCCGTCTCTAACCCCTCAAAGTCTCGCTCGGAAACATCTGATGGCAGTAGTTTCCTCCACGAAGAGTTTAGAGTTCTTCTCGTGACCTCGGTCCAAGCCTTATCTATCAGTTGAACAGCCTGATAGACATTATAGCAGTTTTTCCAGAAATCTTTTAATGTCAAAGTGGTCGAATTGTTGATATCGAAACACTTTCGAAACATGTGTTTCGTATAGAGTTTCTTGAAATTGACCATCACAAATTGATCCATGGGCTGGATAAGGGAGGTGGTGTTAGGTGGCAGATATTTCACAGTAATCCACCCAAATTCTGCTTCCAATTCTTCACCTAACTCTGGTGGATGTGCCGGTGCATTATCGAGGACGAGAACACATCTCAATGGCAACCCCTTTTCCTTGAGATATTTTTTCACCATGGGCGCAAACACTTTCCTGACAAACTCGAGAAACAATACCCGAGTTACCCATACTTTAGCGTTAGAACGCCACATCACTGGTAAACTGTCTTTGCATACATTGAAACGTTTAAATTCCTTTGTTTCAATGCGCTCTCAGCTAGTGGTCGCATGGGGGGGAAAGCGACGAACTCCGACGAGACCGACGAACTCCGGTAACAAATCTGCGACGAACTAACCGACGAACACTGAGAGCGACGAACTCCGAGGTACTACTGTATATGTAATGATAACGCCCCATCATTATTAACTGTTTCGCCCCACCTTATTTTCTTAGCGCGTATTCTAAATTATTCCCTTTTCAATTAAGGACAGTCCCTTTTTGTAAATTGCGACCATCAAATAAACGAATTAACTAACTAATTTCTTCCTTAGTGCACGAGCGTTAAAGATATTGTTAAAACACGAATCAACACCACGTCATGTTTTCGCCAAGGTGACCTTTTCGGAACATCATGCGACCCTTATGAAATCAAGTCAAATGCTCAATTCTAGCCAATAAAAAGATTTCCCCGCGGTCAGTACCTCTACACTTTATAACCTTCTGCAAAGGTTTTCGGCGTTCTTTTTCTGTCTGTCGATGTCTTGTCCTGGTGTCGTCCTAGCCCTGCTTCCTCGCTTCTGTTATTAACCTTGTTCTGACTTCGCGCTTCTCCGCTGCTGTCCGATATAACGATGTAAAATCTGCCTTCTGAATGCGCCCCGGCAGGGACCGGTGGCGTTGCTATTGTGTGTGTCCAGTTGTCAAGATACCTGTGTTTTGCTGAATAGTATTTGTCTGCAGAATAATCCGGAATAAAATAATATGCGTCGCATCTCTGTTCTGTGCGTCCCTTCAATGCCTCTCGTATCTGTGGTTTTACCTCCTCGATGTGTCAACGGCTCTAGTGAAATGGTCTTCATCTCATACCTCGGTGTTAGGCTACAACATGTTTGTGTTTCATCTCCTCTACATAGTTTTAGTTAAAGTTTATCGCGCGCGTATGCCGATATCATTATATATATATATATATATATATATATATATATAATTTTATCCCCAATGTTACACTATAACTATAGCTTTGTTTGTATATACAAGGATGTATACAAGGATATGAATGCTAGTTACATACATATTAAAAGGAGTGTACGCGATATATAAAAAGTCGAAAAGCATTGATTTAGAAGTAGATACAAGAACACATTATTGTAAAAAAGTGTTTCTAGCCTACGGCCACTATCTAGCCACCCATCTCTTACGTCCACTTAGCGCACTGCTCTAATCTTAGGGCTATTGTTTGTTTACTTGTTTGTTTCTAATACACATTCCTCGCTGAATAAGGCTAAACATTCTATTATAATTGCAAGAACGGAATTTCTGCCAAAGTCCATTTCTCCTAGTCTAGTTTTTCCAGTGAATTTTAGGTCAAAAAATATATACCCCGAAAGCAAAATTTCGGAATGTAACGAAATGTTGCAAGTTTTCCGCAGAAAAATATATAATCAGCATGGCCAGAGGTAACATTTTTCACGTGACAATGGAAATTCTCAAAAGTATTTCATTAGTTTTTTTTCCTCCTTAAGTTCACCACCCTGCAGTTTCATTTCCCGTCACCTACGAGCATACGGCGTCGCGCTCATTATTTCACAATTTCATTAAAACAATTACGATCACATACATATGGATGATACAATGATAAATGGTTAATTCTGATACTCCACCTCTTCTTTTCAAAATTACCGCCGAAGAGTGACTATTCTATCTTCCGCCTCTCTAATTACAGGTTTACACCCTTTAATGCAGTTCTATAAGCACGAGGATTGTGTCTGGAAAAGAAAAAAATTTGAAAAGGATGTAGGGAAATGAGACAATCCCTTACGTAGTACTGAAAGAAAAACGTAAAACGAGCAAGCAGTTAAACTAGTAGCGTAATTAATGTAGGTAAATTGCATCATATTGACACATTATCCTTAAGGCAGCCATGTACTAACACTATTGGATTCGCTCACCTCAATATTAACCTACGGTGAAAATGTGTCCAAGGATTGCGGACTTGGATTGAAAGATTTTTTTTTTAGATTACTCCGTAATAGAAAAAGAAATTTTACACCTTGGGGAATTTTTCGTTTTTTTTTTTAAATACCAATAATATTTTAAAATTTAAATCATTTGGGGAGGAAGATCTGGTATAGTGTGTTTTAAAAGCTCAAAATTTCCTTTGATGGACGAAATTTATGAAATGAATCCTGTTGTAAGGTGAAGAAAAGTTAAGGCTATCTGAAAATACCATTTTTATTGGATTATCAGCATTTATGTAGCTGTAAAGAGTCGACACTTTTTCTCCATAGGTTAACATTGAGGTGAGCGAATCCAACAGGGTTAGTACACACTGTCCTTAAGAAAATACAGTCGAACCCCGTTATAACGAACATCAAAGGTTGTGTTCGCTTTATTCGGTGATTCGCTATATCCGAACCATTAAGAAAAATGCTAGACTTCACAAAATTTATAACTCATTAGTTGCAATGTGTATGCAATAATGATGTATTAAAAACTGATAAAATCTATTAAAAATGATCATTAATGAATTAAATCGACTAACATCAATTACATTAAACTGACACAATGCTAATTAAATTTCGTACAATAGGAAAATGGCAGGACCAAAATTTTCGTTCGTTATATGCGTGAGTTCGCTATATACCGGGTTCGCTATAACGGGGTTCGACTGTATGATATTTCACGCTTCATAATCTGAGTCCTACCGTAGAAAATATATTCTACTTATACACAGATATGCTTCAGCGAACGTATACGTGGTACGTCCAAAATTCGCGGTTTTGATGAAACTTTATGAAGCTGCAGTTACCTACGCCCTATATGTGATGAATTATAGCCCAGGTTTTCGCATGATACAATTGCTAGGATAAACAGCCGTGGCATACTTGGGCCCAAAGTAGAAACGTTCCAGCTCAAATCAGGCCACGAATGAAAATTTTGAAAAAAAATATTTCTAATTGTATCCGAAAAAAATATACTCTAACCGCTAGAGATCTAGGGCTGAGACAACAGAGTCTAAATCTATGACAAAGGCAATGAAAAATTTTGAAATAGCTAATTTATTTTCGTTGAATTGTACAAATATTTCAATTTCAATAACTGACTATAAAATTCCACTTTTCAATTAATTTTGACGATTTTTAGAAATGCAGTATTTCCAAATATACAATTCCGTTCAGCGAAACCTACGTTTCTTTCAGTCATAAAAGTCGCTTATCATCTGTAATAACTTTTAAGGCCAACTGCTTTAGCATTCTGGAGGAATTTTAATTCTATCTTACCCAGATGCCGAGTTTAAAATAGTTTAATATTTGTTGAGAGTGATAAAATGATTGCGACTACAGGTTAGAATTTGGTTCATCTCGATATTTTTCTTCTCTTTATGCAACTCTTAGAGTCGTTAGTTTTTGTTGTGTGAACAACTAAAGCTTACGTATGAAATGCCTAGAAATTTCAAATATATTTTAGAAAGGTTTCTTAATGGGCGAGATCACTTTTGCTTTCGCAAAAATACACGGATTTTACTACCAAGTTCAGT
Source organism: Dolomedes plantarius (assembly GCA_907164885.2). Classification (NCBI taxonomy): domain Eukaryota; kingdom Metazoa; phylum Arthropoda; class Arachnida; order Araneae; family Dolomedidae; genus Dolomedes; species Dolomedes plantarius. The sequence continues at coordinate 184,735,326 of OU015491.1, read as the reverse complement.
GTGTTGTCAAACAGTTAATTTGTAATTAATTTAAACCAATTTTTTAGGGCGAATTGTACAAAACTTTATCTATTAGAAAACAAAAGCAGAATTGTTGGGAGATTATAAGAAATTATTTTATGTAAAAAAATTAATGTTTTATGAATAATGAATATTAGGTTAAGATTTTTTTAAAAACTATCAGAGATATAAATTAAATTATTTGTATATATTCTATCCATATATTTTACTTTAATCTACACCTAAAATAATTACCATATTTCCCATAAAGATATTTTTCCCGGCAAATGTATTGTAATGTACGAGAAATATCAAAAAATTTTTTTCACAGTAATTACTGTAAAACAATTAGTAATATGTACTTACCGAAATTTAAGTAGAAATTGTATAAACATACTAGATATACAATATTCAAAATTTTAGCATTTGTGACCATTAGTTATGAAGAAACAGTGCGCACAAATTTGAAAGCAACAATTTTTAGAAAAAACAAAGTTTAAACTTTCCATAAATTACTTTACTATTAGCTTTATACATTTGAACATAAAATCGGTTCTAATTGTAGTATCGATTTCATTTTTTAAAAGATTGTTTACATTCCATTCTTTAAAATTAAATCTTAATAAAAAATTGAGTTTTTTGAAGGTTTTAAGGTGATTTTCCCCCTTGGAAGCAGATTCTTCTCGTGACTAAAAGGTTGATAGTTTTCTCTTTAAATTTAGGATAAAATTCCATATTGCGATCAAGCTAGATTTTTTTAGACGTCATTTATGTAACTGCAGACAGCCCCTCAAATAGCTTGGCCGTGATCACGAGAAAAGATCGTTTCCCCGAGGTAGTCTTCACATAATACGACACCTGTTTTTGCAGCTTTGGTCAAATAAAAAAAAATCAAGTCTTTCATTTAGATTTCAATGACATGCAACCTTGCTGCAATGTGATTAAAGAGTTAGGAATGTATTTTACATGATATTTAACTATAAACAAGCAGGGCCTTTTTATCGCATGGGCAAATCGGGACTTTGCCCAGGTCCCCCTGATGCTAGGGGGCTTCAAAACCCCCTTGATGTATGCACTTAGTGTTTCTAATAGTATGTATAGCCCATGGATAGTTCTTATTTTTATAAATGTTCGTAAGGGGGGAGGCCCAAACAGCATCTGCCCAGGGGCCCCCAGCGTTCATAATCGGGCCCTGTAAACAAGTACTGTAGTTTTTTCTGTTTTATAAAGTGTACTGCTACTCAACATGTTTTCGGCAAAGCTTACGATTTACGAGTAGCCCACCTTAGCTTACAGATCTATGGAAGTGGGACAGGACAACGAGAGGTTATTGAAGACACAATTAAGGGGGGAGATCAACTTAAAAAAACCCCAAAACTCAATTTTTCATTATGGTTTAATTTTGAAGAATGGAATATAAGGAATCTTTTGAAAAAAGAATGAAGTCGATAAAGCAATTAGAACCGATTTTATGGCCAAATGTATAAAGATAATAGTAAAGTAATTTATAGAAACTTTAAACTTTAAATGTTTTTTTCTAAAAACTGTTATTTTCAAACTTGGGAGCACTATTTCTTCAAAACTAATCGTCACAAATAGCTAAAATTATGTATACTTGTATATCTTGCATCTTTATATGATTTCTACCTAAATTTAAGTAAGTACATATTACTAATTTTTTCAGAAATAAAAAAAAAATTATGATATTTTTTGTACATTACAATACATTTACCTGAAAAAATATTTTTATGGGAAATATGGAAATTATTTTAGGTGTAGATTAAAGTATAACCTATGGATAGAATATATAAAAATAATTTAACATACATCTCTTATAGTTTTTAAAAAAATCTGCAAGCAATGCATTGACCTAAGATTCATTTTTCATAAAACATTAATTATTACCATATTTTTATTAACTTGCTTTCTTGTTTTTTTGTGAGTGTGTTTGTCCCTTAGAAATCTTGCAATCGATTTTTAACTAACATCCCGACTAGCTAGACTTTGAGACTTTTAGTATAGCTCAGAACATGATGACAATGCATTATTTTAACACTTTTAGCCATCTTTAAGCGGGATTGAATTCAATTTCAGCTAATTTTGTTTTGTAGACTGGTCACTGGTTTGTAGACAGCCATCTATCGACCGGGACGGGAATGAAAAGTTAAACGCAAGTTAACTTCAAATTAACTTCATTTTCTTTCAAGTTGGTGGGATAATTCATCAAAAGAATTTTAAAAAAGAATTTATTAATACATAGAATTGTCAAGTTTATATGATTCAACAGAAAATTTAAAAACATGGTATATAAAAAGTTCTTTTTATCTTGTAATTATTTTTTTTTAACATAAAATAATTTCTATTAACCTCTCAGCAATTCTGCTTTTGTTTTCTAATAGATAAAACTTCGTACTATTCACCCTAAAAAATTGGTTTAAATTAATTACCTGTTTGACAACACATTATGCTTGGTAGTAAAATCAGTGTATTTTTGCGTCTGCAAAGAGGTGATTTTCCCCCTTGTAGGTAGGTCACGATAAACTGCGTTGGTGAATACAAACTTCGGGATCTCGAAGGAGAAAAAATATTTTTTTTTTACAGAAATCTATTTATTGATATGTTAAAAACACCGTATTACAACTTTTACTTCTGACGTGGAAAATGTGTGGACTGCACAAAAAATCTGAAAACTTTGTGCTGTACTGGTGGAGGAGCAAGGGCGAATATATGGCGCTTTTGTTTACTTGACTGCACTGCGGCCCATGCCAGCATGATCTTCAACTAGGGTATGAAGTCCATATTCGCCCAAACTATCCTGAGAGCATTCCAAAACTTTGAACGCTATTTCCCAACATCATGAATTTCATTTTTCGCCCTTTCTATTCCGAGCTCCTGAAGTGAATTATTTAAAAACTTGCTGAATACCCGTGCTTCGCTACGGAGTACATTAAAATTATATACAACGGTCAATGCATGCAATTAAAGCCAAAAAAAATCTTATTTATAAAAAAATCGTAACGGATATTATTATGGACAAAAAAATGTAGAAGAAAATATTCAAATGAAAATACAACGGTCAATGTATGCAATTAATTTGTATGTTTCATATCCATATAAAACATACTAATTTGAATTAAATTCTCAAAAAACTTCAATCTCAATTAATCTAGTGGTTAAATTTTATCTTTTACCATATTTTAATATTTTTCTTTGTCAATCCATTTCGTTGTCATACACGTGACGCAAAATTAATTTAAAGTATCACAAAAAGAAAAGAAACCACGTGATAAGCATTAATAAATTAAATTCGAAAAATTCACTAAAAATCAAAAAACGGAGCTAAAGATTCGAAAAAGACGTCACTTTAAAGAAATTTGTATGATCTTTGTCGTGATATAAATTTTATAACCCTCAGATTATTATTTTAAATGTAAACTTAAAAAAAAATGTTATCAAAACAGCTTAAAAATTTAATTTTAAAAAATCTAAGGAGATTTTTTTCAAAAATCTTTCTTAGCGCACCTTTACACTATAAGAAGAATGCAAAACTGCAGCCCTTTAGGTCCAGCGGTTTGGTCTGTCCGTTACCTGTCATCAGTCAGTCAGTCACGGAACTGTTTTTTATATATAGATAATTATATCTGAAGATACATGAATGCACGTGTGTTTACAGAATCACGGGATTCCTCTTTTTCTATTATATTCTAACTCCATGGCATTATTTTGAGAAATATGAAGAAATAACTATATTATTGCAAAATTTATGATCATTATAACCTCTTTTAAAAACCAAGAATTATGGGCTTTCCTACCCATTAATAATTGATCATTTACTTACGTCCGAAATTATGGGATTTTTATTTTGAACAAATTTACCTAAATAGTGTTCTCTTATCTTCCTATCCGGCGACAAGGATTTTGAGCGAACAACGAAATTTTTTAAAAAATTATTTCATCCTTTTCAACCTTGAAATTGATAATTATTTGCATAATAGTCCATTAACCTTAACCCAATGGTTATGGTGGAATTATGGATCCCGCTATCTACTCATGGATGTTTTAACCATTAAACTACCCCGGCGATGTGAAGACACGTCTAATTATATCACTCCCAAATTAATAATAAATTATCCGTTGAATATTATTAGTTTAAGGATACCCAGAGTAAGTAGGTGACGAAAGACACGTTAAGGCTACTGTGTACAAGCCCTATTGGATTTGCTCACATCAGTGTTAACCTATGCAGAAAATGTGCCTACTATTTACAGCCACATAAATGCAGATAATCCAATAAAAATGGTATTTTCAGATAGCCTGAAATCTTCTGTACTTTGCAACAGGATTCATTTTATAAATTTCGTCCACCAAAGGAATTTAACTGGAAAACACACATTTAAAACACACTATACTAGATTTTTTCCCCTAATAATTTAAATTTTAAAATATTATCAGTATTTTTCAAATGAAAAATACCCAAGGTGTAAAATTTCTTTCTCTATTACATTAAAAAAAATCTTTAATTTCAAGTCGGCGATGATTGAATACATTTTCTCCATAGGTTAACATTGAAGTAAGCGAATCCAATAGGGTTAGAACATAGCAGCTTTAAGCTGTAGTTGGCTATTCCGAGCATGAAAGGTAGTGTAGAAAGAAAAATACCCGAAACTCTAGATTTCGATTTTATTCTATAACCCTTAAACGTTTCGTGACTTTACCCACGTTGTTCCTATTTCACCAGTAAACTCTTTCATTTGGCGAAAGCACTCTGCTGTCAAAGGTAGTTTCTAACGCGGATGGACGGGCTATAAGTCTCTTTCACGGTAATGCCTTGCAAAATTAGAACATTTCAAACGCTTAAAACGAAGAAATACTCATGAGTCACAGCTTACTCATTCATTTTTTAATAGGACTTCCTTTTCAGCGCGTAATATCATTTGACAGAAATAGTTTCATTACAACTCTTAGTATTTTATTATAATCTTTACCTGTACACATTAGCGTAACGTCGGGGGGGGGGGAGGGGGAAACGTGCCCCCCCAACTTAATTTGAAACAAATTAAAACGTTAATAGAAGTTTAGTTAAAACCGGAAAACTGTAGAAAACTTCTAAGAAAGTTGGGTTTTTTTCCGTTTTTTCAAACTGTGAAACTGGAGATTCCGATTATGTCTTTAGCCTTAACATAGTTTTTAACAGTAGTGTAATACATAACAAAAATTCGGTGCTATTTTTTTCTCATTTTATTTATATTATATTTATTTTTCTCATTGTATAACTTTTGAATACTACTCAAACTTCAATTCTATTGTTATTCAATTTCAAAAAGATCATATTTCATATTTTAAGGATCACTCGTCTCTCAATGCGCGGATGAGAGCCCTAACTAAATTCAATTTGTGCCCCCCCCCCCAAAAAAAAAAAAGTTAGAAGCATTCTACGCCTATGTCTGTACAGATAACTGGATGTTCAAATGGAACGATTTAACTAACCAGGCGATGTGACGACACGTCTTATTACACCCCTCCTAAATTAATAATAGATTATCCGTTGAATGTTATTAGTTTATGGATACCCAGAGTAAGTAGATGACGAAAGCAGCAGTCGGCTATTCCAAACATGTTAGGAAGTGTAAGCAGAATAATTACAAGGTAAAAAGAACTTTTTATGTACCATGTATTTAAATTTTCTGTTGAATCATATAAATTTGAATACTTTTTAAAATTTTTTTTGATGAACTATCCCATCAACTTGAAATAAAATGAAGTTATTTGGAAGTTAACTTGCGTTTAATTTTTCGTTCTCGTCCCGGCCGATAGATGGCTGCACCAGTCTACAAAACAAAATTAACTGAAAATGATTTCAAATCTGCTTAAAGGTGGCTAAAAGTATCAAAATAATGCATTGTCATCGTGTTCTGAGCTATTCTAAAAGTTTCAAATGTCTAGCTAGTCGGGAAGTTAGTTGAAAATCGATTGCAAGATTTGTACTGGACAAACACACACACAAACAAACAAGAAAGCGAGTTAATAAAAACATGGTAAAAATACCCGAAACTAAGCTTTTGATTTTACTCCATAACCCTTAAACGTTTCGTGACTTTACACCTGTCATTCGTATTTTTCCACTGAACTCTTTCAATTAGCGAAAGCACACTGCTGTCAAAGGTAGCTTCTAACGCGTTTGGACTATAATGGTCTGTTCACAAAGAATCCATCAGCGTTACTCGAATTGAAATATATTTAACCAATTACAAACCTCCAAACGATTAGCCACGAAATTGCTAAAGCCTGTGATGATCATTTTAAAATATGTCAGTGCACGCGTAGCGCTGACGATGACGGATTTTATGTGAACTGATCCTTAGTCTCTTTCGCGGTAATACCTTGCAAAATTAGAACATTTTCAAACCCTTAAAACGATGAGATACTCATGAGTCACACCTTAACTCATTCGGTTTTTTCCCAAGACTTCCTTTTCAGCGCGTAATATCATTTGACAGAAATAGTTCCACTACAACTCTTAGTATTTTATTATATTCTTTACCTGTACATATAATTGGATGTTCAAATTGAACCGAATAAATAGATTGACAGTTAGAATTAGAACTGGAGTAAAGTTTCTGGAGCACAAACTAACAGCGACTGGTAAAAGTTATTCTGAATCAAAACGTGATGAAAAATTCATAACCACTTAATCAAAACATCAAGAATAAAAGGTCTGGGTGTTATATTCCTCTCCATGAAAGGAAATGATTGATCACGCGTGTAATAGGAAAAATGACACTTCGATTTCTCTCGACGAAATATATTGTTCTGCGCGCGTTAAAAAAAACCGGTATTATTTATTTCTTAACTAATTTCTCTCTCCTTCCTGGCGACAATAAATTTTCCTCTCGCCACGGCGTAAATTTCATCGCTAACAGGATTTTATTTGTTCCCGCCAATACGCATGTTGACAAATATCTATCTCTCTCTCGCTGCAAAATCAGCACGTCCTTTTTTTGTTTTTCCCAAAAAAATTTCCGAATAATTCCCGATGTAATTAAAATCTTTTTCCCCAGTCTGACCTCGTTTTTCGCAAGTTCAGTGATCTTTTGGGCGGCGAAAGCAGACAGAAAAATTCGCAGGAATTATTCGTAGTGCTGACCCCTTTTTGCGGAAGACTGGGCTGGTTGTTTCCTAGCTTGACCATCCTGTTACATCCCGCCTCTTAAGTTCAATATGGCGTAATCGCAGTGAAAGCAATAAAAACAGTTTAATAGGCCTTTAGACTCTATTGAAGGGGGCTTGGTTATAGGTGAGTTGATGCAGTTCCTTCATAAACTTATATATATATATATGTATATATATATATATATATATATATATATATATATATATATATATATATATATATATATATTTATATATATATATATATATATATATATATATATATATATATATTTATATATATATATATATGTGTGTGTGTGTGTGTGTGTGTATATATATATGCGATAATATAGATTCATGATTGTATACTCGACACAGGTGTGTCTCGCTTTTAGAAAGTTCACTTTACGCCACTTCGAATTTAAGGAAGACCTCAATTAATATATATATATATATATACAGTGCTACATTTCTAGAAATAGAGGTGCCGGAACGGTAACCTTCCGGGGTGTGGGGGAGTATTCCAAATTATTGATAAAGGGAGGTACCTAAAGAGAGGTACCGGAACGCCGTTTCGGCGCGTTCCGCCTCAAATCTAGCCCTGTATATATATATATGCGATAATATAGATACATGATTGTATACTCGACACAGGTGTGTCTCGCTTTTCGAAAGTTCACTTTACGCCACTTTGAATTTAAGAGAGACCTGAATTAATACATGAAACGGAAAGAAATTCGACTGGAATTTTCGTTTTCATGATTAGAAAAAAAACGGACAGCATTTAGTGTTTCTTTAACAGACAACTAGTGTCTGCTGAACGTACAGACTTTAATGGCCTGATTTAATTTCTCAACTGGCAGACGATGAGTTGATAAGAAATTACCACCTTCCGATCCCAGGCACCTTCACCTACAAGCATCCGAAGACTCAGCTTTACACACTATCGTCACAACCACCACCTCTTAAGGCACTGAATCCAGAGCGTTACGTATAGCGTCAGTTTTAGAAATTTTAACCAATCATAGAGCTCGATTCATTGACCACGTGATATATGAAACCAATCACAGGTCATGCCAAAAGTCCTGGATCCAACGTAGTAACGTAACGCAACGCTCTGGGTGAAAAAATTTTTCCTCTAATGTAGAGGCACTTGTAATGAGACTTTTGCACAATATACCGCGAAATCTTTTTGGATACAATAAGTCCTCGAGTTACGAGGATTCGTAGATACGCGGTTGTAATTTTCAACGTTAATACGACGATTATTTCGAAGAAAAGAGGTGTTTTAATAGAAACGACGGAGAAATTATTGATAAGCTTGGATTGAAGATTTCCAACACAAACGCACACCCATAAGTCTTGTGCTGATACAAGCGAAAAAGTTAAACATTTTTGAAAATTTAAAGCACAAACGCAGTGATGATGTCGATGAAGGTAAATTTCACTTACACGCTTTCTACTTACGTGGAATGTTCTGAAACGAATTAATCGCGTAAGTCGAGGACTTGCTGTACTTTATTATGGGTGCACCATTTAGGTGAAACAACATTGCTCCCTATTAAGGGACAACACGTGAACGTCCAAGTCTTACTCGGGATTTGAACCCAAGCCCACAGGAACATCAAGACGCTAACAACTATACCTTATGAGTGGCCCGTATGCAATAAGAACAGGCCTTTATCCTTCCATTGTGAGTATCTTACCTCGATTTAGGTAAGTGAAACTACACCGAGCAACCATAATATCCACTTTATCCAGACTGTGCATTTGTTACATTATTCCTGCCATTACGACATCACGTGTTAGTTATCTTTTTTTCCCGTTGTTTTTCAGTAAGATTTGATGTACAGGTTATTTTTAAGGAAAGGCTTAAAATATTTTCCCACGTAAATTAATACCATGTCATTCTCTTGTTTTTTGACATTTTTGCTTTCGAAATGTTTCATAGGGACGTTCTACTTTGGACGGACATTGGGGAGAACCTGTGAATAAGTAGCTTAAAGGAAAGAAACGGTCTAGAGATTAACTTAAGAATGCGAAGTAATCATACTTTAAATATTTCAATATTACTTACAAAGAAGATATAGGAAATCCTACTTCAAATGGATGCAAATAAGTTGTAAACGAAATTTAGTTTGCCAAGTTGTTAGCACAATTAAGCAAAACGGGGAGAAATTTTATGTGAATAAAAAAGAAGGGGCATGTGTAAATAAGTCTCTCTCTCTCTCTCTCTCTCTCTCTCTCTCTCTCTATATATATATATATATATATATATATATATATATATATATATAAGACAAAGTTGAAAGTGAAAAACCAGTATGAGCTCTAAAACTACTTGCAGCCAGGAACTAAAAACATGAAAAGATAAGTATTAAATAGGTTTTAGACAGCATCTCTTCATCAGCGGTGCCGATACTGTCTAAAAACCAATGGATTGTTTCTGATAAGCATGATCTAAACCAGTGGTTCCCAACCTTGAGTACGCGTACCAGTACCGGTACGCGGACAAGCAGCTACACCGGTACACGAATGATTTTTACAATTTAAAACGAAAATCTATTAAAAATCTGTATTACAAAAAAAAAAGAAAAGAAATGAGTATAATAATTAATAATCCATACGTTTTAATATTTTAGTTTGGAATTTCTTATTCATTGTTTGTGTTGTAATACTTTATTGGGATTTACCTAATCTCAAAAGATGCCGTCTACACCTGAATGTGTTATCTATGACCGCCCCATAAAAATTTGGCACGCGCCTGCGAATTATAACTGTGTCTGTAACTGTGTTTGCGAATTATAACTGTGTCTGTAACTGTGTTTGCGAATTATAACTGTGTCTGTAACTGTGTTTGCGAATTATAACTGTGTCTGAGAAGTTTCTTGCCAAGCAGTAACATTTTTAATGCCATTTGCGACCACATATTTATGTGAAAAAGGATTTTCTGCAATGACTCCGATGAAAACCAAATATAGAGCTTTGTTGGACATTGAATCGGGACTTCGCCTTAAACTGATAAACATTGACCCCGATATTACTTCTTTAGTTAATAATAAACAGGCCCAACCTTCTCACTAATTATATATATTTTAATGTGATTATTATATTTTATGTATATGTTTAGCAATAAAAATATATCCCAAGTTACTTTTCTTTATTACAAATGTTCTCCATTGCATTTTATTCCCCATTTCAAAATTTTTGGTCTACCAGTACGTCATCAAATTGTTTACAACGTACAGGTACGGTACTATAAAAAGGTTGGGAACCCCTTATCTAAACAATAAACAGACTTAGACACCGTACAATCCATTAGAAACAGAACAATTGAATTATTAGTTACTAAATCAAAGAACTCCAAGCCTGGCGCTAGACAGAGTGGAAGTTAAGAATAGGAAACCACAACAAGACTGACGTCACAAAACTTGCAACCATGGAGCATATGGAAACACAGAAGCAGACTTACTATGGAGACTGTGTTATAGGACAATTAAACCTATATATATATATATATATATATATATATATATATATATATATATATATATATATATATATATGTATATATATATATATGTATATATGTATATATATATATATATATATATATATATATATATATGCATATGTATATATATGTGTATATGTATATGTATATATATATATATATATATATATATATATAAATATATATATATATATATATATATAAATATATATATATATATAAATATATATATATATATATATGTATATATATATATATGTGTGTGTATATATATATATATATATATATATATATATATATATATATATATATATATATATATATATATATATATATATATTCTTACCTATATCGTAAAACAGTTTGTGTCTCGATAGTAGAACTTACGTGTAACTTGTAATACGAAAAAGTAAAATGGAATAGTTTTGAAACAAAGCTGCACATTGTTAATTCTAAGCGCACGTGCAGAGGAAAGAAAAAGAATCAATAAAATACGTGAAAAGGGTGAAGTCATTGCTTTTTCCTCTTTCTACAACTTCCTTCCTTATTTTTTTTTTCCCATTCAAAAAAAAATACTTTACTTCTGTTCGTTTATTGAATGACTGCGGAATGCGTGGTTCGAATTTTAAAATTCTTAGAAAATATAAAACGAAATAAAGAGAAATTTATCCTACCTTTTTTTAAAAAAAACATAGAATTATTTCTGGTCAGAAAAAAATGACTGTGGTTTCGAGTCTGAGAGAGTAATAAATAAGTAGCACAAATTTTAATAAATAACACAAGTGTAAATAAATAGCGGAAAAATGTAAATAAAAATACGACCGGCCTCTGTATCGCGTAGGTCAGAGGTGCGCAAACATTTTTTGACCGCGACCCACTTTCTTTAAATAAAAAATCACTTAACCCTCAATGAAAAACTTTTGGTAGTAGCAAACTAAAAAAATCAGGAATACGTTGACAAGGAAGAAAATTTTTTATGAAAATCTTAACAAACTATTTTAAAAATCCAGATTTGAAAACCCAGTCTCTCACAGATGGGCAAAAGCAAATAGAGGCAATTAAGTTTAATCTTTTGCTGAAGAAGTTTTTATTGTAAGACTGTTGGACAAATTATCTATATATATAAAACAGTTCCGTGACTGACTGACTGACTGACTGACGGATAACGCACAGACCAAACCGCTGGACCTAAAGGGCTGAAATTTTGCTTGGCGACGTTTCTTATAGTTTAAGGGTGCACTAAGAAAGATTTTTGAAAAATTTTCCTTAGATTTTTTAAATTTAAATTTGTAATCTGTCTTTGTAACATTTTTTTAAGTTTGCATTTAAAATAATAATTTGAGGGTTAAAGAATTTATATCACGAGAAAGATCATAAAAATTTCTTTAAAATTAAATTTTCGAATTTTTACTTCCATTTTCGGATTTTTGGTGAATTTTTAAAGACTACTTTTTAGAATTTACTTTATTAAATGCTGATCACGAGGTTTCTTTATTTTGTGTTACTTTAATTTTGCGTCACGTGCATAACAACGAACTAAATTGACAAAAAAATTCTAATATGGTAAAATTTAACCCCTAAACTAATTGAGATGGAAGTTTTTTAAGAATTTAATTGAATGAAATTAGTATGTTTTATGGATATTAAACATATAAATTAATTGCATACATATATATTTATTTATTTATTCATTTAGCATTATTTGCATACATTGACCGGTTTATTTAATTTGAATGTACTCCGTAGCGAAGCACGGGTACTCAGCTAGTTTATAACATATAATAACACATATATTTTATTATATAAAAACTATATAAAATATATATAATCAAAAATATTTAAAATATGTGATTATAGAAAATTTAAATCATTATTTAAATTAAATAACTCAATATGATTTGAATTTACTTCGGATTATCCGCGACCCCTCCAATATCAATAAAATCTTTAAATTTATGAAATACAATTACACACAATAACTACAATATAATACGACACGCGCTATGCTTTTAAAAAATTATAACTATTAATTGGAAAATTGTAAATGAAAATAAAACACAGTTATGTACACTACATTACCATAAAGTACATCGAGGCTCTCTGTCTTGTAAACATAAATAATTATCTTTCGTATATTTGTTAATGTCCGCAAAGAAAATAGCGTATTCCAACACAGCGTTTTAAATATTATCAAAGTAAAATTATTAATACATACAAATTACAGTTCAGTACAGTACTATACAATATAGTTTAATAGCGATTAATGTAAATTTATAAATGATTATAAGATACTGTGTTAGAACATGGCACTATGAATTTCATAAACTGTTTAAATTTTATTACTGAAGCAGGTTGTATTGCTGCAGAAACTTTCCTTCTTGAGTATTGATCGTAACTAGCGAATAAATCAAATCCGTCAAAGGTAAACGAGAAAGTCGAAGTTCGACGGGTATGGAAAGAGTTAACTTCAGAAACCTACTAAGTTTCAACTTTCTTCGTTTTCAACTTGTCTTGAGGCTAACTCTCAAATTATTATCAATATTTAAATGGTATTCTGTGCAGTTGCAGTTCCCTATGCTCAAAGCTTGTACAAAACGCTTAAAATATCTTCAATATATTACGTCTCATTGATGTCTATAGACCAGTGATTCCCAACCTTTCTATGTTTACGGCACACTTGAGAGTAAAATTTAAAACTTAGAACACCCTGATTAGAATTTTGGCTTTTTCAATTTTTTAAATATTAAATTAAAGTGGAATATATTTTCGAAACATGTTAAATATAAGTTCAAATAAATGCTATATACAATTTTGATTTTATTAGTTTATTAAAAGATATAAGTAACAAACACTAGAACTGGATATATTAATACAATTTCAAAAATAACCATGGGTTTAATTATATATATATATATATATATATATATATATATATATATATATATATATATATATATATATATATATATACAGGGTGATCAGAAAGTCAGTATACATTTGAAAAAGTAATAATTCACGGAATAATGTAGGTAGAGAGGTAAAAATTGACACACATGCTTGGAATGACATGGGGTTTTATTGTAACCACAAAAAAGTTTAAAAAATGGCCAACAGATGGCTCTGGACAGCAAAACGTCAGTGACGCTGCATGAGAATCGCGTATAAAAGGAGCTGTGCATTTTCCTGAATTGTTGATGCTATTCTTCAAACTTTCAATACTCATTTCGGTGGTACTTCCGCTCTCCGCTGACATTCTCCTGAAATATCTGTGTTTGAAGGCGTTGGCCTAGGTAACACACTTAGCCAATTGTTCCTATGGTCCTATGGAGGGAATCAGATGCACCAGCAATCGCAGCATGTTGACGTTACCAGAAAAGGCACTGTTTGAGAAGCTGTACTATCAGAATGGGGAATCTGCTACTGCAGTTTTACGATCCTAACGCCATAGGAAGGGCATTCGAAAGGGTAAAGGTCCTATGACAATTACAGCTGTCAAGAGAATGATTTTGAAGTTCACGATGGACCGACATCAATAGGGATGCTAAAAGACAACATCCAAAGCCAATGCCTTACCATAAATAGAGATATGCTGTACAGTGCTGTTCACAACATTGTCCCTAGACTACAGCTATTGATGAGGAATGACGGTCGAAATGTTGAGCATTTGTTCTGAAGAACATCATCTTTACTTTGTCATAACTTGTTATGCTAATTATTGCTTTTCTTATCACACGAAGCGCCATCAGTCGGCCATTTTTTGAACTTATTTTTGTTGTTACAATAAAACCCCATGTCATTCCAAGCATGTGTGTCAATTTTTACCTCTCTACCTACATTATTCCGTGAATTATTACTTTTTCAAATGCATACTGATTTTCTGATTACCCTATATATACACTCAAGAGCCAAAACATTATGACCACCCCTACATTTTGCAATGAATTCGCCTGGATGACGTGGAAGGCACGTGATCAGGTGGAAGTGGTATTTAACTGCTGCTGGAGAGTCTGAAGAATCATTCTTTCACTTGCTAGCGGGAAGGCTGCGGATCTAAGCGACTTTGATAGAGGGCAGATTGTAATGGCTCGAAGGCTCGGAACAAGTATTTCCGAAACTGCACGACTCGTGGGTTGTTCGCGACCTACAGTTGTTAGTACTTATGCAAAGTGGATGAATGACGGTGAAACCAGCAGTAGACGACATGGTGTTGGACGTCCGCACACTATCAAAGAAAAAGGTCGCCGGAGACTGTCTCGCATGGTGAACCGGAGCCAGACAGTGGCTCAGCTGACAGCCCAATGCAGGGCCAAGTAGAATAGTATCGCAGCACACTATTCAGCGGACACTGTTGGATATGGGGCTACGCAGCAAACGTCCCACTAGTGTGCCTTTGCTGACCAAGCGTCATCGTCAACTGCGCCTGCGCTGGGTCCGGGAACATCGCGACTGGTCCATGGATCAATGGGAGAGAGTTGCCTGGTCAGATGAATCACGGTTTGTCATTCATCACGCCGATGGCTGTGTCAGGATACGCCGTCTTCCAGGCGAACTGTTGCTCCCTCAATGTACAGTAGGTCACACACAGGCCGGTGGTGGCGGTATTATGCTTTGGGGGACGTTCTCTTGGGTGTCTCTGGGACCCGTGGTTGTGGTAGAGCAGACCATGAATGCTACAGGGTATCTGAACATCATTGCGGACCAGTTTCACCCTTACATGGCCTCTGTTTTTCCAGCTGGAAATGGAATGTTCCAACAGGACAACGCCCCGTGTCACAAGGCTAAAATTGTGTTGGAGTGGTTCCAGGAACATGATGCTGAATTCCAGTTAATGTCCTGGCCGCCTAACTCACCGGATCTCAATCCAATAGAACACATTTGGGATGTCATGGGACGGCAGCTCAGAGTTCAAAGACCACCATTCGCAATATCTCGGATTTGCGTGACCGTTGCTTAAACATCTGGTACAATCTGTCTCCGGCCATCTACCAAGGACTTGTGGTATCCATGCCAAGGCGGGTTGAAGCTGTGTTGCGCTCCAAAGGTGGGCCAACTCGTTATTGACAGGTGGTCATAATGTTTTGACTCTTGAGTGTATATATAATTAATATATATATATATATATATATATATATATATATATATATATATATATATATATATATATATATATATATATATATATTAATTACACTAGAGGACTAAAATGAAAATCGGTAAAAAGAGTTTAGTTTTATTAATGTGAGACTTGCAATTGATGCTTACTACACAAATGTTAGATATCAAGCCTAACAGTTTTTTGGGGTTGAGGGTAGCAAATTCATCCACAGGAACGAGTGCATCGATTTGTATCACAATCAGTCGGACGTGAGAGTAAGTAATTCAACTTATTTATTTAAGGTAAGGATAAACATAAAAAAATATTGTCACACTAATATTTTCCTGTTTATATGTATATAAAGAAAGAACTAGCGGCAACCCTGTCTGATCTCACAGCACCCTAAAAGTGCCGCTGCACACCGGTTGGGAATCACTGCTAAAGAGACAAAATTCAAGGAAAAAAGGTCTATGCAGGCAAAATCAGTTATCTGAACAATCTGCATTATTTTTTGGTCTGGATAAACTCTTGAAAGATCACTGAACTTTTAAGAAACGGGGTCATTTAGGAGATTTTAATTATGACGCTGTTATATAAAGAAAAAAATTTTACTTTCGTTGATGAGTTTTTAGTGTCTTGGAGAGAAGATAAAGTTCAAAATCTCTGTAGGCGAGTAGGTAAAAAGAAATTAATTTCAAATGCAGTAAGAGTAGAATTTTCAAGTTTTAATTTGCGTAATTATTCATCCAGGGATTTGCAATTTAGCAGACAAGCAGGTAAGCCTACAACTTTAATAGATGTGAGGGGTAATTATTTTTCGAATTTCCAATTATACGAGAAATTACTTCCATTTCATCGGCAGAAAATTCATGAATCATTAGATCATAAGGTGAATTCTGCAGTATATTATATATATATATATATATATATATATATATATATATATATATATATATATATATATATACTATATATATATATATATATATATATATATATACTATATATATATATATATATATATATATATATATATATATATATACATACATATATGTATGTATGTATGTATATATATATATATATGTGTGTGTGTGTTCGTGTTCGTCCGTGTTCGTGTGTGTAACGAATTAGATATCGTAAACAGAAGAAAGCGAAATCCTTACAGCAGGTATTCTTGCGTTGTAGTTATTGCTCGTGGTGTTATCAAATCCAGTCAATCAATCAGGTTCAAAAATTTATATACAGATGAAATCTTAATTCAAACACGTATAACGGTTTTATGACTTATTCAATAACTAGTTTTATATTGCTATGTTTTTTTTAGCTGTATTCTTTATTTGATATGGAAATCAATTTAAATATCACAGGTACACTTTTCCCAAAAGCATTTTGTTCAAATGTTAGTGGGATAGCTCCTAGCGGAGTTCTGCTTTAAGTATTCGTAGTCCAGGAAAATTGGTTTGGAACGCTACGGTCAACTTTTTGCTACACGAGGGCTAATTCGAACTACAGTTTAAAGTCGATTCCGAAAGGCTGCAAACATCCATGCCAACAGTGGGACCCGAACCCACAGGATCTGAACCGAATGCCAGCACCCTAGCCATTCGGCCTTCATATGGCTCCATTACATACGGTAGATCTTACAGATCTCGAATATCTCGCTTTCACTGCCGAACATTAACCATCGATTTTTATATTTAAAACATAAGCATTTGGGTAAAAGTGAAAATCAAGCAATAACCCACACTGGAGCAAATAAAATAGCTGATCTTCATAAACCAAACGATTCGTCTCCGATCATAAGTGAATGGTGAGAAACAACAGGAAGGCGACCGCAAATTATCAAAAATATTAAATTAGGCAGACGAGAGGCGATGGCTCTTTTCGAAGGGGTATATTACATCAGATCAATCACAGAATATAGATAAATATAACATATATATATATATATATATATATATATATATATATATTCGTTACATTCCTGTAGACATACTGAGAGAATTTGATAAGTGAGACGACAATACTAACGCGCAGTCTGTATGTACGCATTTGAGAATGTCAGTTAACCCGCAGATTGCGCTTTAATTCAACTGAAGAAGCAAATAATTACAAGATAAAAAGAACTTCTTAAATACCACGTTTTTAAATTTTCTGTTGAATCATATAAACTAATTGCACAAACTTTCACTTAATTATTCTTTTTGACTTTCTTTTATTTGATTTTAATCCCTTTTTAATCGTTTCCACTATCCACAGACTTTATAAACTGCTAACTTTTATAATTTTTTAAAAATTTTTCGCACAATATTTTTGCAAACAAACTAAATTTACATGTATTCTGTTTTCAAAATCGTCAAACGCCGTTACGCAAAAGTGCAAGCATTGAATTCTATTGAAGCGCCACCTTGTGGATTATTTCCGAACTAACTTTCCATACAAAACAAAATTAACTGAAAATGAATTTAATTTTGCTTAAAGATTGCTAAAAGTACTAAAAGAATGCATTGTCATCCTGTTCTGAGCTGTTCTTAAAGTTTTAAATGTTTAGCTAGTCGGGAAGTTGGTTAAAAATCGATTGCAAGATTTGTACTGGACAAACAAGAAAGCGAGTTAATAAAAACGAGGTAAAAATAGTTGTTTTGATCAGAAATGGTGAACAGGTACATAACTTAAAAATTACCCCAATCTAACGCAAATTTACATTGTTAATTTTGTTTTAGAGTAGTTTGTAAATTTTTTTATTAGGTTAAGTGAGTCAACCAATAAGGTGTCGACGACGTTGATTCCCTTTTATAGGCAGTATAATCAGAATTTTTCAACTTTAAGGCCGTCTGCACACGGAGCAACTCAAAAGAAACTGATAAATGACTCAAATCACGAACCAGTCCATGATGAGTCGCAACCTATGTAATTGAATGGAGCCACGCACACGGTGCAACTGGTTACAAACCCGTCGGACGGGTTTGTAACCAGTTGCGCCGTGTGCGTGGCTCCATTCAATTACATAGGTTGCGACTCATCATGGACTGGTTCGTGATTTGAGTCATTTATCAGTTTCTTTTGAGTTGCTCCGTGTGCAGACGGGCTAATGGCTTTCGATATTATAAGATCAATCACATATTATTTTATTTACTCTTTGAATTATTATTCTGATCCTGTCAGTCATGTTAAGCCATTCTCATCTTCTCTTTGGATCCAGTTCGGAGCAAAGTGACGCCAGAATTGGAGGATAAATGACTGATAAAGAGAATAATCTGATCAACGGTAGCGTGAAATTACCTTGCATCGAGGTTATTTACAAACGTGACTGTCGTGTATTGTTATTTTAAAAAGGAAAGAAAATATCCAGATATGGAAAGTAAGGTGTTATAATGCGAGCAGCGATTGAGCTTATTAAAAGCACTTATGGAATAAAGCTCAGTCAGAGAGAGTGGTCGTGCTCAAATAGCAGACACTTCCAGTGTGCAAAGAGGCTTGTGCGATGTCGGAACTAAGCCAAGTGCCCTAGAAATCTGTGGAGTGAAATAGCGTTTTGAATTAAAACGTTATAATACCACACCGTCGATAAGTTAGTATTCGATAAGCATTTAGTTCTGATGAGTTAGTAGTACTTATTTGACGTTATACATAATGTAATGGTTTGTTTTGCTGGTGGGTATCAGAACGAGTTGGATATTTTCATGATGATATGTACATTACTTTCGTTTGCATGCTTTTTCAAAATAATGTAGAAGCTTTCCACTTGTTACTTTCAATTCATATATCTTTAAATCTTACCACAGGAACCTTAAAAACCATAAATTTAAAATGGTAAAATAAGATTCTTAAAATTATTTCTTTTTTTATTTTTCTTCCATTCGTTTTTATCGCAGTATTATAATATTAACATCATCAAATTTTCCATCACCTACAGTTATTGAAAGATAGCTTCCTAATTATACAAAATGTCCCAAAACAAACCCATATTTCCCCTTTTACAAATATTTATTAGACAATTAAAGCTTACTACTGTAACCTTCAAAGATGCTATGTAGTTAGTATGATAGAAGTGAATTTTTTGCGTTATTTCTCTCTTTAATTTTCAAATCTTATCACTTTCTTTAGATCTTACCACAGGTACCTTAAAATATGACATATATTTAGCATAGTAAAAGCAGGTTCTTTATAGCAATTCTCGCATTTTCAACTCATCTTCTACTCGCCTTTAATCGCAGTATTAAAACACCAACATTATACCTTCCTGATTATACAACGTGTCAAATTTTCTATTACCTTCAGTTACAGTTACTACAATATACTCATAGCTTCCTGATTATACAACGTGTCACTAGGAGAACACATATTTCCCATCTACAAATATTAATTAGATAATTAAATATCACCACAGGAACTGTCAAGGATGCTATACAGTTAATATGATAAAAGTGAATTCTTAACTTTATGTATCTCCTTATTTTTCAAACCTTTACCACTCTTTTTATATGTTATCAAAGGAACCTTAAAAGACACCATATATTTAAAATGGTAAAATAAGAAAAATCATTTTTTCTTAAATTTTCGGCACATCTTCCCTTTACATTTTATCGCAGTATTACGATATTAACATCATCAAATTTTCCATCACCTACAGTTATCGAAATATAGCTTTCTTATTATACCACTTGTTCCTGAGCGAATACATACTTCCCTTCTACAAATATTGATTAGGCAATTAAGTCTTACTGCACGAACCTTCCAAGATGCCATATAATTAGTGTGGCAAAAATGAATTATTTACATTATTTTTCTCTTTATTTTAAAAATCTTACCACTTTCTTTAGATTTTACCACAGGAACCCTAAAAGTTGTAACGTATTTAGTATGGAAAAGCAGGTTCTTAAAAGTATTTCTTAATTTTTTAACTCATAGTCTATTCGATTTTTATCGCACATTGCGACACTAACATCATCAAATTTTCCTTTACTTACATTTGCAGTTACTAAAATATACTCATACCTTCCTGATTATATAACGTGTCACTAAGAGAGAACATATTTCCCTTCTACAAACATTAATTAGATAATTAAATATCACCACAGGAACCTTCAAGGATGCTATACAGTTAATATGATAAAAGTGAATTCTTAACTTCATGTATCTCCTTATTATTCAAACCTTTACCACTTTCTTCATACCTTACCAAAGGAACCTTAAAATATACCATATATTTAGTATGGTAAAGGTGGATTATTTATAATATTTTTCTCTATATTTTACACTAGCTGAATACCCGTGCTTCGCCACAGAGAACATTCAGATTAAATACAACGGACAATGTATGCAATTAATGCCAAAAAAAAATAATAAAAAAATCGCAACGGATATTTTTATAGACAAAATAATGTAGAAGAAAATATTCAAATTAAATACAACGGTCAATGTATGCAATTAATTTGTATGTTTAATGTCCATAAAGCATACTAATTTGAATTAAATTCTTAAAAAGCATCCATCTCAATTAGTCTAGTGGTTAAATTTTATCTTTTACCGTATTTTAATATTTTTTCGACAATTTATTTCGTTGTTATTCACGTGACGCAAAATTAATTTAAAGTATCACAAAAAGAAAAGAAACTACGTGATCAGTATTTAATAAATTTAATTCTAAAAATTAATCTTTAAAAATTCACCAAAAAATCAGAAAATTGGAGGTAAAAATTCGAAACAGATTTCATTTTAAAGAAATTTTTATGATCTTTCTCGAGATATAAATTTTAAAACCCCCAGATTATTATTTTAAATGTAAACTTAAAAAATGTTACAAAAATAGCTTAAAAATTTAGTTTAAAAAATATAACTAGAGTGTTTCAAAAATCTTTCTTAGTGCACCCCTACACTATAAGAAGAATCGCCATGCAAAATTTCAGCCCTTTAGGTCCAGCGGTTTGGCCTGTGCGTTATCTGTCAGTCAGTCAGTCAGTTACTGTTTTATAACTGTTTTATATATATATATAGATAACATCTTTTATTCTCTTTTCATTTTAGTATTATGATATTAACATTATCATATTTTCCATCACCTACAGTTACGGTTATTGAAATATACTCTGAGCTTCCTGATTATACCATATGTCCCTGAGCGGTTCCATATATCCCTTTTACAAATATTAATTAGACAATTTCCTTTAGGAACATATTAAAATAGCTATTGTCTAATTGCCAGAGATTCTATAATTTAGATAATATATCCTTACAGACATAAAAAATAATAATAATTCCCATTTTCAAACGGAGTTAATAACGGTCTCTCGACAGTGAAAAATTAGAAGAGTAGGTCAGTAATTGTCTAATTATCCTTTTGCCGGCTGCATTCCTAAATTTCCCTGTAATTATTTGATTCCGCTCTTTGAAGAAATGAATATTAGCGTCATTACTTTCTACGAAAAATCCTGTTCAGATTTTGATATAGGAATTAATTTGTTTTGGCTATTTACATCTAACTTCCATTTTGCATGTTAATTTCAAGCATCAGATCATTGTCTTTGGCTGTTTTTTTTTTTTTTTCCCAATCCCGTTATTTAAGTTTCCGCATGGAAAAACGAAGGAGTCTAAGAGTTGGTGGCAGCTTGCGGTATATGAGGAGATGGTGCATTGTTAGTAAATTAACTAAAATTAATTTTGATTATACTAACGAAAGCAGGTAATTAGTGTCATAAAATGCGATATATTGATTATTTTATCCTAACTATGAAATGCTTTCCAGCTTCAGAAAAAAAATTCACCAAACAAATTTGAGTTAAATCGACGCACTTTGAAACGTTGGGGGATCTTTTCATTTCCTTTTCAACTTTAGTTTTGACAATGGTTTCAATACGTAAATGGCTACATATTTGGATGACAATAAAACGCATTTATTATGTGATAAATTACAACAGTTTGATAGAGTTCATTTACTGTATTGGTTCACGAAATAAATGCATAAATAAGTAAACTTATATGACCACTTGTCTGACGTATTTTCTAGAATTTTAAACAATTTCGTATTGGAAAAACGTGACCTTTTCTAATGTTACTGACTGATACTACCAGGCTTTGCTAATTTTACCAGATAAAATGCACTAATAAAAATCTACAAGCAAAACAAAAATTCCCTTGTGACCAGCGCAAACTTTACGGAATATTCGTCCTTCACTGAATTTATGTCTATTGAATCTTTTGAGAAAAAATTTTTACTTTGTCACATGGAAGGAAACTAAAATATTATACGTCTCAACGGTAAGGGAACCATTCCATTCAACAAACTGTTATTTATAATCAATATACATATGTTGCGCTGGCAAAGAGTTTACACACTGAAGATTTATTTTTTAAGTATATCTTTTAATGAGGGAAAAATAATAGTTTATTAACAATACAGGTTTTTTTTAAAAATGTATAAGAGTATTCTTTTCAATTTTCCGTATTTTCAAAATAATTTTTTTCCCTGGAAGAATTAAGTTGAGTTGAGTTGATTGAAAGCGCTACAGTCAACTTTTGCGACACATGGGCTAATTAGACCAGGACATATACTTTAAAGCCGATTTCGAACGGCTGCAAATATCTATGCTAGCAGTGAGACTCGAATCCACAGGATCTGGGAACGAATGCCATCTCATGGTTTTTTTTCTATCAAGAAACTACATAAAGTTTAAAAAATAAATTAAACACCTGTTGTTGTTGTTTCTAATGCTCCCTGGCTTGAAGTTCCAGACCAGGTCCATATAGTCTTAGGGTTGAAATACGCGGCTCCGGTTTATATAACACCATAAGGGTCGGAGTCCGTCTTGTCTAGTTACCAACTCAATTTTGACCGAGAAGCCCCAGGGGTGACATCTGGGGCGATCGTACCATCTCCCACCCTCTGTGACCTTATAGAGAGATTTTCCGGTCTACAGATTTAACGTGCCCATATCCGGCCTAGACGTGCCCATATCCGGCCTAGTGCCCATATCCGGCCTAGAGGTTTATAATGGTGTGCGTGGGGATTCAATTCGAGCACCCTCAGCTCCGAAAGCCAGCACGCTACCACAAGGCCTTCTCAAACCCATTAAACACCTGTAAATTATTTTATTGAGAAAATTAACTGTTATGTACAAAGCTAGCGTAACTACATTTAGATCTCTCAACCCCTTAAAACCCACAAGGAATGTACGGCCGAGGTTGCCTTGTGGTACAACGCGCTAGCTTTCGGTGCTGAGGGTACGCGGAGGATCGAATCCCGTTGAGGCGCCACTAAAATACCTCCATTTGTGTCGTCCCTTCATAGGGGGTAATGCTGGTCAGCCTCCCTATATGGTGCTTCCATAATAAAATGGTCAGCAAAACTGCGGTGAATAACAGGCCAATGTCTAGGGACAAAGTGCCTCCACATTATACATAAAAAAAAAAACACAAGGAAAGTAACGAAGGTATATGGAACACTGAGTGTGGGATAAATGAAAAAGAAGAATAACGTTTTTGAAATTCATAAGGTATGCGTGGAAACAAATTTGAAGATAAAAGTTTCCTTAATACACAGTGATTATCAGGAGGGGTAACTCGTTTTATAAAGAGATTTACCCTTCATCAGGCGTATAAAACATTAGATACGATTGTCTCGCGAGACAAACACGTGTAATGTCCAGTCATTTTATCTAATGGTCGCAAAGCTTGAAAAAGATTTACAGATCTTGCTCGTAGCTCGGTGAAGTCTCTGATACTTGTTAAAAATTTAAAAATAATTTTCCTTCAAAATAGAATTTTGTCTCTTATGTGTGTATATATATATATATATATATATATATATAGCCGTTGGGTAGAACGGTTTGGAGAACCAGATATGAAACCAGGTTCAGGCAAAACAATCGATGATGTGGCACCAGACACGTGGGAGAAACGATGATGTACCATTAGAAGGTTTGTTATGTTAATGTCGTTATTGTTTCTATGTATGTATTACTCAAGTAATACGTAATCCAGAGACTACTCTCCAGCATTAAGTACAAAAGTGAAATTATATAAAAGATAAGCCACGCTGGTGAACCCTTCAGTGCCACCATAACTTGAAAATAAGTAACGAGCAAATCTATTGGAGACGGAGCTGTTCCTAGTATTTCCCTTGCACGCACCAACACTCACAATAGGCTGCTGAATTTTGTTACAAGTCTATTTGTTTACATAATAATTGGGACGTTTTCGAAACGGTTTCTCCAGGGAACATTTCATTAACCTTAAAGCCTGAATTCCACGGACTAGTATCTTCGGCGGAGTCCGAACCATTAGTAAAATACACCACTAATATTTATCGTGTTAAAAAAATCAGCATCGTCTAATGGTTGAATACATACATACATACATACACACACATACACACACACACACACACACACACACACACACACATATATATATATATATATATATATATATATATATAAATACATTCCAAAACACTTAGGCATAAAGAGAAGAGGAGAATATGCGAGAGCAGTCATTGAAAAATAACATTTTTTTACAATATCGGGATAATTTAGCCTTGGCCTGAAGATTTAGAAACCCATATTCGAAGCTCAGCCCTAGTAGATGATCGTTATACACTCTTTATATGTGATATTATTTATATTAAATAACACCTGGGGAGTGTATAACGACCTATTTACATAGTTCAATAAAAGAGCTGATGTATAAATCCCAATATAAATCCCAACATTAACTAACCATTACTACATTAAAATTTATAGTATTAATAATTCTTCTAAACAGAGAATGATTTGAAAACTAGAGAGAAATTCTGCGGTTTTTCCCACGGTGGGAAATTACGCGAGGGAATTTGGGTTAAACTATAAGTGCGAATTTTGATCGGGTTACACGTGGCTTAATTTCTTAATTAAAAATGGAACTGACCCTTTCACCTTGCAACCTAATATTTATCCTAATTTTAAGTCGGTGCTAGGAATTTAAAATTACTTTACGGAAGTTTTACCAATACAGATAAATCTATGACTACAAAATATGAATAAAATTTAATAAAGTTTTAAGAACGAAGTTGCTTTTAGTTTTGTAAAATGTTACAAATAAGTGTACCTACCCAAAAAGTCAGAAAAAAAATCTGAACTGTTTATATATATATATATATATATATATATATATATATATATATATATATATATATATATATATATATATATATATATATATATATATATATATAGAGAGAGAGAGAGAGAGAGAGAGAGAAATTTTTAATGTTTTTATTTTAATCCGTTTTTTGGATTTAGAGTAATATGTTCAACCCATGCAATTAAGACGTTTACGAACCGTTGTTTTGAGGTAGAATTATGAAAATGATTACGCATATGTTACGTTTCACGCACACTGCTTAGTTTTTAAAAGCTTACATTATTGATAATAATCTTTTATGCCATCACTTACTAAAACTATTATCACACTCACTAGGAATTTTTATTTCTTTAGCTTGAATCTTTTAAAAATTTCGGCACACGTTTTTTCTTTTTAACGTAGGATTGCGTTCCTCAATAGCGGTCCTCCGAAAGGCAAAATTTCAGACGCTAAAACCGTCCGTCATCGCGAGTTACAATTTTGGCAGCGCGTTAAACCCAGACTGTATCGCTTGGGCAAGCAGTAAACAGTTAAACAGAAAAGTACAAAAATGCGTCATAATTTTGACATACATGGATATATATATATAGATACATATATACATAACACATATATACATATATATATACATACAAAAGAGGTCAGCAACGATAAATAATCCTACGTTAATAACCCGCGGTAGTTTCGTTAGAAGAGAGAGACTACCAGAATTTTTTTTTTATTATTATTATTAGAAAAAGAGTTCATGAATACGATCCATTTGGAATTAAAATGTATAAATTAAATTCCATTTGCTGACAAAGTGGTCACATTCACATGAGATAAAAAATTAATGAGATTTTGATATAACTGGAATTCAATTTTAATTATATATCTGTAATAAGAGTTACAGTGGACCTGGAGCTTTTGGAATGAAAAAATGAAGGCCTTATATAAATAGTGGGACAACTCCACTTTAAAAAAAAATGGAGTTAGCCTCACTTTCATGTTCATACAAGTCATTTCTATCTTATTTTTAAACTGGTACACTTCCAGCTTATTTCTGCTGCCAACAGAGGGCATTACAAATCAGATTTCAGCAGTCATTTCTCAGCACTCGTTAGAATTTAAGGCTCCGTATCTCAAAATGAACAAGAATGGAGTTGGCCTACAATTCAAATAAGGCCTTCAACTGTTTTCGTTTCAATAGGTAAATATGACTGTTTGGGAAAATATTCTTATTAAAGGACTTACTCAGGAAGTAGTGACAAGAAACCCGTGAACAACAGTTGATCAGCAATAGGCGCTTATCATCAAATATAATAAAGCTCATTAATAGTCCTATTTAAAAACATTTTAAAAGTAAATGAAAGCTTCTTAAAATATACCACGTTTAATTGGTTCTTGTAGAAAACTGTTTAACCGCAAAGAAAAGCCTCTTAAAATCCACAATGAGGTATTATAGTTCGCAACTTGTGGAGGACACTTAGATCGTAAATGAAAACGAATTAACATTCACTATACATGACTGGCCCTAGTGACATATATTTCAATTGTAATCGCGGGTCATTTTAAAATCTTAATTACGTGTAAAATGGGCCTTAGAGGAGAACTATTAAATAGGAAAGAAAATATTTTACTCTATAACTCCACAATAGACAGTATAATTGGGTAGTTATGGTCAGCCATTAAATTGAAAATAAAAATATCTTGAAGGTTATAATAAAAAGAATGACTGGTAGCACGTGGGAACAGTTTTATTGTTAATAAAACTTTCAAATTTCACAATAAATTGTTCAATTAGCGCTTAAAGAATATTACTCATTATTAAGAATGTTACAGTGCCGTCATTTATAGCTCATTAAAGTGTTTTATGTTACACGAGAAGAAAACTACGGAAACATAAAGCATAAGCCCCATATTAGTTTAGATCAGGCATACTCAATTTTTTTTCTCTAGGGTCTCATGAATATATTTGCTACCTTACACGGGTCGCAACATAGTACACTATACCTTATAATATGATAATGTAAAAAATATAAATTAAAACCTAAACGTATTCAAACGTTTATTAAGAAATGAGTGTGATTTTTTTTTATGTTGAGACAAACTGTTGACTATTTTAGACAAATAAGGTTATACTTGCTACACGCTACTCTCAATACGTCATCAAGGTAAGAATCAGTAAGATAACTTCTATATACGTTCTTTGCATATTTCCTTTTGGAAATGGATGATTCACTAAGATACGTTGGATGCGAGCAAACGCAAGCAGCAAGTGACACATATTTGCACAGACTTATATACATAACACATATATACATCGGTATTTAAAAATTATGTTTACAAAAGAACCTGCCTGATAATGAGTGTGAGTGATCCGGGCCCCACATAAAAGCTTGGCGGGCCGTAGTTTGAGTAGCTCTCGTTTAGATAGGTGCACTCAGAATCCATCAGAAGTCTTGCGTTCAAAAATCTAGTCTTGCAGTCCCTAGAATTATCCGATGGAACATCAGTCTTGAACAAGGCGCTCCCAATACTATTGCAGAGAGAATATAAGGGCCTGTTCACATACAATCCATCAGCGTCATCGTTTCTCGTATTGGCATATTTTAAATCAATCACAGAAGACCTTAACAGTTTCGTGGCTAATCGTTTGGAGGTTTGTAATTGGTTGAATGTATTTCAATACGAGTAGCGCTGACGCTGGCGGATTCTATACGAACTAAGTCATGATTTACCATGATTTGCATCATTTAATTCTCTAAACTTTCTAACGGAAGAAAGATGAGGAGTAATAATAATAGTTCCATACTTCTTCAGTCATTTTATATACCTAGATCCGCATTATTCCCCCCATACATATTTTTTTTCAAGGTGCCCGAATTAACGCTCCGAACAGTTAATTGTATTATTCATGACTAAGACAAAGCATGTTCGACAAAAGAAAAGCGCAATAACCTTTTTCAATACCTACACCACACGGGTAGTCCTCAAGCGACACAGTTTCGCGCGTTATACCCCCGCTGAGATTATCCTGTTCATTCCTACCCAATGTTGGTATGACACGAATATGACTGTTTTCGCCTACGTGGAGTGTATCACTTCTGTCATACACGCTGAGGTTAACAAAGAGTTTTAACTGCTAGTGTGAAGGTCGCAAAGAAAAAGATCTTTTCGCAGATTCGCGAACTAGATGAGGAATATTTCTAGTAATTCGCCACGTTCGGGATTTTGGCGGGTATCGGAATAGCAAAGTTGCCTCTTCATCGATGTCAAAATAAACGAGGTGATTAATTTAAAACAAATTAACGGACAATAAATGAAAAATTTGTTTGCCTTACGGCATGTGCTTGATTGGTTGGTTTAAGTTTAATGGCGCAAGGTCCAGGAAGGACAAGCTGCGCCAAACACATGTCGAGATCAAACCTTTAGACATATAAAAGTATTTAAACATAACAAACAATAACTGTATAAAAATTTATAACAAAAATGGTAAAATCAGTCATATAAAAGGGTGACAAGAACGGTAATGTGCTTAAGATGACCAAAAGTAAAGATGATGAAAAAAGTAAAGATGATGAAAAAAGTGATGTAAAACCAGTGATTTGTAAAAAGTGATAATAGGTCATGTATAAAAGGTGGGTAAACATTTAAGTATAAAAGGTAATAAAATCAAAGAGGGAACCCGATGGGTTAGAACACATCAGGAGTAAAAATCAATAACTAAGACTTATAAAATTTATTAAAACTAATATATATATATATATATATATATATATATATATATATATATATATAATTTATTAAATATGATAAAACAGGCCACTGTGCCATAGAAAGTTAAAAAGTGAAGGATGGGGTTATTCCCCAATAAAACGTTGAAATTAGGTGAAGAGGTATTAAAATATTTTTGGTAAAAACCTTTACAGTCGGTTAAAAGATGAAGAATTGTTAAAGTTTCCCTGAAAAAAATCGCAATTTGAACTCTCTCTTCAAAGGCGAGTTTTATGGCATGTGGTGAAAATAACTTCAAAAAATTGATTTTAAAATAAGGGGAAATTTCAGTAAGAAGAATTTTTTATGTAATATCATTTGTTCATTTACTATATATTGGAATCAGAGGTCATAACATTAAAATATGGTGGAACTAGCTAAATTTGACTTAAAGCTCTTTCAACTAAGCTTTGAAATCTGTCTTCTTCTACGACATGGCCCTCGCCTCGAAAATAAGTGATTGCAGTGATTGTGAATTGAAGATTCCTTCATTATTAAACTGGCCACTGCACATTTTAAATTTGATAAACGTGTTAAATCGACTTCTCGGATAGAGGTAGAAAAGCCAGAGTAATAATAACACGGTTTACGAACATTCCAGAATTACGGTCGATTGGTGATGAATGCCTTTAGACTTGCGTTCAAGACTGCTGGACAGCATAAGAATTCCAAATTAATGGAAGTTTACAGTACAGCATTTCATTTCAGCGAAAATCGAGGGTTTCATGGAGAAGTGAGAAACAAAATCAAAATAACTTTGGACTGGACGAAATTTCCATTTCAGACACATAAATTAACCTTTAGCTTACGAGTCCCATTTTTCCGATTCCCTCTTTAGAACGGGAAATTTCATACCCTCTTCGTAAGAACGATTATTAAGGGATATATATATTCATATTCATTCTTGGGCCCGTATTCTTGGAATACATGCTATCTCACCCCGTAAGAAAAAGGTTAAAAAGAGATCCTTCTACCGAATTCATATACAAAACGAATATAATACAGGTAACCCTCCTATAACACGGTAGAGAGGTTCCCAGAAAGTGCCGTGTTGTGGGAAACCGTGTTATATGAGACCCAGAGACAGTTAAAAAAAGGGGTTACGTTCTGAAAACTTATTAAAAACAAACATTTTTTTAAAATTCCATATATGCAACTTAATTTTTATTAAAAATAGTAAAAATTCATGTATAACACAAAACGAAAAGAAACAAAAAATAGTATTTTCATTTAATGCGATCTTAATTTAATAAATTTCGTCCTAATCACTGCTCAGTACAATCAAGCGAGTACGTTTTTTCGATTGAACGATATCACCTTCATTTTCAGAACCTTTTTCTTCATTTAGATTTTTTGCATCTTCTATCCTCTTTAAAAAATCTATAATTTTTGTTTATTTGCTGGTTCTTACAAGGTCATTGTAGATTCACGGTATGGAGATTGACAATTTTGCTGCTCCCTTTTGAATTTTCGGCTTCTTTCAGAGGAAGAGTCTGCATTCAGAAAAAAAATGATTCATGATTTTCAGCTACGCTTAGGCCTTCTTGTAATTTCATTAATGAATAAATAATAAGTTATAAATGAATAAATTATAATTTGTTTATACATTTTCATGTAAAGCCACTATAGTTCATTATTCCTTCCCGTCTTTATTTTAAGGTAATTTAGTTTTTAAATGTGTTAAACAAAAATCCTGTTATCTAGTGCTATAGAAATACAGTGATGTACAAAGGTTTTCGCAAATTTTTTTATCGTGTTAGAGCGAAACCGTGTTATAGGTTGCAGTGTTATACGAGAGTTCCCGCAATTTATCTTATCGCGTTAGAGCGAAACAGTGTTGTAAGATGCCGTGCTGTAGGAGTGCTACCTGTATTATAAATTTACGAAACTATAATAATACAGTTTCACACAGCGTTGACGTAGAAACATGATAAATTGTGGGAGAAACTTTTTAACTTCTCTCAGGAAAAGCCAGATAGTTTATATGAACACTTGAACAAAATGAATAGACTTCTTTAAACACTCTATTCACTAGTTTATTACACTCTCTTTAAATGCAACTTAAACGAATAGGAACCGAATTATAGACTCTCTGCTCTCCCGAAAAGGTCCATTAAGAGATTTAGGGAAATAAACAGTGTACCGCTACATACTCTAAGCACTGTTATGATACCAACGAAACAATCTCGAAACTTGTTTTTAATTCCACGTCGTACGATAATAAATTTTAAATTTTAATAACCTTTCTAATGAAATCTGTTTCCACCCAGTCTGCTTCTTAGTAAAGCCACTATATCATAACGAAATTTATTTTAGCTAAATTCCTTGGGACTGCAATTATGACAAGCCTTGGAAGGCAACACCCCTAAAAACAATAGATCCTGAGAAAAGATTCAACGTGAAAGTCACGTTTAAGTAGATTTTACATATATGTTTATTTTTCCCGAGCGGTAGGTACTTTGTCTTGAGACATTGACCCATCTACACCACGAATTCGTTGGCTATATTATTATGGGCGCACCATACAGGTGAGCTAACGCTGCTCCCAAAGACAGCCAGGAACGTAAATATCTTATCCAAGATTCAAACCCAATTCCATACCGTAGAGGCCCGAATCGTTGACCACTATACGATGTGAATATTCAAATAAAAATTACGAGAGATTTTGTTGCGTTTTCAATCACCTCTGTTGCAACTCCTTGAAAGAACTTTAGAGGGAACACAGTGCGATGTTCAGAAGATTCTGAAGCGAATATTGTTGGATAAGGCCTTTTTTTATTTCTTATTGCAATTATATTAATTATTAAATAATGATAAGTATGATAAATTTAAGTGAAAGGCCTAATGAATCGTAAAATCCTGGTGATGGACGAATACTTTGGCAATGAAGGAGTTGACCCACACTTTGGCACGACATTTTTCTTCAACACGGAGAATATTAAAATACATTCGTCTTGAAATTTATATTTGAGAAATAAATGTTTGGTCTTTTATCCAAAATTTTCCATTTATGAAAGCCATAGTTCAACAATTCGTCGAACGTTTCTTTTACGTTCAAAACAAGCAAACAAACACACACACACACGAATTAAAATTAAGATTCATCAGGTTAACCGGGTCAATCAATAATAAAACCAAATTTGGTTAATCCAAGAGTTGTTTTTGCTATTAACATTTAATTTTCATTCATATCATCCAAACATTTATTTACTACCTATAACGTATATTAAATTATTCTTGCCTAACGTTTCAAAATAGTTGCCAAAAGGGTCGATTATTTATCTATTTATCCAATAAAGAACAATAAGATCACTCATAATGTGAAAACATTTATCATTGCTTACCTGTGTCAGAATGTTCAGTCATTTTCAATAACCAACACAACTCCTTCCAAGGGAATGCTTATTTTAAAAGGTGCATCTGTCTTTTACATCTAACATTTAAAACTAACCGTCGTGATATTATGTGGTTTTTCTTATCACCTGAGATTTTACTGAAACTTGTTTCCTAACTTGATTTGAGTAGGTTACAATTAATGACTAACCATAAGTCTGGTATTTGATGATATCATGCATTTCCTACCACCTATATGAAATCTCGGGGAACACCAAGACAGACCAAGAGAAATCTGGATTGCCACTACAGGGAAAACGATAAAACTTCTCAGAACTTCCTTCAAATGACATTTAACACTCTTCATCCCTCCAGAGTCCTCTAAGAATGTTTAAAAGTAAATGGTAAGGCATTATACATAATCATAAAAAATAACTTTCACATATTTTGAAACAAATTACAACCAGCCTGATGCCTAATTGAGTTTGAAAAGATTTATGAATTCTGAAGAAGACTAAAATATTGACGGCATTAAATTCTGATCTTGTAAATAAAGCTAAATTTACATATTTTCCAGGCATTCATTGCATTTAATATAACGTAGGGTAGATTTTATTAGTCAAAAGGTCGTCACAAAATCTTCAAGACACTTTCAGATATAAAATCTAATATTTTAAACACATTCAAATTTTCTTGTAGCTTACTAAAAGACCTGGCTAAAATAACTGTTTTCATTAAAATCGCAGAATATTTTGAAGTTCATGAATATTTTTGAACACAGGCGGAGTTTCAAACATCTTACAGAAAGTGACCCAAATTAAAATAGTCACTAAGTGACCTCTCAATTTTACTAGTTTAATAAAAGATCATTAATAACTATAAACATTAAAAATGAATCTCTATGACCATTTCTTTATGTCAGAAGGAAGCAAAAAAGGCAAATAAACGTAAAACCTTGAAAATCAACTTTAATAACTTAAAAAGACCGCATTGAACCTAAGACATCATCGTCTCTTTTCTGGCGAAATCGACGCCAAAATGGCGTCAACGTTCTTACTTCTATTTGGCAATGAAATAATCTCAAGACTTACCAAACAAACAATAATTCCGTATGCATCAAACCCAAAAACGCAGTTTTGTTACAACTCTATTACTTTATTGGTATAAAACCGAACCGTACACAATCAAGCATTACAGCCTTGAAATTTAAACAGCTATGTGGAATTGTTTAATTTGGAGTTGCTAACCAGTAAGGTTTTTAATTTTCTCTTTTCGGCCGCACCCTTTGTAATTCTCATATATCTATTTCTCTTTTGCCGAGATGAAGAAAAAACTATTACTTTTAATATGGAAACGCAAAGGACTGCAAGCATTTTGAAAGAGACATATTGAGAAATAAAACACTGAAAACAGACAAATGCATCAAAAAGCCAACGGAACTTACTCGGAACGTTTTACTTAGTAAACCTTTACACGTAAAAAAAATAAATAGCGCTGTGGAAAGAGAACGTGGGATTTTATAGATAGCACGGGTTATGAAAAATTTACTTAACGAATAGATATAAGTCAAGGGTATATAACATGAACTGAAACCTTTCTTTTTATTAATATGAAAATCAGGCAGCGGTCGGTTCGAGACTGTACTTCGTCTAGGGTCGCGAGTTGTATAGATCACAACTGAAGCGACCTTTTACAACTCTACCTTTTAATGTTTGAGGCACTGTTGGGAACGAGATTAGAAACTTGGGACACCCTTGTTAGAATTTTAGTTTTTAAAATTTATTTTCAATATTAAATTAAAGTGGATTATATTTCAGGCCCATGTTAAATTTAAGTCAAATAAATACTTACACAAGTTCTGATTTTATTCATTTATCTAAATATATGTGTAATAAATCCTAGAATAGGTTATATTAATACAGTTTCAAAAATCTAGAGAACTTACAAAGGAAATCGATAAAAACAATTTTATTAATGTGAGACTTGCGATGGATGCTTAGAGCACAAATAAATGTTTGATATCAAGCCTAACAGATGTGGGCGTGAGGATAGTTAATCCATCCTTAGGAACGAGTGTATCGATTTATGTCACAATCTGTCGGGCGTAAGAGCAATTCCTTCAACTTAATATTTATTTTAAGTGGGCCTTGCTATTAGTTTCTGTTTAACCCCTCCTCCTAAAAGAAATTCTAGTGGCACCCAGCACACCGGTTGGGAATAACTGTACTACGATTATGAAAACGTAGTCATAATCATCAAGAAACTGATAAAGAATTCAGAGAGACAGAATGAGATATTTGGAGTGTTTGGAGTGAAATCATCACTGTACACCAGAATACCAGTCTATATCTTTACAGCTGAACTGGATTGGAGTTCTACAGAGAAAGAGATAAGATTCAAAGAACCTTTACAAAAAAAGATGATTTTTTTTTCAGAAGAAAAGTCATATTTTTGGAAAATCGTAAGACATAGTAATCTCAATACTTTCGATACGCTTTCGGAGTATTAAACTCATTTGGCTACAGCAGAACTTTACAGAGAGGGGTCACAGTTTGAAGCCGATACGGCATTAACCCTGTTAACTATAGAAATCGAATTTTCTGACTCTTGCACCAAAGACCCAGCTTCTTGGCCTCAGTCGATGACTTGATTGACAAAACCTAGGGCATTAAAATTAGTTTAGTAACCTGCTAACCAAATTCGTTTAAAGAGAAAAATGTGAGAAAAGTAATCTTTAAAAGCCCTATGTTGGCTTATTGTTACTTTTATTACTTTACAAATGTTAATATCATTTCTGTCCTGCAACTATCGCCTTTCAACAAGCCTTGCTTATTCAGTCTAAGCCTCATTATATTTAAACTAAAATCTACAATAATTCGATCGAAACTTTCCTAACCGTTAGGAATTTAAAAAAAATTATACTCTAACTTCCATACTCTAACTATTATACTCTAACTGCTACATATTTAACATCTGCCCAAAGCTTATCAAACTGGTTTTTCCTAAAATAAAGAACATCTAATTTTTTTGTGAATCTTTATACGGGGTACATAAGGGAAAATTATGAACTATCATAAAAATATTTTAGAAAAATATTCATTAATTGGCTGATTCCTTCTAACAACATTACCTGAAAATATATGGCTAATTCTTCAAACCATTGTTAGTGTTATATCTTTTGAATTTCTTCTATCAAAACTCCACAAACTATCCCAACAATATTTAAAATATTTCATATTAAAGCCTAATGACACAAGATATTCTACGGAGATAACATATTGCTCGATACAATTTTTCCCGAAAATTCTAGAAGGAAAACTTACCGGGTACAAGAAACATTTTAACAAATTTCCGTTATCAAAGAGAGATTATATCTAGAGACGCCTCAAT
Organism: Dolomedes plantarius; assembly: GCA_907164885.2. Classification (NCBI taxonomy): domain Eukaryota; kingdom Metazoa; phylum Arthropoda; class Arachnida; order Araneae; family Dolomedidae; genus Dolomedes; species Dolomedes plantarius. The sequence continues at coordinate 184,698,964 of OU015491.1, read as the reverse complement.
TTTGAAATGCTCTCTTTCTAGCCAGCATCTTCCTGAACTCTAGCACGGTGATAGCCGAATGGCTAGGGCGCTGGCATTCGCTTCAGATCCTGTGGGTTCGAGTCCCACTATTGGCGCGGATGTTTGTAGCCTTTCGGAATTGGCTTTAAACTATAGGTCTAATTAGCCCTCGTGTAGTAAAAAGTTGACCGTAGCACTCCAAACCAATCTTCTTGAACTACTTGCAGCAGAACTCCGCTACTAGCTAACCTACTAACATTTGAACAAAATGCCTTGAGTAAAAGTGTACATGTGATATTTAAATTGAATTCGATATCAACTAAGGATACAGCTTAGGGAAAACCATAGAAAGATAAAACTAAATATTGCGTAACTCATAAAACCAATGTACGTCTTTGAATTGACATTTCATCCGTATATAAAGTTTTGAATTTTTTCTTTTTATAGGAAACTCCTCTAAACTCTCATCAAATACGAAAAAGTTTAAAGAAACCCCTGAAATCATACCTTTTGGGGCACTAGAAACAAATATTATAAAATTCCCCCGCTCACACACACAAAAAGCGACATTGACTCATCACAACGGCTTTTCCCGCAGTACTTACTCTTTATTCAGCGAAGAAAACCTAGTTCTCTCGTAACGAGGAAGAAAAGAGGCAAAAACTTGGCCTCAAGTTAGTTCAACCTTTTCAGCAAGGCCATAATCCATAAAGGGTCATTTTCATTTCTTTTCTTTTCTTTCCTGGATGTTTTTCTCTTTTGTGAGCATTGTTTGTTCGAAAATCCCTGATGTATTCTAGAGATGGTCGTCAAGATTTTATTTTAAAAATAACTTTCATCTTCTACGACTCGCTATAGGACATTCATAGGTTTGTTTTCTGCAGGAATTATGAATAAAAAGTATTATACATTAGTCACTGAATGATAATTTTTGTTTCTTACACTACTCTACACATACGAGCATTTGCTTGTCTATAATTCCACAAACAAAAAAAAAAAGTGGTAATGCTTCAGTTTTCAGTTACATTTTAAATTAAATGAAACCAATTTTGAAATGCTGTGTGTTCTTAAATATCGATATCGATGTCTTACTAGTAAAATTAAATTAATAAGAATACAAATAAAGCTACGCTTACTGCATTGATATTAATCATTGTTCATAACTTTTAACCTATTAAGCGATTTTTTCCAAATGCCATAAATATAAAAAAAAATTACCATACTTTCTTCTCCATGCATAGCTGGGCTTTATTTCGGAAACACAGCAATTGTAAATTTTCCCAACTAGATGTCATTGCAAGAAATTATAAATAAGAATTTAATTAAGACAGATAATATAGCTTACAAAAGTTGTCCAAGACATCTTTTGTAAGCTATGAAGACATATCTAAGTGTACAAGAAGACATCATATGTTATGCAACGTAAAATACAAGCAGATTCTTAAGGGATGGTCCCAAAACTTAATAGTATATCAGGGGTATAATCCACCCTATTTAACAGACAGGCTTAAATTTAGAATTTATATTGTTATTATAAGCAGAATTAAACTTTGTGTTCTTCAATGAAAAATCCCACCATTAAAAATCATTCATAGTTAATAATTTTTATATTTTATGAACAAAATTGCAAATGTTCATTGAATCTCAAAATTTTCACAGTAAATTAAAACTTTTATTTCGGTGTAGCAATGTTTAACCCCTCTCACAAAGAAAGCTAAACTAAAGATAAATTTTTGATTCAGCTTATTAAATACACAAAACAAAGCGATTCTTAAAAGTTAAACATTGTGAAGAAATTGTTTTTCAACTTATGGCATTCCTTTAGGTATCTTAGTGTTGAACATATATGAGCATTATCTGTAATTAGATAACGCGCAGTAGAGATATTAAAAAATTTAATTTTAAGTAGTGGTCCTACTTTAAACTTTACCATTTTACCAATTTTAATTTCTCTTTCGTCCTTTTTCTATATATATATATATATATATATATATATTAATTAAATACCTCAACCACTTAAATATTCTTCTAGAATGCAGACGTTCTAAATCCATTCCTATATTCATTTACTCAAAATGCTCTTTGAGTAACTCTCTGAGAATCTCTATAGCTCTCACCCGTTCTAAATTTTTGGCCTAAATGCGAGACATCAGACACGACATTGCCTCTATTAAAAAGGAATCATGCAACCTACATTTATTTCTAAGGAAAACTATATTGTTCTTAATTTTCTTGGAAAAGCATATTTAGACATTTGTGAATTCTCAAAATTAACTATCAACGTTAATGCCCCCAGCCTGATGAACACCCTCAATTACTAGTTCGACACTAATTGTCAATTTGAATTTTTATTGCCATTTTATTAGTCAATTAAATTATTCAATCAACGAAGGAATCAATTAAGTTCGTGTAATTGTGGATTATAAGATGCTGAATGTCTTATACCCTTCAACGGGCGAGCCCGTGTACAAGGTGCAAAATTTTCGTAATTTTGAATGGTTTGTTTTTACATGTAAGGTTTGAACGTTCTAAGCAGTTTCTATCTATAGCTACACCCTTTCTAATGCAGGTCTGATTTTCTGACCCTTATATTCCTTTCCATTCATTGTTAGTCGTGATTTAAACGTGGTAAACCAGTGATTATACTGGATTATAATACGACAAAAGCAGGAGTTCATGTAGTCGATCCAATGGGCAGCTATTACACGGTATCCTGCATATCACGAAGATGGGAAATCTCATTGTGTTTTAGGTTTTGGGACATAATAGGAATCCTTTCGCAAGTGTCCTTAGATCCAATAAACCGGACAGTTTTGAAATAAGGTGATTGTATCTGCATTCTTTGGCCTTTAATTATACATATATCTTAATATTATCAAAATTTTATATCTTGTCATAAAACGCAGAATTGTTATTTTCAGTTTGGAAAAAAAAGTTTATTACAAAAGGAATAATCATGGTTGAAAGAGACTTGAACTTTGTGCCACGCGCGCCAGCACAAAGCGTGGCACAAAGCATTGGCGCGGGCGCGCCAATTTTTTTGGTTAAACTGGATCTGCAAAGGTAAAGATACTTAGGGTCTGTTCGCGTAGAATCCGTCAGCGTCAGAGTAAAAAATTTTCACCAATAATATACTAATCATTGACCCATTTAACCAATCAGCGCCAACGGAATCTTTAACACTTACGCTGACGGATTTTCTGTGAACAGGCCCTTAGTCAGAGGCAGTTTTTTAAATAGGATCTGATAAAGTCAAGAGGCTAAGTCGTGAGTAATACTTTATATTTTTAAAAACTAAATGAGAAAGTTTACTCTACGCTATTCAGCCAGAGTGTAAATAAGTTCGTTAGAGTCATTCGTAAAGGGTAATTATTTTGTTAACACTTGGAGTATCACCTAGTTATATCACCTAGTTATAGCTCTGGGTCCAAAAAATCTAACAAGAGATAATAGTGGTTAAGTGAAGGTTACAGACTCTTCCTTCCCCCATGAACGGGGAACTTAGGCAACGGTCGTGACGACTTAATCAACAGTCGTGACTTAAGGAAATCGCCCTTAAGCTTCGAACACTAAAAAACCAAATCAAGCACGAGTCCAGAGAATATTTTACGTACAGATCACGCATATTCATTCCATATATTAAATTTCTAAAAGAGCAATAAAATCAATTCTAGCCAACTATCAAATTAATTTCTCAACCATGGACACAGGAAAAATATCAGAGAGAGAATGGGTGTACTACATTTTTTTTCTTTTCTGGAAATAATTTCGAAAGCTAAGAAAAGAAAAAAATCCCTAAAAAACTCATTTTTAGAACGTCCACGAGAATAATCGGCCTTACGAAAATCGAAAAGAGCGCAGTAATCGATAAAAGGTTATTGCACTGTACCTTATCTTGGTATTTAACATCCTGCACCCTACTTAACTATCAAGAAACCAGATTTGGCCGTAAACTAATGAGCTTTAAATGACAGGTTCTAAATTAACAAGGATTTTAATGATTACGTTAAAATAAAATCAGGTCTGGCACATTTTGCACTATCACTTATTTTTTTCTCGTTTTGATAAGTCGAGTGTGGAAATAAAAATCCTAATATACTTAAAATTAGAAAATTTTGCAAAAGAGAGTAGTGATACGGTAGAATATTCTATAATATATAAACTCTTAAATCCCGAGGTTTATATAACACCAATTAACGGATCTTAACACTTAAACAGCATAAATACACTGCAGGCATGTTGTGAGAAAGAAATATTCTGGGATAAAGGCACTATTTCTAACATACTAATTTATGAAGCACCTAAACTTTGAAAGAAGGTTTACGTCTGTAATCAGATGAAATAATTGAATACAGCAGAGAAAATTAACTCATATAGAGCATTAGAATATCATTTTCATAGATGCAGGATACCGGTAAGACCAGTTATTAGGTCTCGCTTCATAGTTCTGCTTTGATCTGAATTTTGCATGACTTGTCTTGTTACCACATCTAGGTTTTCTTGTTTAGATGCATTTTCTGTTAAAACCTGTTTAAGATTTTAAGAAGTATTTTGAGAAATAGTGATGATCTGAAAATAAAATTAAGAAAAGTGGCTTGGATTCTTAAATTATTACCCAATACCTCACCCATTACAATGATGTTTTAATTCCGAGCTCTCAGTCAGAATCTGAACAGCTGAGTTCAGATGAAATTCATTGCTGATTGGCTTAAGAATGGGATCTTATATCATGCGTTAATGTTTAGTATTTTATGATTAAATCAATACACACTAATAAACGTTTGTGTAAGGGCTCGAGGTAGCCTAGTGGTAGCGCGTCGGCTTTCGGTGCTGAGGGTGCTGGGATCGAATCCCGACAAACGCCATTAAATACGTCTGTCTAGGCCGGATTAGGGCACGTTAGATCCGTAGACCGGAAAGTCACTCTATGAGGTCAGAGAGGATGGGAGAGGGTACGATCTCCCAAGCTGTCCGCCCTGGGGATGGTCGGTCGAAATTGCGGTGGCACCAGGCTAAATCGGACTCCAACCCTTGTGGTGCCATTATAAACCAGAGCCGCACTACTCATCCCTCTAGCCTATATGGACCTGAAATGGAAAAAATTCCTGCTAGGGGACAATAGAAGCAACAACAACAACAACAAACGTTTGTTTCTTTTTATCATATTTACTATAGACTGTGATCGTATATATGGTATCTACAATCAGTGCCGTAACTAGCCATTCCTATGTCTTGTGCAAGAATTTACATTTGGGCCCCTTAATTAGGTATTGCATTTAAAGGTTTGGGAAAATTATAAAACAAATACAGCATTTTGGGCCCCCCTTCCAAGTGGGCTTTGGGCGAATTCCCCTGTTGCACCTCGTTACGGCACTGCCTACAATAACCTATCTTTAACATAATTTTTGAAGGTAAAATTTCAGACATTCATAGAGAATACAATTCTCCCCACAACTGGGAAAGAATATTCTCTCTCCTGCACACAAACAGTACACGAAACGGCTACAATCAGTATACTGACCGCTTGAGTCGGCCCAGTGGTACGGCACGCTGGTTTTCGGTGCTGAGGGTGCTCGGATCGAATCCTGGTGTCGTGCCACGAAATATGCCTCCGTTCGTGTCGTCCCTTCATAGGGGGTAAAGCTGTCCGCCTATATAGTGCCCCCCCCCAATAAAATGGGCAGTAAAATTGCGGCGTAGTATAGGCGAATATTTGACGACAAGTGCCTCCGAATTGGAAAAAAAAAGTATACTGACCACAACATGTTGGAAAATAATTCAGTCAATCAGGCCATTCATAATTAAATTTTAGAGTATTACGAAGGTCGCTGCTCTGTTAGCTTCTTTGAGCCGTCTTGACAGGTTTATTAAAAGCCGCCGACACTTAGCAGTCTTCCTCGCCTCAATACAAATTAGGAATTACCACAATTCCCCCCTTCTCTTGCAGTTGTCTAGAGGGAAAAAAGAGGAAAAAATCTCTCGCGGAAACCTCACGTAACGAGATGAAAAAAAAGGTACTAGCGATTTCACCGATATATCCTCGTCAACGGACCCGAAATAAATATTCATTTTATGCAATCGTACGAACTTACAGCAGGGTGACTACAGATTATGCCATCTGAACCTCAACGGTGAAGGCAAGATTTAAAAAGGTCAGCATCAGATCTGGTTTTCGCTGGATTAAAAATCCAGTCAATCTGGAACTTTCGATTTAGAGCTCATTAAGTAAGAGTCGATCTAACCTCACTCACATTTGATAGGTAAATAAAATGCAGATGCGTCTTGACGCAACGCTTTAGTGCAATGGCCTTTCATCAATTAACGGGTTATTATTATTATTTTTTTTCTTTTTTAATTCCTTCAAATGCATTTTTAACGCAAGGGAAAATGTTGCATAAAGTATTCAAATATTTTAAAATACATTGACTGTTATTTAAAAATTTGAATTTTTCGAGAAAAAAATATTTTGAGAGAGAGAAAAAAGGCAAAGCCCCATTCTGACAATTTTTCTCAAAAAAGGAATGGCTACCATGCAGTAATTCTAATGGAAAGTGTACCAGCTTACATCACATGCAGGCTCTGACTACAGCGTAGGCTAGATGTTTTGGGCGCAGAGCACCCTAGTGATTAAGGCTGTTGTGTACTAACCCTATTGGATTCGCTGAACTCAATGTTAACAAATGGAGAAAATGTGTCTAAGGATTTCCGACTTAGATTTAAAGATTTTAAAAAATTTTAATAAACAATAGAGAGAGAAATTTTACACCTTGGAGCATTTTTCGCTTTTTTTAAAAATGCAAATATTTTTCAGCTTAAATTATTCTGGGAAAAAATCTGGTATAGCGTGTTTTAAACACTCATCAATTTCTTCAGTGGACGAAATTTATAAAATGGATCCTGTCACAAGGTGCAGAAAAGTTCAGGTTATCGGAAAATACCATTTTTATTGGATTATCAGAATTTATGTAGAGGTAAATAAGAGACAAATTTTCTCCAGAGGTTAACATTGAGGTGAGCGAATCCAATAGTACACAGCAGCCTTAACGCGTCCGGATTTGGTACTGAGGGAGCTCCGTTCGGGTTATGGCAAGCACTAATGAATGCTTTCGTTTGTACTCTGAAAATAGGCACGTTAAATATGTAGGTCGGAAAGTCCCTCCATAGGATCAGTTGGGGTGGGAGGAAGGTAGTTCCCGACATGTGTCTCCTGTTCATGCTTAGTCTAAATTGTGGTGACAGCACATTCACCTTCTAGGAATTCAACCCTAGAAGGCCTTAGCTGCTATGGCGAACCCTGTCTGGGGCATTGGAGGATAGAGGTTTCTAACCTTATTTTGTTACGTAAGCTTTATACGGTTTTCTGAGACCTTTACCTATATTTAGCGAACAACTCAGTTCTTCATTTTATAGAATTTTATTGAAAAATCCGTTGTCTTCCCGATGCTCACAAATCTTCATGCGAAACCCTGGCATTCCGCAGAACGCACGTTGTGATGCACTGGGCGAGGATCAGATGGTTTGGACAAAGAGCTCCAGAATTCTTGGGGACTCAACATCCTCCCAAAATATAAATCACGCAATACACATCACGCTGAAACTTAACATCCCACGAAAAATTTCCATTTGTAAGTATAAAAATATGAACATCGAAAAAGGTGCAATATTTTAATTTTCCCCCGATTAAACTTATAAAGTACAGTAAAACCTCGTTAATAAGGACTAACTGGGAAATCAGGAAAATCGAAAATCAGGAAAATCCGGGAAATATGTGTAATAAGCAAAACAAAATCCTTAACTAAGCAGACTTAACCGTTTATTACGATAAAAAAAACGATGTTTTGTAACAAAATTACATAGTATTGTTTACGAGATATTAAAAAATTCAAAAATAAATTTTCTGAGTCAATCCACGTCAACTCCCTGTGACACTCTAGTAAAGCTTTCTCAAATTCAACATAAAGCATTTTATTACCATAATTTATTGTACAATCTATGCAGGAACTGTATATTGAATCAAACTAAAAAGCGAATATTTGGCGTACTTATAGTTACGTTCTTGCTATCATAGTTATAAATTATTATCTAATGTAAACATTAAATAAAAAAAAAATCTACAAATCTGATTCGGATTATCCGGATATTTGTATAAACGAGATTTTACTGTGCGCTGTTGGCTAGGAAAGAATGATATTCTGGCAACTTCAAGTTGTTTTAATCGGACTCTGGATATATGGAAAAGAAAACGCAGCGAAAGTCAAACTCATAAGCCCCACCAAATCTGTAATAGTTCTGAGATTCTACATTTCTGAGATTGTAAAAGAAACATCCTCGTAAGAGGCGAAGGAGGAGGATCGAACGCTATGAGGCAATCTCTTAAATAATATAAAAAATACAAACCCCCTCCTCCAATTTTGAGATGCTTCTAATGTAACTGCATTCTTTATAATTACAAGATAAAAAGAACTTTTTATATACCATGTTTTAAAATTTTCTGTTGAATCATACAAACTTGATAATTCTATGTATTAATAAATACTTAAAAAAATTTTTTGATGAATTATCCCATCAACTTGAAAGAAAATGTATCTTTTAAAATTATACATCCCTTATAGATTTTAATTTAGTTCAAATATTTCTAACTTTGAAATACCGATATTGTGCGTTAAATAAGACACACTAAGTTCTTTCGGATCGCAAAATAATTCTACGGGCAATATCTTTGAATTTAAATTTTTATAATGTTGTTTTCCAACACAACGATTTGAACCTGGGTATTTAAAATAATTACAAGATAAAAAGAACTTTTTATATACCATGTTTTTAAATTTTCTGCTGAATCATATAAACTTGGCAATTCTATGTATTAATAATTACTTAAAAAAATTTTTTTTGCTGAAAAAAATTTTTAAGTCCATCAACTTCAACCATCAACTTCAAAGAAAATGAAGTTAATTGGAAGTTAACTTGCGTTTAACTTTTCGTTCCCGTCCCGGCCAACAGATGGCTGCAACAGTCTACAATTAAATTCAGAAAAGTGATTAAAAGTGCGAACGTGTTCCGATGTGTTAAAGAGAGAAGTTACTAGTTTGGCATGGGAGGTACTTCAGTTTTACCAGAATAAGCGTGATGATACGAAACGGTTATCAATTGTATCTCTTTAATAGAGCTTTTTTTTATTCTAAAAAACAGTTTCTTGTAAATTTGTAAAAGAGTTTGTGGGAAAAATAAAGTTTGGTTAAATTTTTCCCTAAACCCTTCTTTTTTTTTTAGTTGTTGTCACGCGGTTAAACTTTATTTAAGCCGAATTCCTAAAACTTTGAAAATCGAATAGATCATATTCAACATCAAAAATGTTCTACTTAAAACTTTTCCTATTGATACTGGAGTTCCTTAGTGGTACATTTTTTGGAAGAAAACATCCTCCTTCATGTGATATATATGTACATTTTACTTACGAATCAGTACTGCAAATCCTTGTCTTACAAAACACTCGAGTTAGAGACATTTGAAGATATTCTGGAAATTCGACAAACGGATCTTCACAAAGTCCAGGTGTGAGAAAGGCATGGGTGGGCGCATCAAACTGTTCAGTTTCTTTTCATATGACATTGCACCTCTGCTAAAAGCGTGTTACATCTCAAAATAGCCATATTTTCAGGATGAGCTAAAGTAGATATATAGCGAAATTTTCATTTCTTGTTTTATGAATGCCTATGATAATTTTGGGACTAATTGTTCGAATCACTTCAGAAGGCAAAACTATATACTATTAAAGTTGTTTTCAATTTTTAAAGCATGATTTTGAATTTTAGTTACAAGATATAACCCTCCTCTAGTAACCTCATTTTGTCGACATCGACTGAAAAGCTTGAGGGAATACTGTCATATCTCTATTCTACTGTTATATCTCTATTCTAATCTAAACGTTTCACAATACAAAGAAAAAAAACCTTGATAACATGAACAGCAGGTTAGAAAAAAATGCAAATTTATTCCCCCTCCCCCCAAAAAAAACACACATTTATTTTCCAAATAAAATTTAATGAACCTTTTTATTGCAGGAACATTTTAATACAACAACATTAGGCACTGACAAAAATCTTATTTTCATTCTTTGCTCATGAGCAAGTGCCCCCTCCTAATTGTGGAAAAGGATAATAAGCGCCATCTAGGAGACTGTGTTGGTACTAGGCTTATAACATTATTCGAGAATGAGAAGCACTTCTTATAGAGTATTGTGGTGCAATTATCTCAAAATTGAAAATTTCGGAGATGTAATACTCTTCTAGCAGAGGTGCGACATCTCCCGGATGCATTAAGCTGTCCGTTAGTTTTCGGAGGCAATTCGGATTGAGACAGTAATCTTCGGGTTTCAATTTAAGGATTTGCATAGAAAGTGCATAATGATACTGTTTTTTAAATAACTTTACATATTGTGTAAAGTAAAGATTATAATAGCTTTATGTCTGTTGACATATTCTCGCATGAGTAAGCCTGTTAACTCAGTGGTTATTGAGCTCTTAGTAACATTGGTGTTTCATGACAATTATTAACAGTGGGGGAGTTTTTCCCATTATACGAACGCTGATTAATTTCTGCTGTAGGTATTCGTATATGTTTACAAATTTCCCTAACGCTGTTGTTTGTTAACTTTAAAACACTGCCTAAATTGTTTTCGTCCAGTTTAAAGAAATAGCATAACCTATCATTATAATGTCTTACAACAGTGACAACCACGATGGCATGTTATCTGTAATTCACCACTTCAGTCAAGCTCTTTTTTTTACATTTTTATTAGCAGTTCTCTAAGTGTATCCAAGGATTTCAAGGCAGCTTTGTATAGTTCTAATAGATATTGACCCAATTAGTTTAGAGCATTTCGAAACGGAGAAAGGATGACGGATGAAGAAAGCCGCAACACATATAAGGAGTTATTAATAGCACTTACAGCATTAACGTTTAAATATTACTCGTTATTTTCGTACGCAGAACGAATTTTTAGCGCATAATTTGACATAATTTGTACGCCTACGTTTCCGAGAGCGGAGTCAAGCGACACCGCTGCTTCATTGCCATTTTGCCTGTGCGGATAAGTTAGAATCATAAAGAAATGAAAACTCTTTCAGCAATCAATCAAATACGTAATTGATATGCCATAACAATCAACTGTATATTAACTTTGCTTTACACGCATGCCTATAGGGCATAGTTAGGGGATGTTGACAAAAACAGAGCCCGGTTTTTAATGATATTATGCATTTTAGAAATAAGAAAACTAGGTAAAGTAAGCAGGATCTTTTCCTAAATAAAACGCAAAAACTGTGGTTTATGCAGCATAGATTAGAGGAAACACAGCAGAATAATGGAAAGTAGTCTCTCTTAGTTCATCACTATGGGATTATTTAAATATATATATATATATATATATATATATATACACACACATATATATGTATATATATATATATATATATATATATATATATATATGTGTGTGTGTGTGTGTGTGTGTGTGTGTGGCTTGGTACAACATGTGCTCATGTCAGTTTTTACCAAGAGGACTTTGTTTGCTTATGTCTATTTAAAAAATATTGTTTTCAATGTAAGAAGTACCCAAGTCTGTACAATAGTTTAGAGAACAATTTTAAAGCATCGGACAGACTAGAGTACTTCTCACATTGACACATTGAAAATAATATTTTTAAAGAGACATAAGCAAACAAAGTCATCTTGGAAAAAACTGACTTAGGCACTTCTTGTACCCAGCCACCGATATATATACATACATATATATATATATATATATATATATATATATATATATATATATATATATATATATTTATGTCTCATGCAGACAAGAATGATCTCCCTTCAGTTAAGACTATTTTGATTATTCTCTGAAAGAGGACAACTGCGCAGTGTCACTAACCCCTTCCCCAAATTATAATAATCCCTTAGAAGGAGGTATTTTTAAGTCCACAAGATTTAACACAAAAGGCACTACGACTGTTGACGAGGCACAGGGATCGAAACCAGGATCTCCCTGAGAATAGACTATATGCTAAATCATATGGCTGATCACAAATAACTAATCTTTCTTTCCTGACTGGCATTGTTAAATAAACCACACGTTTAATTACTCCAAAATCAGTTTTCAATGCCCTAAATGTTTAAAAATAAATTTTATTGTACCACTACAGAAATCGTATGACTTGCAGCCAACTTCAGCATAAATATTGCTTAAAGAGAGTCCAAATTTTCGTAATTTAATTGAAATGTATGTTGAAAATTTACGCCAATTTTCATCAAGTGAAAAGACTTTTACCCATCTATTAGAGGGTTAGTGAAAGAACTTTCCCACACACACACACACACAAAAAAAAGCCGTTTTGCTATGAGTAACACGAGGAAAATCCAAAATAAACCACACCATTCTTCGCTATTTCGTTCAGAGGAAGCAATTTTCCAGAAAATATCACATGCAGAAAGTAAATCTGAAGTGTTTGTCGCAGCGTAAAAAGTCTTAAAAAAAGCACTCTCCATAAAAACGCAGAGAATTCCTCCGAATAACAGCAGCATGGCAGATTAAATCCATGTTTAGAAGGACGTCCTCCAAAATCTTGGGGAGAGTGAGAAACTCGTTTCTTGCCGTGCATACGTTTGTTTATCATTTTCTCTTCATTTGACCGCGTTCCACTTCGCAACAGCCATCGCAAGAACAACGAAATGAGTAACCACCGTTGCGTCATGCGCGACTTGTACATTCACTCTTGCCAACAAAGGTTAAGACTGTGATAATAAGGGACAGGAACACGGAGGAAAGGATGTGTTTATGTCAGAGTAAAACGTTGGGCGGTAACAACCAGAATGGACAGAGGTTTAAAATCCATTGGTTCTTAATCTCGATAGAAGACTGTCTTCATTCACATCGATTTCTAAAGAGATGAAGAACTTTAATTATCCTAAAGAATATCTGTCAATTACAACCTGGATTCAGTGGTGAAGCGACGGTAACGAGAGCTCATGGGTAATCCCTAGACTGTGTTGCTTCCATCTCAAAATTAATAGACGTTGTAACTTTATATTACAGTTTCGAAGCATTAAACATCACGTTAGGTGTTTAATTGGGCTTCAACCCGGGAGTAAGATATCCCTCATCTGACCCAGCCCATGACTACGCCTCTGCTTAAATGGATATATGTTGCTTTTTAATTGGTCCTAAGAATGACAACGAAGGGTTCTCTTAGCAATCTTTTAGATCCTTAGCATTATAGATAAGAACCAATGACCTTGTGATCTAGACCTTCCGCAAAGAAACATACATGTACGGCGTGTCCTGGAGAAAAACACGGCGTGAAACACTAATTAGACTGATGGACACAAGTTTAGAAATTTCAGGTTTGAGATTTTACCTTCAAATTGTTTTTTGAGATTACAAGACCTGGACGGAAATTCTAAAAAGGTGAGAAATTTTTGTTCGTGGGTGGGATCAGGGTGTATATATTTGGGAAGAATTTATTTCACAATCGGTCTTATGAGTAACTAGCTGAAAACCCGCGCTTCGCTACGGAGTACATTCAAATTAAATACAACGGTCAACGTATGCAATTTATGCCAAAAAATAAATATATATATTTATAATAAATGCGATGATCAATGTATACAATTGATGTAAAATATATATCTATCTATATCTATATATATATTTATAAAAAAATCGTAAGGGATATGCATTTTTTTTGGATAATATCCAATTGTCTGCTGCATTAGAAAGAGAAAAAAATATTTTTTTTGTCTATTTAGTTGTTACGCACGTGACGATAAATTTATTGAAACTACCAGAAAAAGAAATCACGTGATCGGCATTTAATAAATTAAATTCTAAAAATTAATCTTTAAAAATTCCCCAAAAATCAAGAAATGGAGGTAAAATTTCGAAAAAAATTTCATTTTGAAGGAATTTTTATGATCTTTCTCGTGATATAAATTTTATAACCCTCGATGTATTATTTTAAATGCAAACGTAAAAAAAGTTTAAAAAACAGCTTAAAAATTTAATTTAAAAAAATCTAAGAAGAATTTTTGAAAAATCTTTCTTAATGTACCCCTACACTATTAGAAGAATCGCCATGCAAAATTTCAGCCCTTTAGGTCCAGCGGTTTGGTCTGTGCGTTGTATGTCAGTCAGTGAATGAATGAGTCAGTTACGGAACTGTTTTATATATATAGATAGATATAGATTAAACGTTTGTCACTTGGAGAAACGTTTAATTGACAAAACGTTTACAATATAGACGTTTACAATATAAACGTTTACAATTGACAAACGTTTATAGATACACATTGTTATCTCAAAATTAGAGTAAGAGATGAAATAAAAATACAAAAATAAAAAAAGGATTTTAAGTAAAGAATGTTTTTTTAATTATTTTAAGCACCTAAAATAATATTCAAATTAATATTACGTTACTTAATAATTGTGTGCACGGCCGCCATCTTGGATTTTTTTGCTCCAACTTGGCGATTTTACCGTGTTTTGAGGAGTGGAAAAATTCTCGCCAATGTGTTTTAAGCGTTGTTTTCAAAACGCTGGACTTTGAATTTTTTTAAGCTTTTTTAATAAAAAACACCTGTCTAAATTATGAAACTTAGAAAAATTTTTGAAAAATCATTTAAACGTTGGACTTAGATTTATTTTTGGGTTTTTGATAAAAACCACTTTTTTCTGAAAAAATCATTCTGAAATATTGGAAATTTTGGGTTTTTCTTTTAGCTTTTTTAATAAAAACGACCTTTTTAAATTGTGAAACTTAGAAATATTTTTGAAAAATCATTTAATCGTTGGACTGAGATTTTTTTTTGTCATTTTTAATTAAAAACTACCTTTTCAAATTATGATCCATATGAAAAATTTGGTCAAATGAATTTTACTTACAGATAAAATTTCAATGCCATCTATTCAGTTTGCCCTAACTCTTTGACTAATAGCAATGAATCACCAAAATATTATGCTAATATATTGTTAATTAGAAAAAAAATACAGCATTTTCGCACCACCTAAATAACTTGCAATTTAAAAATTATCTAAAATTCAGCTTTGAAAAATGTAAAATAATTATGAACCCATAAATTTATGGTGAGTAACCAGATCCTCTCTCTCTCCATTGTGGTAATGAAATTTTACTTCAGATTTGACCTTAACCAAATATTTGGTGCATACAATAAAATCGGGACAAGGATTATTTGACCATTTATCCTGCTGTGTTGGAAATAAGACAAAAAAACCCTTTTACTAAACCAATAACTTAACCTTAACTAACTTTTTAACTTAGGTTCCTGGGGAGAGAGAAGTTGAACTTCAGTTATTTAAATTTATTTGTAATCCACTACAACTTGGAATTATAAAATATTTTAAAATATATTGTATTTAAAATGTATACTGAATTTTACATTTTACGAAAAAATGATGGCAGACAATTTTTACTTCAAATAAATGAAATGGTGTATCATTATAGTATACTAATTGACAATCGATAAACAAAATTAAAAGCAACTTAAATTTAATAAGTTAACGAAAAACTGATAATGGATTCAAAAATTTTCAACAAAAAGACTCTTAGTTTTAAAAATAATTTACTCTTTTGAGTATAGTCAATTTGACTCAGATTTCCAGGTCAAGGCCAAGATCTGACCTAAAATTATTATACTATAATTAAAAGATCACATCAGAAATAACTGTTTGATCTTAAAATTAGAGAATTTGACATTGGGTTATTTTTACCAGAACGCAATAATTATCGCCATGCGAAATGCGCCAAACCCTGGCGGAAAAATCCAAGATGGCGGCCGTGCACACAAATCCAGAGTATCCCCCCTAACTTCATTTCTACTGATCAGATATACATAATATATAGCCTATGACCATCTGGAATAATGTACCTTTCAAACAGTGAAAGAATTTTTCAAATAGGTGCAGTGGTTCCGGAGATTACCCTCCATGTATAAAATCTGCTCTCTCTTTATATATTAGTATAGATAACGAAGGGTAATCTTGAGAATCCGTTAAGCCTTACGTTACAAGATATAGGAACCAAAGAACTTCAACTGCTTCCAGTCGATCTTTACACAAAGAGAAATACATCTATGAATTGGGATAACACAATTAATTGTTGGTGCATACATGGCAGTGAACTACATGATAGTTCAGGTTTAGGAAAATCTTGTGCTTTCAGATCTAGTAGACGGAAAATTTTCTTAATACTCTCACCTGGTCCCCAAAGAAACATATAGAAACACAAGGTTCTAAAAGTTTATAAAAACTATCAATAGCAAACGTGTTGGATACTTAAAAAACTCTCGGTTTTAAAGTCATCTGAAGACTAACAACAGAATCAAAATTAAGACATTTTAAAATGCATTATGATGCGAATATAGAAACGAGAAACCTTTAAGGATTGTCTTGAACCCGATTGCCTTGTTTGTATCGGACAAAAAGTGAGGCAACAGCGCAAGTGGACGCAGATTGAGCAATCTGTGGTCTTGAAATTTTGTAGACAAGCTAAGCAAGAAAAAATACGGAAATTATGAAAGGGGAGAGTTATGAATTACTATTTATAATTGAAGACGAACCGGGTAAAAAGAAGTCTAGAAATCAGTTCATTTCAAAATTTTCAAAAGGCAGACATCAAGTCATTATCATAACGACCTCAAAGATTCTCGACTAGAAACACAAAAATTTAAAATCCGTTAACGTTTGATATAGACTCTAAAAACACGAGGAAACTCATGTTTAAACTTAAATAAAGAAATACTGCTAACAGCAGTAACTTAAATGCAAACATTTTCTATAGGTTAGAAATCTATTATCTTCATATTTAATTAGCATTTTCCAAATCTACTCATCCTCCCGCTGTTGGCCAACATCCAGTAGAGGTACTTATGTGTGGCGGAGTACCATGGTGAGGGAACCGCATCTGTCAAGTCCACGAGACATTCAGAAATAAAAGGAAGACTCTTAAGTGCTTGGCAGAGACTCTTTAACTAAGGGAAATGTGTTTACATTGGAAAAGAGACACGTTTTCTTCGCGTTAAGAGTGAACTACCTCGATGAACATGAACTTCGAATTATCTAGGTTCTATAACTTAATTAAAAGGGACAACAGCAGGTTTAGTACGGGCAAGAGCTTGTGCAACGGAGTGTACATGGGTAAACAAGACACCAAGGCGACAAAGTGAATGTCCCCTGCTCAGATGGGTTGAGGGAAATGTCACCGACAAGGAGGGATAGGTGCGATTATTCCTATATCTTTAATATTATACATCTGTATTGTACATCTTTATAGTTTAATAAAGTCGATGGCGGTGATGACATGAGGTCTACTTTTGAAATAATTTTTTCACATCTGCGAGTGCTTTGATGACGGCAAAATTACGCTTTCCTTGATAATAAGAGTAGCATTATTTATATCGATTATTATTTTTCAGTGCTTGAACAAGATGAAGTTCATAGCCCGTTTTCGTTAACAAATTACATTTCAGTCATGGGATATTATTTTAACAGATTCTTTTAGAAATATAATATTCTTTTTTCTTAGTTTTACTGATAATAAGATGCCAGAAAATCCAGCGACAACAGATCAAATCATATTTACTTTTAAATTTCAGAGCGAAAATGCGTTAATTTTGGCTTTTTCTTAACCACTAACTCATGTCATCTCTTTATTAGCAATTGTTATTACAGAGTTAAATAATAAAGCAAGATTTTTCTTTATTTTTGCTTAATATTTCAGATAAAGAAAAATACAGTAAAATGTTTTTCAGAGAATCTAAAAGCATACATGCAGAAAAATAAAATATAAAATTTATATCTGAAGAATTTTAAAGTGGAAAAAACTTAGAAAAAAAACATGTGAAACGTATGGTAAGGCAAACTGTCTAATAGGGAAGATATAAACTTGGGCTTGTGAGGAGGTGAACACTATTTCTAGGAACATCTCGTTTTTTTTCCATATTTTTATGTTAATTCTGTCTTGGCATCTGTCTGGTCATCCTTTCACTTTTACAAATTACTTTACAGTCATTAAGCATTAACCAAAGTTTGCGAGTAGAAAGAAACCGGGGTCAACGAAGCAAGAAAACTCCTGTAGCCCTTGATTGTTTGAAAATTACCGTGGCTGATACGAATCCGGTTGTGTAAAGTTATAATATTAAATCCCCATGTTTCAACAAAGGCCTGTAAAGGTGGCGACTGACTTGTAACGTAACGCTGTAATGTAAATGCTCGTGGCGAACATTACATTAGAAATGTACCCATGTTTCTTCGCGAATGCCCATTTTGAATGCTCGGCTCAGAAGGTGCTCCAATTCAGCCAGTTCAGAGCGACCTGCAATGACTTGTAATGTAACGATTAAAGGGATTCGCGAAAAAACCGACACGATTGGAGCACGATTGTTCTACTAATAGCGGCTCGACTCGTCGCTCGCTTTCAGGCCTTGACTTATCGAATGCTCGTGTTAAATTTCATTACATTACAGTGTTATTTTACAAGTCAGTCGTCGCCTTAAACAGTAAAAGGGTTTAATTAAAAGTATTAACTGAAGGTTTAAAATTCCTCCTGAGAGAGAAAGTCTTTCCTATATTTAATACTAGCTGAAAAATCGGACTTCGCTACGGAGTACATTCAAATTAAATACAACGGTCAATGTATGCAATTAATGCCCCCCCCAAAAAAAATGAATATATATATATTTATTTATTTATAATAAATACGACGATCAATGTATGCAATTGATGTAAAAAAAAAACGGAAAAATATATTTGTAAAAAAATCGTAATGGATATTTTTATAGACAAAATAATGTAGAAGAAAATACTCAAATTAAATCGAATAGAACATACTAAAGAATACAGTACAGTTAATATAGTACAGTTTCAGGAACATTTCTTTTACTGTATTTTAATATTTTTTTGGATAATGTCCAATCGTCTGCGGCATTAGCAAGAAAATTTTTTTTGTCTATTTCGTTGTTATGCACTTGACGCAAAATTAAAAGAAAAGAAACCACCTGATCAGCATTTAATAAATTAAATTCTAAAAATTCACCAAAAATCAGAAAATGGAAGTAAAGATTCGAAAATGATTACATTTTAAAGGAATTTTTATGATCTTTCTTGTGATATAAATTTTATAACCCTCGGATTATTATTTTAAATGCAAACTTTAAAGTGTTACAAAAACAGCTTAAAAATTTAATTTTAAAAAATCTAAAAAATCTCTCTTAGTGCACCCCTACACTATAAGAAGAATCGCCATGCAAAATTTCAGCCCTTTAGGTCCAGCCGTTTGGTCTGTGCGTTGTCTGTCAGTCAGTCAGTCAGCCAGCCAGTTACGGAACTGATTTATATATATAGATATCCGACTACGAACGGCTGTAGCGCTGAAAAAAAAATTATGCATATAACATTAACTTTCTTTTGTCATACGTACGTAAGTACCTTCTAATTGTAATGACCTACAAGCTAATCGATATCTGAAAATCTAAAAAAGAAATACAGGTCATTATATGTATTTACATGTAAAATTTTAGTAATTTTCCACGAGATTTTTTATAAATGCAGCTATAAATCAACAAATAATATACCTAGAACCAAATCTGTTACATTCTTAGTATTATGAAAAACATATGTGAAAAATTTCATAGACATATATATCATGGTTATCACAAGAGTCATTTACAATTTTGATGAAAAATAAGTTCTTCAGAAAACACGATTAAAGTTTTCAACTTGTATTGAAATTCATAGCTGTTGCTGATCTTTGAATCGCTCTAATTTCATTTCTAATGATCGTATCGAAAAAATAACGCAGATTTAGAAACATAAATTAACAACCTTTAAAAAAAAGGAATAAAAACAATTTCGGAATTTTCGTCAAAATCGATGTTTTAAACGTAGTCGGATACCTTAAGTTATAAATCCAAGGTTTGTACAATATAAGGTCAGTGTGGTTCGCCTAACTTCAAACATAAGTTTCATTTTTAACAGACATTCGTTATCTAAGCTTACATTATCTTTCACTTTAGCTACTTTAATGTGTCACGGGCAGAAGTCCTATTTGTGGTATTTCTGTGTTTCTTGGTGAAATTTATGAACAATATCTTTAATAATTATTTTACGGAATGTTTCACATCACACCTGAACTCCATTCCCTTTCGTTTAAACATATACTACATCATTGTTTATTCTACATCAAAAGTCGGCAGATATTTTGATGCTGCGTATATTTAAGTTATAATCCATGGTTTGTACAATATAAGGTCAGCGTGGTTCTCCTAACTTCAAACATAAGTTTCATTTTTAACAGACATTCGTTATCTAAGCTTACATTATCTTTCACTTCAGCTACTTTAATGTGTCACGGACAAAAATCCTATTTGTGGTATTTCTGTGTTTCTTGGTGAAATTTATGAACAATATCTTTAATAATTATTTTACGGAATGTTTCACATCACACTTGAACTCCATTCCCTTTCGTTTAAACAGATTCTACATCATGATTTATTCTACATCAAAAGTCGGCCGATATTTTGATGATAAATGGATTTCATTAAATTAAATAAAGAAAAAGTTCATAAATATGACTGAACTGCATTGCACACTGATCAGAAATCAGTCATAGAAAATATGAACATGCATTGAGACATATCAAGGACAGAAAAATACCCCGAGAAAATAATATCTTCAAATGAGCAATACCTAGTACAGGACCTGAATAAAATATCGAATTATGGTTCTCACAACTCGACAAGGCATTAATAAGGGAGTACATTATTTTATCTCGTTCAGATTATAAATAAATTACTAGTTTCCTGTCATTTATCTTTTGGTTTAGCGTTAAGATATCTTGATCTGCGAGTTATTTTTATTACGAACGAACTGTATCAGATTTGCTTTTATTCCAATCTTATAAGAATAGATAAGAATCCATGGTTGTATAAATTTAGCTTTTACTTTATATGTATCAGAGATAAACTGTAAGCTACGTTTTAGATAATAACACATTGTCTATATATCCATCTTAAAAACCCTAATTCAAGGTTTTGTATTAAAATATTTCTAAACAAACGTTATTGATTATTGATAATCACATAACGCATATCTCAGAGATAATATCTATGGTGCCCGGTATAAATGGCTTAAGTCAAAAACAGTGATTTAAGTATACCAAGTTATTGGCTTTTATACCAATCGCAGAACGATAGTTTCGACTTGAGTCTTTTGTACAAAGAAATATACTTTTGTATACAAAATTGATAGACGTAGGCCTTTTATACAAGCCAAAAGATATTATTTTTTATATTTTTTTTATCAATGCTAACAAATATCTAAAAATCAATTTTTTTTACTTAAGCACTTTATACCAGGCACCATAGATATGCTATGAAGTTTTTCAAGGTTTTACAAAAAACAGTATCTAATTGAGAGTGATTTTAATTACGAATGTATTGCATCAGATTCGCCGTTATATGAATCTATACCAATAGATGAGGGAACATGGTTGTATCCATTTAGCATATACAAAATGCCATTAGACAGAAAGTGAAAGTTACAGTACAGATGCATAATACAATGTTTATTCATCGTAAAAAAAACTTAATTATAGGTTTCTATGAGTAATACACGTAAAAAGAGATTAAGATGTTGAATTTCTGCTTCCAAATGTGGCATTTTCTCTTTAACCTATATATGAAAGATGAATTGAAATTTCAAGAAACAATATTTTTTTTTAAATAGCCAAAAAATATTAATCGATACAGAAAATAACCAGTAGCAGCAATTGATTTTCAATTGCTCTCGGAATTTGATGTTTGGTAAGAAAAATCATTCGGTAGCAAGATGCTATGCTATAGTCATCAGTGATTCTCAACCTCTTTTTCGTCACGGTACACTTTTAATAATTTAAAAACTTCGCGGCTCACTATCAATAAGATAAATTTAAAAGAATTTTACTTGGATAATTGACTGACTTACATATAACATATTTTGTAAAAATAGCATACGAAATATTTTTCATTGAAATATAAAATGAAATTATGCTACAAAGTAAACAAAATGTTTATTTAACCACAAATTACATTTAATGGAAAATTTAATAGTCCAGAGCAACCAGTTACCAGTCCAGAACTGTAATAGTCATGCGCATTGGTTCACCCAGTCCCCGCTAGGAGGGTAGACCTGATTGAACTACTGTCTGACGTCGCTTATGTATGGGTATTCGCAGTGGCGGCACATGAAAGTGCCGCGACACACACACACACACATATATATATATATGTATGTATGTATGTGTGTGTGTCGAAGTATTGCTATACATATGAGAAATATTGCTATACATATTTATACTAAGAGTATTCAATTGAAAACAGACAGTTCGAGATGGATAGTCGTCTCAATCAGAGGAGCGCACGTGAAACAGCACTTAGAATCACAAGAGGTGCTTACTGTAAAAAATCTCAACCATGGAAGTTACCGATAATAAATGAGATACGAAACGCAGAGGCGCTAGCATCAAGATCGAACTTAAAACCCTTGCGGCCAGTTCAAGAGATAAAAAACTCAAATGAACAGGTGAAGAGAGTGAACGGGGCTTCTTTAAATTAGATTAAGATGTAAGCAGTTGCTTCATTAGGAATAAGAGCCGAATTTTTTATTGGTGTTTGTAAATGGCATAAAATGCGGGTTTTTTTTGCAAGGGTCTGCAAAGAAAGGCAAATTAGAAACTCTTTTTATTATCCGAGATTTTTTACACATTTCGTGATCTCCGATCCTAGCCATCAACACAGGTCCATCACTGGTTTTCTGACAGCGACAACAGAGGGTGAAAATTTATTTTAGTGTTTAGGAAATCATAAGCCGTTGTGAGATTTCATTCCCAGTGATTATGCTGCATCTAACGACGAGATAAAAAACAAAAAATGTCGAAAAGGATCTAATAAATGGTGTTCTGGATGACTGAAAGTCAAGGGATTCATTCTTAAGACGAAATAATGATGTTTTCGGCCCCCTTCTAAACTCGGATGCGATTTAGAAGGCTTTAGAACAATGGCTCTCACCTGGGGGGGGGGGGGGCTCTGGGGCATAGGCATAGCGTGCTTCTAAGTTTTGAGGGTGCACAAACTGAATTCAGTGAGGGTCTCCTCGGCGCATTGACTACCAGACAGTTCTTAAAATATGAAATATTATGATTTTTTTATAAATTGAATAAAAATAGAATTGATGTTTGAGTAGTATTCAAGAGTTATACAATGAGAAAAATAAATATAATATAATTAAAATTAGAAAAAAAATATAAATCGAATTTTTGTTATGGATCATATGATTGTTAAAAACTATGACAAGGCTAAAGATATAATCGGAAACTTCAGCTTCACAGTTTGAAAAAGTGGAAAAAACTCAACTTTCTTAATAGTTTTCTACATTTTTCCGATTTTAACTGAAATTCTATTAAAGTTTTAATTTATTTCAAGTTAAGTTGGGAGGGCACGTGCCCCCCGACGCTACGCCTATGATCTGGGGAGGCGTGAGTGATAATTAGGGGGTGGGGGGGGTTAGCAAATGATATGTGTAGAATGTATTTTACTAGCGTTACTTACGTGTTTCTAATCTGGAGTTTGCGATGGTGGGGGGGGGGGGGGGGTACGGTCTGAAGGTCACATGAAGGTGGGCTTAGACATAAAAAAGTTGATAACCACTGCTTTAGAATATTTTTGAAGGCCAAGAAAATGTCGAAAACTTTCACGACATCAGCTATTTATAAAATGGTATCTGTGAAAATCGCTGATAGAAATTATTGGACACCTACAAAAACATTCTTCGAGAAAAGCTAGAAAGTATTTATAATAACGTACTTTCCATATACTTAACATACCCTTATTTGCGGACAGCTGCAGAACAGAGAATTTCGCCTGTAAATGAGGGGTCGCCGCAAAAGAAGCAGAGTCAGCGAAAAAACTTAAATGTCACGTATCAATTTGGTTTTGTTTTTGAATAATTAAATTCGAGCGTTACAGAGCATAGACAAGATGTTTTACAGACAGAGACGAATCTTCAAACACCATCTGGCACAAATCTTCACTGATGTACGAGTTTGGGTCTGGAAGACACAGTAAGTGAAACCTGCTAACCCTGCTGAATTCCGTCAATTTTTGGTTGAGAAGGCGTTGGGATGTACGAAAAGTTTTTCATTGTTCTATCTCTAAATGCCTTAGATCCGATCCCGAAATACTTCAAAACTGAGGCATTTGATGAGATGTAAGACCGTGAACTTTAATAGCTTTCTCCGAGTTCTAATTTCAACCCGACCGAATACCTTTGCGACGAATAACAACAGCCAAGCTGAGCGAAATGCTCAATATCAGTGAATGAATGCTTTTTTGAAATAATGAAGAAAAATTCCTGCAGCAGTGATTGAAATTTTAGATGGATAACCTTTCTGGCAGAATAAAGTCTAACAGTTATGAAGATAGACCGAGACTCTATTAGTTTCTTTCCTATTAAATATATACATCTA
Source organism: Dolomedes plantarius (assembly GCA_907164885.2). NCBI lineage: Eukaryota > Metazoa > Arthropoda > Arachnida > Araneae > Dolomedidae > Dolomedes > Dolomedes plantarius. The sequence goes on along the minus strand of OU015491.1, from coordinate 184,674,392 downwards.
TATTTCCAGTTACATATGATCAAAATTTCTTGCTAAATTTGAATGAAACGTAATTTTATAGATTAATTTTTTTTCCATGTTTCAACATTTTTCTAGTAAAATGTTTATTTATCTTAAAATAATTCAAATAATAACAATAATATTTATCTTCAAATATGTACTTATATATATATACATACATATATATACAGTGGAATCTCGATCGATCGTTTTCGGATCCATCGTTTTTCCGTATGTGTCGTTCATTTTATCCAGTCCCAACCGATCATATTGCTTTGTTATGTTTCCGCATCTATCGTTTTCCCGCATTTATCGTTCATTTCAATCGGTCCCTTGAAAAACGATACATCGAGATTCTACTGTATTATTATTAATATTATTATTATTGTTTATTACTTTCAAATAGTGTGTTCAGAAGAATTCACATCAGTTAAAAATCTGAAGATAGTAAATTTTTCAAGAAATTACCTAACTGGTCCTTAGGTCAGATTCTGGAGTCAGGAAAAAAAAAAGAAAAGAAAAACCGAATAAAGGTAATTAAATGTAAATACCGTTCTTCCGACATGGCTATAGAAGTAGTATGATTTTCTCACAGTAGATGGCAGCACTATCAAATGTCAATGGAAGTTCGAAGGTTATCTATTTGTAATAACCAAAGAATGCTGTCAACAACAAACTTCTTGATAACATCATGAAAAATCCGTCGGGGAAAACCCAACGAAAAGAAAAAAAAGAAACAAGTTATTGCATCTTTAACTGTAATTCTTACTCTCTGTTGTCCAAATTCTTAATAAAAGTTCATAATCAATTACGTCTAAACAATCGTAAAAAAGTTGTAAATTTGAAATTGCATTAAAATTCTTCTCGCTTTTTCAGTGGCACGAGTTTAAAAATAAATTCTAGTATCTGAATGTCTTATCGGCTGATGCAATGATAGGGAAAAGGAAGTCATTGCCCGATAACAGCAAATAATTCATAGTTGAGTCGTCAATCGCCAGAAGCATTTCTATAAAAGGTACTAATTTATAAAAAAATCTATAAGAATTTTATAATCTATTGAATCAGAGAAACCAATAAAATACTAGCTCTATGTCAGAGAGAGAAAGAGATATATCCCAATTTTAATTTTAATTTTAAAAAATAAACATCCAATAATGACCATTAGAAAAACTTTTCAACAATGAACTTGATACCTTTTTTATTTATTTTTCTTTTTTCCCAAGTTAAACACTATTTTCCCAACTCTGAAAAGTAGTTCCGATTCATGAAACTCGAGGTGTGAGTTCAAGACGATGAAAGAGCCCTGTTGGTAAAAGTGTTAATTAAAAACAAAAACAAAACAAAATATTGCAATATTAAAAAATATATATAATGATACTCAAGCTATGTTTATTGCTGATAATAATTAGATGACAGCTGCCGATCCAGATTGTTGGTGCAACTGGAATGCATTTATGGGTAGAGGGGATACATATGATGAGAAAAGGAATTATTTTTGGAGTTTCAGTGCCATAGGGATGGGACTTCTACCCCCCCCCCCCCTACTTCTTCATGATTGCGCAACTTTGGAAAATTACTTATTGTTCAAGAATGCTGTTATTATGTAGAAGATAGACAGCATCCTAATATAAAAATCGAAAACTTTTAGAGAGGGAGGTATCTATCCAATTTTGAAAGTCCTGTTTACTTTATACGGTCATTTCAGCGTTAACAGCTATTCGGGAGGAAGTAAAAAGGAAATGTGAAAGTTAAAGGAGTGATTAAAAATAAAAGAAAGAGATAGTAATACTTTAGAAGGGGAAAAAATTGGGTAAACACACTAATGAATTATTCCTGTATCATATGTTTTAATTCCTAAAATTTTGTGCGTAAAAGAAACGAAAGAGAATAATAAAGCCAGAACGAGTCTAAAAAGAGTTACAGCTCAAGACGTTTACGTCAATTGCGGTTTTTGGCACGCAGTCTTGTTGATCATAATCCTTTGTAAACCGTCCAAAGCACTCCAAACAAATCACTCGGCTGTGTATTTTTCACCAGCCGTTTTACTATCAAACTCTGGAAAAAAATAAATAAATATCCTAACGATATTTTAACAGAACACAGGAAATTCTTCGTTATGCTTTGCAGTGTGGAAATAAGTTTAATAAATTGTAACAAAATTTTGCATAATGTAGCTTGATACCAACATCAAGAAACGTAATACTGTTTCTTGATGTTTTTGTGATTAATAATTCTTAGGATGTTCAGTTCATTATAGATATGTTTTTAATCGTATCATAAATTCAAAATATAATAATGTATTTATTCATATTTTTGCATTTCTTAGTCTCTACTCACATTTTTGCATTTCTAATAGTAATTAGGGTAAAGGTACCGGTAATTGAACATGAGCTAGAAGTTGACCGTTTGCTTTAAAATATGCAAAAAATAAGGATTGTAGCGATGTTAACGTTTTTAAATAAATCTATCTGACAGAGATAGCACTATCTATGGTCAAAACCATCTTTTGGATTTCAGTTCCTTAATGAACAAATTCCTACCTAAAAACTGAACGAATTTCGATGCTCATCCGAAATTTGGACAGGCAATTAAGAAGATCAAAATATGTATGCAAAATGTAAAACTCGAAATATATATGCTGTGCCTGAAATAAATTTTATCTGGAATACATCTTAATAACTAGATGTTTTGTTACACATTTAAATTTTATTGTGAACTGTATAAGTTATTTTAAAATTAATTATGAAAACAAAATACTACTACTACTTAAGAACTGTAGTTTTAAACTACGCAAATTTTTTAATTGTTATTTTTTAATAGTGGTCAACTACTAAAGCAATGCAGGTCAACTACTAAATTTTGATGGTCATCTTCTAACGCAAAAGCTGAGTTTCCCAAAATGGATAAAACTATTTAAAAGCTTCTTTCACAAAAAAATTACAGTTAATATGCTCATTCAGGAAGGGTCTAAGATAAGGTTAATATATGCTTTTTTTTGATTCAGTATAATCTATTAGTTGTATTGCAGTTTATATGGAGCACTTCCTTTAAATGGTCAACTACTGGATTTTTACCTTACATACATTTACCATTCCACGATACTCAAAAATTTTTAAAAATAGCTTCTTAAAATGATGACACGTAATCGATATTTTGAAAAAAAAATACTCCAATATTACTATTTGTTACGGTACGCATAAGGGAGGCAGCTCTTTCATACCACAAAGCGTAAAAGAAAAAATATTTTTGATACGAAAAAAAACTTATACTTCTTTAAATATCATTTTACTTCCGTTTAAAATCTAATGCACGAATAATTTTCTAAATAAACACATTTTTAAAATTTGTATCGTTCTTCTGTAATTTTACATAAAGTTATGGTAAATAACTGTTTTCTTTTGGAATGAAGTTTTGAAATGAAGTCTATAGTTTAAGGAAAGTTTAATTACAATGATAGTGAGAGGCCACTATCATTACATAAATTAGCAAAATCACTATATGAAACATCTTGTCCACTCCGGATATCAGTAAGATAGTTTTAGTCGTTTCATAGGCAAATGGAGGATAAACTGAACCAAATTAGCCATGAAATGTCCGGTAACACCCCCCCCCCCCAACCCTGAGCTAACAAAAACTGACAAAGGAGTTCTTGCATAGATGAGTGAGAGTTATGTGTACATTGTCATTGTCGTTGTCGTTGTCAATCTGACCCCATACGTGTAATAAAATGGGAGCTTCATGCTATAGGTCGCACAAGAAATGTGCAGCTGCTCACAAGCCGTGACTAATGCTGTTCGAAAAATGACATCGCGTATGGAGCTCATTTAATTGGCCCGAGGCCAATTAAAAACTGTTCTTTCGATACTGAGTCCTAAACTCCACAGTCAATACTCCAGTGCCACACTCCATTATTCAGATAACTGCACCTAGGTGATCCGAATGTCTTCGGAGCAATTCCCTAAAGGCCTGTTCACATTGCATCCAGAGCGTACGTTACGTTCCTACGTTGGCTTCAAGATTGGTGACACGACCTGTGATTGGTTTGACATATAACACGGTCAATGAACTGAGCTCTATGATTGGTTTTTAATGCTGGCGCTACGTAACGCTCCGAATAAAGTGCGAACAGGTCTTTAGTCTCGCTCTTTCCGACAATGAATTTTTAAGATATGTTATATTTCATGACAATAGAAAGTAATATATTCACCTCTTTGTTAAACAATTCATCTACATTTATAATTATACTTTAAAAGCAGCGTATCAGTTGTCATCGGTGATCTTCAATCCCGATCTTTGGGTATGGCGATTGTCTTATTATTTTATTTCTATTTTCGAATTATAGTTTAGTAAACGCCTATTTTTGTCGTGTCTGCAATGTCCTCCAAGTTCTCAAACTTACCTCTGGAGGTGCGGGGTCAAGTGTTCTGGTTTTGTCACTTGATTCGGTTCAAAATTACGGGACTGGTCCTTTGGCCAAGTCGGACTCCGACCCTTGTGGTGCCAGTCAGAACAGGAGCCGCACCTTCATTGCCCATGGCCTTCGGGACTTGATTTGATGTTGCTGTCTGTCAAGTGGCATAAGCAACAACAAGAACAACAACAACTTAAAATTAATAGTGTTTTCTTCTTTTAAATTTAATTAAAAGGAAAACATTTTGGAAAACACGCGTATTGCGTCTAAAGAATGCAGAAGACAAAATTAAAAAACATTCATTCGCTAATCTGGGATTAGAAATACTGATAGAAAAGTTCTTACCTTAACACCGGTACTGAAGATTTACGAAATTAACAATGTCCCGCTTTACGTGATTTATTAAGTTTTAACATTTAGAGATTCATCAAAAAGCCGGAACAAAATGATGCCGGGATGTCGAGACATCTCAAGGAATTTGGACAATCCCGATCAAACCAGTGCTTATGATAAGGGCCTGTTCACATAGAAGTCCGGTAGCGGAAGCGTTAAAGTATTGAAATATATTTAACCAATGACAAACCCCCAAACGATTAGCAACGAAATTTTTAACGCCTATGATTGGTTTATTTCCGTCTCAGCGCCATCTTTCCTTTTCCGCTTCTGCCACCGGACTCCTATGTGAACAGGCCCTAAGTCTACAGTAAGTGCGATGTTAGTATCTCGCTATCAAATCACGGAATCGACGAACATTGGATAATAATCAGAAACGAAACAGGAATTCATATCATTAAAACAAAGAAACTAGTGGGAAAATATCTCCACGAGTTCGCAAAAAAAAATACCGTTCAAACATAACTACACTACTACAGCATAATCGGGTCATTTGAAATAGTAGAGTAACATACAGGTAATCATTTTATTGTCAACCCTCAATGTCGCCAATCCCTCGAGGGCAAGTTAGTGCCTAAGTTACAATATGTTGTTCCATTCATTAGAAAATATGCGGTCGCAGTGAAACAAAGTATCAGAAGGTCAGGAGAGAAATTCGTAAACACACTCCGCATTTTCGTATTCGTATCGTATTCAAATGAGGAGAGGATAAATGTAAAATAATAAAGAAAACAGGAGAAAAAATTTATTAATGCGAGTGCGTATGCGAAGTCCCGTTAAGCGACCTTCGGAAGCAGAAACACGTGGTTCCGACGTAAGCGTAACCTACGAAGTAAATATCGTCTGCCGCGCTTTCTTTAGACAGTTTTCTTGGCCTCAAGTGTAACTAAGTTGTTTGAACAAATAACGAACATTGCCTACGCGTATGAAATGTGCTGGATCCGGTTCTTGCCGATTCATTAGGAAGCGTGGCGTGTTTACAGCGAATAACAAAACTCGATTGGGATTTAAAAGAAAAATAAATAAATTAATAAAAATTGAAAGAAATAATCGGGAACAGTAGAGAAATTGTCAGGGCATGTTCCAATGAAGAACTTGAGAATTATGCACCAGTTCATTCTTGTACATATAGAAATAAAACTTTAAATATTACCGAAAATTTATTAAACTATTTACATCGATTGAAAACAAAACATTTCACGCGTATAACTCATAAAGCGCTTTTCGATTGAGACATTTTACAAATGATATGGGAGATATTACATGTAAAAGGAAGAAATTCTTCCGTGAAGAATTTTCTTAAGGTTGCTGTGTACTAACCCTATTGGATTCGCTCACCTCATTGTTAACCCATGGGGGAAATTTGTCTACTATTTAGAACTATATAAATGACGATAATCAAATAAAAATGATATATTCAGATAGCCTAAACTTATCTGCAACTTGGAAAAGGATTCATTTTATAAATTTTGCCCACCAGAGGAATTGATGAGTGTTTAAAACGCACTATACGCACTATACCAGATTTTTTTCCCGAGTAATTTAATTTTTAAATTTTATAAGTATTTTTTTAACGAAAAATGCCCAAAGGTGTAAAATTTCTTTCTCTATTACACAGTACAATTAAAAAATTTTCTTTTCAATCCAAGTCGGCAATCCTTGGAAACATTTTCTCTCTAGGTTAACACTGAGGCAAGCGAATCCAATAGGGTTAATACACAGCAGATTTAAGCTAACATGAATCATATTTGTGTTTACGTGCTAGGAAACAACGTGAATTATATTTGTGTTTACGTGCCAGGAATCAACGGGAATTATATTTGTGTTTACGTGCTAAGAAACAGACACACACTTTTTAGACCACAAATCTCGCCGCAAATGCTTTTATTAAGCCTTTATTTCCACTCTAATTAATCACAAATTCATGCATTCTGTGACAGCTCAGACAGTAGTCGGCTCTAAGAGAAAAAACTAAGTCGCAAAATATTTAACTACAGAGCAAATAGCTAATCGCAGAGGAAGCAGATCATATCTTACTGCGACAACGAAATTTTTTTAAAAAGGGAAAAAACGGGGCCAGAGGTAGCCTATCGGTAGCGCTTCGGCTCTCGGTATTGAGGGTGCTCGGGTCGAATCCCGACAAGTGCCGTTAAATATCTTCATGTCCAAGTCGGATATGGGCAAATCAGCACACTGGGCAGTCCTTCTGTAAGGTCAGTGGGTGGGGAAGGTACGATCCCCCCAGATGTCGATCGCCCCTGGGGGTGCTCGGTAAAAATTGTGATGGCACCAAGCCAAGTCGGACTTCGACCTTTGTGCTGCTATTATAAACCGGAGCCGCACTACTCAGCCCGAAACCTACATGGACCTGGTCTGGAACTTCTGGTCAGGGGGCGTTAGGAACTACGACAACAACAACAACAAAAAGAAAAGAAAAGAAAACCGAACAAGATCCTTATAAGATCGACTAACAAAATCGTTCTCTCCACAAAACAATATGTAGGACTTCATAGAATTAAGATTAATAGATTTGAAAACTTCGTACAGTAATTTCCCCTTCTTTTCAGTTATCCAGAATTTTATCGCCTACTTACCTCGCTTTTCGCGTTAAGGCCCTGAAAAATGGCGACGGGATGATGTTTATAATCTGGGCTGCTGCTAATCAGTAAATTAGAAACATGACGCGACGCAGTTTAATGTGACTGATTTCGGTCTCGGAAGGAAAGTCTAGTTCTGCAAGGGGAGGAAAGCGAACTGGCGCCTGGTGACAACCCACGGATCGGATGAGCCTTAGTTTCGAGATCTTGCGGTCAGGAGATGGATTATTCGCTGCCACGCATGTGATCTACGTTAAGTTGGATAAATAATGGCAGAAAACTTCTGTCAAAGAGTTATACGGGGATAATTTTGTGATTGTTTCTGTTAAACAGATTCTTTCGGGGACAAAAAGAGATCAAAAGTTCTCACACGAATTGGAACTTTAATTGCATCTCGCGTCGACTTTATTGTTCTTGTTTCTAATGTCCCCTGGCCGGAATTAATTCCAGACCAGGTCTATATAGGCTAGCTGGCTGAGCCTATAATGACACCACAAGGGTTGGAGTCCGATTAGCCAAGTGCCACCGCAATTTTGACCGAGCAATCCCAGCGGCGGTATCTGGGGGGGATCGTACCCCCTCCCACTCTCTCTGACCTCTTGGGGGGACTAGTGTCGACTTTACAACGATGCACCGTTCATGTACATTTCATTAGCCCCGCACCTAAAAAAAATTTAATCCAAACTCATCTCATTCAGTACCATAAAAATTTTTGTTAGTACCGAATACTAGCGAAATATTAACGAGTGCCAATAATAAAACTCCAGAATTGCTTAGGTGCGGGGCTGTTGAAATGCCAGACTTGCAATAAAAAATTGCAATACATTTATTTTAAATTCGGTACTAGTGAAAATTTTTGCAGTATTAACACGTACTAACGAAGTACTAACGAATGGCCCTAAGGAAATTCCATATTTGCATAGGTGCGGGGCTGGTGAAATGCCAGATCCAAAATTTAAAAAAAATTGCAATAAATTTATTTAAAATTTGGTATTAACGAACATTTTTTGTGGTACTAACCGGTGCTAACGAAGTACTAACGAATGCTATGAGTTTGGATTAAAATTCGTTTAGGTGCTGGGTTGGTGATATGTGCGTACAACGTTCCACGTTAGATAGGGTCCGTTTTTTTCGAGTGACGTTAAAATGAGGCCTGCCACACTCTATAATGCAAGGGGATTAGTTCCGCATAGGTTAAATGTTTTCAATCATCCAAAAATAAAATTTATATTGTTGCGACCTAAACCCACGACTGGGGATTGACCATGGGTCTCCCAACACTCTTTCGTTCGTACTTTCCCTAAAATAGGAGGAAATTCCGTAAATCTGAAAGCTGTCTTCTCAAATATCTTCTCCTCACCTATTTTCAGGCTAACGACATAGATTGTTTAACTTATAAATTTTATTTATTTTTTAATTCTAAAAGAACCGCGATACAACAGCTAAATAAATTTATCCTGATAAAAATTGTTTTCTGTTATAACTCATAAATATTCTCACACAACTAAATGCATAGTAATGAAGGTTTTAAAGGATCGCTTAAAAAACAGACATGATCATCTAATGTTACATGATCATCTAATTTTTCTATTACTACGAGAAACTTCAGGAATCTACCGACTACAATTTTGGGAGCAATGCTGTATGAAGATATCTTTCAAAACAAATCATATTTTTAGCAAATTTAATTTAAAAATTTGCTATGAATATGCTAATAATTTTTAAATCATGCTCTTTTTTAATTTTTAATTTTTGTTAACTTTTACCAAAATGAAATACAAATACATATTAATAAATATGAAGTTTCAGTCACATGAGATTTGACAAAAAGTTGCAGGTAGTCGCTTCTAACGAAACTTCCGCGGGTTATTACGTACTTATCGTTGCTTACAAAAGTCTACATAATAAAATTAAAGAGCTAAAAAATAAGTTAATAATACTAATAGTTGTTGATAAGGCTGCCAATAACTTCGGTTTTATATGTAAACAGTTCTTTAAGCAAATAATGACTAAGGGATAAAATAAAAAAACATCTTTTAGAAATAATATTCTGCACTCTTGATTTATAACTCGCGACGACGATTTTAAAGCCTGGAATTTTGCTTTACCGCGGACCGTTATGGAGGAACGCAATCCTACGTTGAAACAAGGTCAGTGAGATTATTTTTTTACTGTTGTTTTGTAAAACAAATATATACCCAAAATTTACAGTTTGTCGATTTTTCAAAGAGTTTAACCAAATTTGCTTCTTTCTTTTATATTTCTTTACCCTTTCTTCTTAAAAAAAAGACATCCTAATTTAAATGTGATACTACCAAAAAATTTCATTGGGGGGGGGGGGGGGCTGTTGCGAATCGAATGAATCGAATGGATTGTGTGGGTGGAGTTCAACTGGCACTCATCGATACCACGTGACCCCCGGAGAAAAATGCAAAAATTTGGCTCTTACTTGTTTTGCTAGGTTTGATATGAATGGGGCACATCTCGGCAGTGCTCCCCATGTTTCATTAATTATACTCGGTATTAATTTCAATCTAATTTTAATTGTTATGTGTTTTGTTATGTGTGGTGTCAAATAAAAGTTTAAAACGACCATCAAGGACTCTTACGGGTTATTTTGCACCTTACACATTTCGTATTCTAGGATATAATTTCTTTCATTTTCTTCAGGGTCGAGAGTAATTTTTATTTAAATTTATCTAGTAACTCTTTTTTTTCCATACAGTCTTTATTTAAGTAAGCATGTTATAAACTACCTCAAACGAAACCAGTGAGTATACAGAGACGTATCTTCACCAGAAACACAGCCCAAGCAAATTTTTAAAAAATCGAGATCTTCCGAGTAAACACCGCTTGTTTTTGCTGCGCGAGTCAATATTATCTATCTGCGATTATGAGAGCAGAATAGCACGTCTTATCCATCTGCTTTACGATGTCATCGTGAATGCCAGTTGGAAACCTTCCAAATATTGAGGTATGTTCTCTCGGGATATTTTCTTTGTTTTTTTGCCGGGTAAATATCCGAAGAGTGCGTGAGTTGAAGCTACTACGGGTTGAGAGTACTATGTAATGAATGCGGGAAGACTAACCTTCTCATGCCATAGTATTGTCACGTGACAGAAAAGGGAATAGGTTGGGGGGAGGGGGTCATATTGTTGCAAATGTGAGTGAAATAGAGTGTCTTAACCTTTTCTTCACATAGTCTGGGTCCCTATATGTTTAAAAGTTCTCACCCCCACATTAAGATGTTGGCTAGTTGGTTTTTTGAACGACACGTACGTATAAATTTAAGGTACTAATGTTAAAATGACTGAAAAATTTATTATTTTTCTTTATATGTAAATTAAATAAATCCTTTAGACGTTTTTCTTTAAAATACATCTTATTTTTTTTTAACAGTAGAAGAGTTTGCATTATTTTCTCAACATCGGTCATATTGCCCTTAAATATCATGGACATCTAAGCTTTGAATAAGTACATCACAAAACTAAACAGCACTTTCTGTCAAGAAAGGAATATTTTCTCAAGAGCTTCTCCTACGTGGAAAAATTTAAGTGCTGACGGGTAAACCTGCTTCTTGAACAACAACAAAAAATTTATATAATATTTCCGAAAAAAATCTGAAAAAATTCCAAATTAAAAAAAAAAAAATCCAAATTTTTTTCTGGCATTATCACAAAGCCCAGAATAACGTTCTGCAACAGAAGCAGGATAAACTTTGAATATCAGAGTTTTTGAGTTTATTCTATGCCACTTACCATTCCGCTCTCTAAAGTGCACGAAAAACGAATTCATTCCCAAATTCAAATTTTCTCGCGTCAAAAACGTCATTTTTTGTCACATTATGCTCGTGGTGGATTGTTGAACGAGGTTTTCGTATGACTTACACAATCTAACATGTATAATGTCTTTGGCTACAGGTTAGTGAAGCGCCCTGGTACATTCAGGGAAAATATTTTACCAAGGGAAACAAGGTTGGAACCGGTTAGTACTGGTTAGGCTCGAGGTACCCTAGTGGTAACACGTCGGCTTCCGACACAGAAGGTGCTTGGTTCGAATCCCGAAAAGCGTCATTAAATACATTCGTGTCTAGTCCGAATATGGGCACATTAAATCCGTAGACTCAAAAATCCTTCTATGAGGTCTGAGAGGGTGGGAAGCCCCCCAGATGTCGTCCCTTGGGGGTGCTCGGTCAAAATTAAGGTGGCACCTAGCAAAGTCGGACTCCTACCCTTGTGGTGCTATTGTAAACCGGAACCGCTCTCCTCAGCCTGCAAAGCCTATATGGACCTAGTCTGGAACTTCTGGTCACGAGGCATCAGGAGCAACAACACAACAACAAGAAGGTTAGAAAAAGGTTGAGCAACATTGCTCTAAGTGTTGCACAATCTTAACTGGTCTAAGGTCATGGTGTTATCACTTTGACAGATTTGCTTTTCTACCTTTTTGAAGTTCGCCAAAATTTCCAATGAAGCGAGTAATACAGCCTTGGCGACACTTAACAGAGGGAAAAAAATAACGAATTTTATCAATAACACCTCGATGCGTGTTTAAAATCTCGAACCAAGTTTTTCTTTCTTTTTTTAAATTTTACATTACTTTATTAATGTTATTATTTCTAACATAAGTTTTTTTTTTGAAGGAAATGCAAATTAAAATGCTTTATACGTGGCTTTATTGTGTAGGCAGCCTCACTTTCCGGACTTCGAGATACAAACAAAAGAATTACTTAAATTTGACTCCGAAATATTTAGCTTATTCAGAAAACTATTGATGTACAACGTGTCGCTTCCCGACATTCACGGATTTAATATTTGAAGATATGATCGTTTCGCAGTTTCTCGCGACAATAATTAGAAAAAAGAACTTGTTTTTTTCTAGTGGAGAGGGGGGGAGGTGATGCATCCGCCGCTAAATTTTTAACGTGTATAAAATAATGTACTGTACTATATATAGATTTTATAGTTTAATAGACGTTGCATAAATTAAGTATAATTTAAAATATAATTATATAATACACTGCTAAAAAAAATTAGGAGATCAAGTAAAGAAGTTAAGAAAACCGTGCGAGACAGCCACGTATTGGCATAAAATGGATAGTCCACCCGTATCAACGCGCAATACAGAAAAAAGACGTAAAAAATTTGTAATTAAGCTTTAATTCTTTGAAAATATGGAAAAAACATGAAAAGATGATTTAGGGCAACAATTTGGTTACATGTAAACGATAAAAAAAGTATTGCTTAGAAATGATGCAAGATTTTTTAATATGGCGTGTGGTCTCCTCGAACAGCTAAGACTGCTGCACACCTGTTTTCCATAGATGCGATGATGTTATCGATAAGACTTTGGGGAATACTGTTCCACTCCTCAAGAAATGCAATCTCCAAGTCTCGGAGAGTAAAAGGAGGCCTTGGTCTTGCAGCAATGTGTCGTCCGAGCATGTCTCAAACATGCTCGATTGGATTCAGGTCAGGAGAGCACGCTGGCCATCCCATACGCTGTATTGTTTCAGCTTCAAGCATGTTCTCCACAAGACGAGCTGTATGCGGTCTGGCATTATCATGCTGGAAAACAAAGGAATCTGCAATGGCTGCAGCTTAAGGTATGACATGAGGTCTCAGTATCTTGTCTGCATACCTTCGGGCCGTCAAAGTACCATTCCGAATGATATGCAGGACCGTACGTCCACCTATGCTGATTCCACCCCATACCATAAAACCAGCTCGTCTGTATTGTGACCTTTCACGAACGAATGTGGGGTTATTTCGAGTGCCCCTTTCCCTCCATACCAAAATACGTCGGGTATCGCACTCCAGACTGAATCGGGACTCGTCTGTAAACAACACTTGGCTCCAATCATGTTGCTCCCAATCTCGATGTTCAGCAGCCCATCTTCTTCGGGCCGCACGGTGGCGTGAGGTCAACGGAATGCAGACCATTGGTCTACGTGCATAGAGACCTCCCTGATGAAGCCTATTACGTACTGTTTGGCTGGACACCCTTCGTCCTGTTGCCAAGAGCAATTGTCTTTGCAGCTGAGTAGCATTGTCTGTTCTGTTTCGACGAGCTGTTAACAGTATATACCGGTCATCAGTTGCTGTAGTGGCACGTGGCCGACCTTGCCCTGGTCGACGTCTAACATTCCCTGTTTCTTGGAATCGATTCCACAGGCTTGCAACGACACTTCTGGCGACTCCAACAGCGTCCGCGACACTACGTTGTGTTTGCCCGGATTCAAGTCTGCCTATAATACGCCATGCCATGGATTCCAGTAAATCACGTTGTTGAGACATTTTCAAGTCACTTTTTCTCAAAAAGAATAACTGAGCAATCGAAATTCACAGTTAAGGCAGTGAAACAGACGTTTCTGCAACATCCCGATTTCCGCCCTTATGTCCTTTTTCTGGTTTTTGACGTCATGAACTTTGCATATGAAGTTTTCTCCTTCTGTTTCCTGCTAGGCTTTAAATTATGGATGATTTATTTTATGTTACTTATCGGTGTAAGTATTTGCGTAATTTCGTTAAAACCATGTGCTCCCCTAATTGTTTTGAGCAGTGTAGTATGAAAATTACTAGATAAATAATTTAATACTCAATACATATATTAACATAAATAATACAGTATATTACAATACTCATGTATAATTTCTCTGTTATTCAAATATTGTGCTTTTGTCCTACTACACTTGTATTTCAAAGCCAATTTTAAAAATAAATGTTTATTACAAAAGGAATAACCAAGGTTGAAAGAAACGTTGCACTTTGTGCCACGCGCGCCCACTAGTATTCCAAAAATTGGCGCTTCCACTGAAGGGTTAATAATCCTTCATCAAACCGAGGAGCATTAGATGTGATTGTTTCTATGGATACATATTAGTAAATTGCCCATAGAGACAATCACACCTAATGCTCCACGGCCCAATGAAAAAATATTAAACAGTTCGAAACCAGTTTCCACCCTTTAAATTTATTTATTTTGGATATTAAGAAGCTGTTAAACGAATTAGTATTTTAAATTTTAAACTATTTGTTTGATTGTCTTTTTATAAAATATTTAACATACATAACGCATTTTAACAAAAATCAGATAAAACTTTGCCTATTCTCTGAATGGCAATGAACACGGTGATACCGCTCAGGTGCCGATTTCGAATGTTGTCACTTGCAAATAAGGCAGAAGGCACGAGTTAATGTTTACATTATGGCAACGTGTTACACGCTCGGGACACTTATCTTTAGCAAGAAAATCGGGTAAAGTTTTTTTTTTCTACAATTTGGCAAATCCCTCTGGAATGTAATGCCTACTTAAATCTTTCCTCATGCCATTAGTGCGATTCATCCGTGCGCTCCAAGAATAGTGATAATAACATTAATTTACCTTGACACGCCATTCCATAATCGTGTCCACAACCCGGTAGTTGCTATTGAATAATGTGCCTGTCCTGAAAACAAGAGGTTTAGCGTGAAATCAGGAGACAGTGAAGTGGTTTTCATGAGTGTATAGGAAAAAGTGAATTTCTGCTGTTTGAGACATTTTAGAGCAGCGGTTCTCAAACTTTTATATCTCGCGTAACCAAAGGAAATGTGTATGAAACTGGTGTACCCCTTGTAGAGACAGTTAAAACTACAGCTGTATTGCAACAATGGGAATAAAATAATTGAAAAAACAAACAAACAAACAAACAAACACAAACAAACACACACACACACACACATATATATATACTGTAACGTCTTGAATCCCTCTTTCCTGAGAAGAGACCACCCGGAACCAAGGACTCTCCTTTTCCGGGAAAAAACATATTCCGAGGAGATGAGGAGGCCACACTTAATTACCGGGAAAATGCAAGCCCTGGGTTACTGCTGTGCAAATTACCTTTCGTGTATCTAGCTGAGGCCAACTGACGCCTCGAACACAGAGAGGAGGAAAAGACCCCTGCCCCTCATCTCTGTCTATCGAGACGAATGTTACAAAGAGGGAGACTGTCTGGCGTTGACCCCTGGGTAGCCCGAAGAAACACCGAGACTAACTGGCGCTCGGACGGGAAAGGGGACCACCGAGATCAAAACGAGCCCCGTGTGGAGCTGAAATGTTGACCGTTCGTTTGACCAGCATCTGTAGCCCCGGAAAGCGTGGGAAACCACCAGCAAACCAACAGATATATAAGGAGTTCCAGAAAAAAAGGATAGGAGAGAGAGGGGCGGCAGCCGGAATCGACGAGATCAGCGGAAGGAATGGGTCGAAAGGTGTTCCAGATGTTTATCGGTGCGGGTTCATCTCTCGGTTAAAGACTGAAAGAGTCTTAGTGAATGTTTGAGAGAAATCTCTCGGTTGCAGACTAGGAATAGTCTCTAAGCAATTGTATATATATTGTAATTGAATGTAATATAATAATTTTGCCTCTCTTGTGTTTATTTTCAACTACGAGGACATTACAATACACAATATGTTCTTTTCATAAATTACATCATATTGATAAACTCAGAAAATGGAATATAAAATTTCAATATAATTAATATTATAATTAGCGAGATGGTTTCATTTGTTAACCCTCGCTCACTTCATTAATGACCTGTATGCAAATTTCAGAAGATAAGAGGAACAGATGCCAATCAACTCAGAAACTCAAGGCAGATTTTCAGAATTTATCTTGCGGTTATAGAACGTTCTTCTCGGGTGGAGTTTTATAATTCTAGAAAAAATAATTGCAATACTTTGTATTTACTTATTTCTTTATGAATTACAAGATGCCTTTTTTTTGCCAACACGAAAAATTAATATTCGACAAGATATAAAAATACTGAGATATATATTTATAATTTAAGGCCAAAAAATGCAGAATACAATTATTTCAAAACTGTCCGGTTTATTGGATCTAAGGACATTTTGCGAATTGATTCCTATTATGACCGAAAACCTAAAAAGAATAAGAATGTCCATCTTCGTGAAATGCGGGATACCGTATAATAGCTGCAGATTTGATCGACTACATCCACTCCTGCTTTTGTCGCATTGTAATCCAGTATAATTGCTGGTTTACCACGGTTAAATCACGACTAACAATGAATGGAAAGGAATACAAGGGTCAGAAAATCAGACCTGGATTAGAAAGAGTGTAGCTATAAATAGAAACTGCTTAGAACATTCAAACCTTACATGTAAAAACAAACCTTTCAAAATTACGAAAATGTTGCACTTTGTACATGGGCGTACCCACTGAAGGGTTAAATGAAAAGACCACTTTAAATTATAAAGAATTTAAATTTCGGTAGTGTTTATGAACCTTTACCTCAAAGCAAAAGGTAAAATTTGAATAAGAACTCCATAACTTACTCTTTCAAAAATAAGCATTAACGTACCCAATCCTTTGATCGAGGAATAAGTTCAATTTTGAACAGTATCGTATAGTATTGTTAACAGTAGTAACGTAAAGTATCGTAATTTTGAATAGTTTTGTGTCATAACAATTTCTAATAGTAAACTATAAAAATTTGGGGAGAAGTTAGGGCCGGAATGAAAATATATATAAAAAAAAACTATAAACCAAAACTACAAGTTTCGTTTCTTGTTTCAAAACGCAGCTCGTTAAAACTATCATTTGTTAAAAAATCTCTCCCCTAAGAGGAAGTAAGTTATAACGCATTCTGGAAGCGCTTAAGAATATTAAGTGACAAACTCCATTAAAATCCTAATGACTCTTTCCACGCAGCACAGTAGACGTTACTGTAGTGCGACCAAGTGATTAAGAGAGTGGAACACTGCAAGCACCTTGTCTTCCCCACGCGGCGATGTTTTCCCGACTGCCAGTTGGATGTCTTCCAAGTGTGGAGGTATGTTGACTCGTAATTTCTTTTTCCCCCCCTATCCTTGTCGGGTAAATATCCGACGAGCGAGCATTGAATCTTCGGCTACAAGAGATATAAAACAGTGATTCTCAACCTGGGGAGGCGTGACGGATATTCAAGGGGGCGTGGATGGTTAGTCAAAAATATGTGAAGAACGTATTTTTACAAGATTTGTAGTGCTAAAATATGAATTACAAATCTAAAATATTTTCAGTTATCCTGGACATAAATACAGGACTATAACTCAGGGCCGCCCAGAGAGGGAGGCAACTGGGGCACTTTGCCCCAGGCCCCTAACGGCTGAAGGGGCCCCAAAAATTTTTAACAAATGAATTTATTAGATTTCATCCGAAAGAAAATTCTGAAACTTGTAACGTACTTCAAAATTCAAAATAATCTCCTGAAAAAAGGGCTCCCCCCCCCCCAAAAAAAAAAAAAAAAATTTCGATTAATTAGATTTCTCTTAATCAAACAAACGACAAAATAGTCTTCTGAAAAATACGCGATTTAGTTTTAATGAAAAATATAACTGTTTAGTTCTAACTGCTATAAAATTACATTCTCTCTAATAAATTGAAGACAGTACTAACTACTAAAATACATAGTAAAAAAGCTTCGCGGATGGAATATGTCATATTTATTGGAGAATATAACAAGAGAGCAGTACAATGCAGTATAATAACTATGTTAATCATTCATGTAAAAAAATTTAAAGGATGAGTAACTTAATTTGAATGTGTGTTTTCGTCTCTTTCCATTTTTTATTTTTTGGGGGGGCCCCGAACGGAAGTTTGCCCCAGGCCCCGTAAAGTCTCTGGGCAGCCCTTCTATAACTGATTGGATTTAGGATAGTTTAGAAATTAATTTAATATTCTTTTCCCGATTTTTTTACTGAAATATATCATATCGTTGTAAATTTAACTGCCATGACAATAGAAGAAAAAAAAGTATTTTCTTTTAGAGCGGGAGAACAATTAAATTCCCATATGATACATTTTAGAATCTTTTTGCGAATAGCCATCATTCTTTTTGTTTGAGTAGAAATTTGAATTAGGGAAATCTCTTACATATTTTTTGACAATTTTGTGAGAAATTAATACATCGAGCCTGTCTTTACTCCACTAAGGGGTCCAGGGTTGCCCAAATTTGTCGGCAGATCTGTACTGTCCGTCCGGTGCCCAGGCCTATAAGAAACACAATTTCTTATAACACAATTTCTTATAATTTATAACAAGAGTATAAACCATCGGAAGACGGTAGCGTTGAAAACTTTTACATCAGGTTTAGCTCTCAGTCGGAACAAAATGTCGAAAATCAGATCCCGTTTTTAACATTTACCTTTCCGTATCAGATACCTGGTATCGTAAATCAATCATTTATTATTAATAGTCCACAAAAATGTGTAAGTCATCTCGGACTAATGACAAATCGACCCAACGAGAGATAAAAATAATACAAAAAGTTCTGAGGCAATTCATAAAAACTGATGAAATAATTTAGAGACAGTCAACGGATTAAAAGAATTAGGTTAATAGAAGAAATTAATACTTTCATTCGTCAGTATGTCTATAAAAATCTTTAGCTACAAGAATATAAACCATTGAAAGACGGTAGCGTTGAAAACTTTTACAGCAGGTTAAGCTGGCAGTCGGAACAAAATGTGGGAAATCAGATCCCGTTTTTAACATTTATCTTTCCGTATCATATACCTGGTACCGTAAATAAATTCATTTATTAATCATCACCCACAAAAACATGTAAGAAATCATGGACTAACGGCAAATCGGTCCAACGAGAGATAAAGCAATGCAAAAAGTTCTTGGACATTTCATAAACGGATGAAATAATTCAGATACAGGTAACAAATTAAAAGAATTGGATTAACAAAAGAAATTAATACTTTCATTTATCAATAAGCCTAAAAGAAAATTAGAAATAGTAAGAAATGCATGCATGATTGAATTGGCTTTTAGGAAAACCAATTCATTTATTAATCATCCCCCACATAAACCTGTAAGAGATCTTGGACTAATGACAAATTGACCCAACGAGAGATAGAGCAATGCAAAGAGTTCTGGGACATTTCATAAAAGCTAATAAAATAATTAAGACACAGGTAACATATAAATAATAGAAGCAAATTTCCTTCGTCAAGTCTAACATAAAATGAGAAATAGTAACAAATGCATATATAATTAAATCAGTTTCTAGGAAAATGGATGAAAAATATGAATGTCGATCGATACGGGCATTAAATAAATAATGTTGTATTTAAAACTGTTTATATTATTTAAACAAAGGGGAGTTATATATATTTTATTATTTAAAAGGTAATTTATATTTAATATTTAATAAAGAAGTATTAAAGGTAAATTAATATTATAGTTAATTAATAAATGAAGTTATATAAAGATTATGGAAAGTATTTAAAAAATACACCAAGAAGAAATAGAGCTACTTTCACGAAACTTGGCAAGAATGTAGTCTGGTAAGAGATATGCAAATGCTTAAAATTTCGACGTCAATGAGACAAGGGTAAGCGCGCTATGTGCATATGAATTGCACAGCTGGGAGAGTTTAAAAGCATGATTGCTCGTGCCATAGGGTTATTCAAACAAATCTGTCGACTTGGATGGATGGTATTGTGACTAGAGATGCCTCTGAGAAGTAACCGGCGACAGTACGAACAATTGTCGGACTTTGAGAGGGGGCGTATAGTAGGTCTCAGAGAAGTAGGTTGCTCGGACAGGCGTATCGGCCGCCACCTCGGTCGGAGCGATATGGTAGTTGCTCGGTGTTGGCAACAATGGATCAGGGAAGGGATAGTCTACCGTCGTGGAGGGTCAGGGCGTCCCAGGAACACAAATGCGCGCGAGGATCGCGCAATCTTAAGAGCGATCACATCCGCTCCAACAACGTCGCTAGAATCGGTTCGACGCCATTTACCACCTTCCAGACATCCGTTGGTATCAAGGGAAGCCATTCGGAGACGACTGGCCGACGCACGTATAAGGAGTCGACGTCCATTAAGACGCCTACCACTGACCCCACATCATAGGCAGTGTCGATTGGATTTTTGCCGTCCTCGGGCAAGCTGGAGTGTGATCGACTGGAGGCGTGTGATCTTCAGCGATGAATCCCGCTTCAGTCTCAATGCTGATGAACAGCGCTTACGCATGTGGAGGCGCCCAGGCCACCGCTCCGATCCGGCATTTGTAATCGAGAGGCATACGGCGATTACACAAGGTGTGACAGTGTGGGGAGCGATTTGTTGGGACACACGATCACCTCTAGTCGTCGTTCAACGCACTTTGACGGCACGCAGTTACGTGGACGAGATTTTAACGCAAGTTGTACTGCCTATGCTATCAAGTCGCCCAAGTGTCATTTATCAGCAAGACAACGCTCGTCCACATACTGCGCGACTCTCCCAACAATGTCTTCAAGGATATGGCGTACTCCCATGGCCGGACAGGTCACCAGACCTCTCGCCAATAGAGCACGCCTGGGACGTGCTTGGAAGGAAACCACAGCCGTCCCGGAATACTGGTGAATTAACTGCCCAGTTGAAAAGATTATGGCATGATCTTCCGCAGGAGGTCATAAGTGACTTCATTGATTCGATGCTCCGCCATGTTTCGGCTTGTATAGCTGCCAGAGGTGGATTTACTACTTACTGATTTGTAACTTTTTCATGCCATATCTTCTTAATAAAACGATCTGTTCTTCTGAATTTGCAATCATTTGCTTATCTCCTCATACACTACATACATGTTAAGTTTCGTGATAGCAGCTCGTTTCCTTCTGGGTGCATATATTTTTTTGTGACAGAGTGTATTATTAATTATCCTTAACTTATTTCTTCTTATTAAAACTGGATGAGTACTTAAATTCTCTTAGTTACATTTTTCTTTTCATTTAGTCGTATAGTGGTTCCCGTCGTGAGCATTGCGTTATATTTCCCCAAACTAAAACAATAAACTAGATTGTATGGCTAACAGAAATTCACAAATGAACACTCAAATTGATGACAGACACGATTTTAACTGAGGGAACAAACTAAAAATTTTATTCATTTCTTTTAACACAAGTTAATAAAATCTTTTCTCTTTACTTTAAACAATATGCTTAATTCAAATTTCCAAAATACCAATATCTATCAATTATCTTCCACATAAATAAAATATAATCTTTTACATATCCCTCATATAAAAATTATTAAATATGCTCTAAGCAACATCATAAAAAAAAATTTGGACAAAAAAAATTTGACTGACTAAAAAAATTTTTTTAAGAACAAACAAAAAAAAATTATGCCATGGCTAAAAAAATAAACTTATCTGAGGGGGAACCTTATAAGGCCTCGAGGCATCTTTAAATCATTTAGCTGTCTTTGGACATCGGGAGAGAAACCACTTGAGCTCCTGAGCTTTTATCGGGCATTTTTTTCGACAGCTAGATGGCCGCTGTTCGTCGCAGCATGTTAGATTAGCAGTCTACTAGACAGGGGCCAAAGAGAGAGAGCCAGCCCCAGTTTTTCGTGTCAACCCTTTATATAATTTTCTTCGAAACTCCTACGGGGCGCCCCTTCAATTTTCACCATATCTTCTCCGATTGGACGAAACCATCTAAGGGGTTCTTGATCTTCACTACGGGGTGACCGACAAGATCCCTTATCAGTACATTCCTGGCGTTAAACGGGCCTTTTTTCGTTAACAGTGAGCAAAAATTGTCCCTTCTCTTGAATGAAACTGAGAATCTCTTAGCGCCATTTTCTTTCTGTGTCATCTGGGTTTTTGTGAAGCACTTCTGTGTTTTAATTCATTTCGCGATAATTTAAACTTTAAATAAAAAATGGAAGATTAAGCGTATAAAAACTTAAATTATAAGGGACTAAATAAATAAAAGATTAAACAAAACTTAAATCTTTAGAAAAAAAAAACTTTACCTTGAGTCAGTCAATCAAAATGAAAAGGAATTAAAATAAATTGAAAATTGTCAGTCAATCAAATACCAAAACAAATGAAATAACTGTATGCTGCATTTATCGTACATAAAATATGATTTATAATTATTACCTAATTAATTGCTCAACTTTCATGAATGCCACCACAATTAATCCGCGCGAAAATTAATCTAATGACACTCATCAAAGTGAAACAATAGGTGGAGTAAAATATTATAAACGTATTTGATGCTCTGTAAATTTAATTTGAGAAATGATACAAAATAATAATGAATGTAAAAATTATTGCTTTTTTAAACGGAGAAATCATTGTTTTCGTATTTCTTTTCATAAAGATTACGGAAAACACGATTTCTGTATTGATCACGAGGTGGCTCACAAGGTGCAAGGGGAAAACGAACAGGTTCAACATTAGAGGCCCTAAAATCCACAGTAATTATGAGGGGGTGATGACTAGATTTATCGAATACTTGATGAGTTGATTTTTACTGATATTGTTCGTATTAATGATAAAAAAAGCTAAAATGCGATTTAATTAGTTATAAATTTAGGGTGAATATGTAATTATCATTTAGATTAAAGAGCGATAACTTAAATTTAAACTAAAGTTACTGTAGTCAATCAGTAAAATATGAAATATTTAGATAAAAAAGATGCCTTTTTCCGATGTACCCAAAAGCATCTACTGACTAGTCTGAGGTTTCTCCGAGAGAAATATTTATCATCGTTGCGTCAACAGCACAGGTATAGTTTCACACATTTACATTACAGTTTTGTGCGCAATGTCTAGGAGCACGTCTAGGAGCATGTCTAGGTACTCAAGCAAGAGAGAAGGGGAATAGAGGTTATAATTACATCCCTAAAAACCTTCCTTGTGACTGAGCTATTTCAATGATATGTGAGAAAGGAGGTTCAATAGGATTTTTGAAGGGGCAGATATGCTGATTCACTGTTGCTATTCGACAAGTCCGATCTAAATTAGTGGGAAAGATGGACAGTACGCATCCACGTTTACTAATTAAGATTTAGATGTGGTAAAATTAAAATGTTTGGTACGAAGAATAGAGCCACTGAAAAAAAAAATCTAATTATATGGTATTTATAACACAAACTGATGTTTGAATGAATAAGTAATTATATAATCCATAAACACGCTGAATGTTGCCATAATTTCGGCATTCTAAATAGATGTAAGAACAATGTTGAGTTTTTTCCTTTAAACCCTATTAAATTGATATATTCTTGACAGAATAAAGAGTTTGGTAAACATTGGTCACTTCGAAGAGATTAATCACATCTCCATCCAGATAAAATCATCAAGAACATCACGCGCAGAAAAAGGAGGTCATAATGAATTAATCAGAGCACCACGCTTGTAGTAAAAATTAAGCGATTCAACACCTCTAACTATATTTTTGTTTCATATGGACCTCTTGTATTTATCCCAGTTTGAAACAAATCTCGATCAAACACCGTAGATTAAAAAAAAAGAACAACTTGCTAGAAGATATGATTGGAATAAGAACGTAAGCATGGAAGTACACTGACAACTTAAATACTACTTGGACGCTCTCCAAAGAATGACACATCAACAACAACGGTAAACCTGTTACGAAAGAAAATCGCGTCGTTTCTCCCAACATCGGTAACTGAACGTTTTCCTAGGGAAAAGACTTACAAAGTTTTACCCGAAGAAATACTTCAAGAAACATTGCAGGGAAAGAAAGAAAGGAAGAGTGCGATGTATCCAAAATGAAGAGACAGAATGAGGAGAACTTGTAGGGTAGGAATTCCCCACCTTTTTCATACATCGACCCCTTTTAAAAGAATGATTTTCTTCATCGACCCCCTCACATATTTCTCTATAATATGCAGCATACAACATAATCATAATACTAATAACTGCACACAAAACACTTAAAGATAACAATTTGACTAAGAATATGAACAAAAAATTAGAAAAAGTGGTTCATTAGGTTTATGTTTTATTATTTTTGTACCATTTCCATTTTTAATTTCACAAGTATAAACAAGATTTCAGAAACACAAATTTTAATTGCACAAACATCTCCAAGAGTAAAACGAAACTGCTTCTGATTGATTGCATCGGAAAGACTCATATGCTGTTTAAGGTCCAGTGAATTTCCCCTGTTCTGCCTAGTGTTGGTACACAAATAAGAGCAGACGGTGGCATTCGAGGCATATACAAAAGCGTCATGACATTCGACTTTAGATGCATGGATCAGTCAGCCTTATGAAAATCTCTATTTATACATATTAAAACGGATATTATTATTTAGTAATTACATTCCTAAAAAATTAAATTTAATTTTAAAAGAGAAAAAATTATCATAGACCCCCCGATAGACCCCTGGAATACTATGGATCCTTTTTAAACTTCCATCGACCCCCAAGCAGTCCACCTGGACCCCTTTGTGCTGCAAACTGTAGGTCGCTAAAATAATTGGAGGGGATAGTCCGAAGTAAATTTATATACTATTTAATTATTAAATTAAAATAATTTAAATTTTCTATAATTACATTTTTAATATTTTTATTTATATTTTTAATGTTAAAAATATTTTTTGATATTATTAAAATGGGTGTCAAGTAGTCTTACAATAAAAAAATCCTCAGCAAAAGGCTATACTTCCATTGCTCCTATTTTCCTCTACCTATCTGTGTGGGACAGGGTTTTCTACTCGGGATTTTTAAAGTAGTAGTTTGTTAAAATTTGTTCATTCCTTTTTTCTATTCTTATTAAATTTTTCCAAATTTTTTTTAAAAATTTTGCTTCAACCAAAGAATTTTCATTGGGGTCATGTGATTTCTTTCTCTCTATTCTAAAAAGAAGTAACTCCCGCTGCCGCTGTTAAAAGCTTGTCACGCTATCTCCTCCGAAACCGCTGGGGGTATGGGGAACGATACCAATGGATGCAGAAAAATGGGGGGCCCAAAGTAAGACATGTCTCATCTTCGTCGGTCTTTAAGTTTTTTTTTTATGTTTTGTGGGAAAATATTGACTTTCTCATTTTCAGATTACGATAACTCGCCAAAAAATGATAGTAGAATGTTGATCTTTTTACAAGCTAAAACTAAAGACATTTCTCTTTCAAACTAGATCTCATCTGTTTAAAAATATTTTAAAACAGACTAATATTTTCATCAAAAAATGAAACACAGTTTTCAAGAAATATTGACTTTTTCATCTTCAGATTACGATAACACGCCAAAAAAATGATCGTAGAATTTTGATCTTTTTACAGTCTAAGACTACAGACATTTCTCTTTCAAACTAGATCTCATTTGTTTAAAAATATTTTAAAACAGACTAATATTTTCCTCAAAAAATGAAACACAGTTTTTCAAGAAATATCGTCCCCTATGTGGATGTAATATAGATGCTTCTCGAGTTTTTATCTTACAAAGAAAATATTTACATCTGGAAGCTGAAAGCTTTCTTATTCATATAAACCTCATTTCAAGCCTATATCTTAAATTTTGATTTTAATTGAATTTTAAAGCTGATAATTCAACAGTGATGAAAAACCCTTCGCATTAAGGGTGACAACAGTAAATGGATGGAAGCTGTTACATTGCCCGAGAATCACCCCTATGTATCTCGCTATTAGCCATAACAGAGGAGCGAACGTAGCGAGCCTAGGGGCGAAGCCCCTAGTTCTTTTTAAAGAAAGTGGGTCGCGATCGAAAAAAGTTTGCGCACCACTGCTGCAGGGAACTGGATGCAATTCCTTCCACCTCGTGTTGCATCAAATAACGAAAGAGATACCAAGCAATTTGCATCTATTATTCGATATACATTCAACTCGGTAATGTTTTCTTTGCGCTTTAAAATACAGTTAGGTGATTAGAAACGTTAGAACAAAGAAATTGGTAAAGTTTCACCAAAGAAGCTCATAGTGTAAAATTTAGTAGGCTGGTTTAAATTTACACGAGGACTAAAGAAAGATATGGTTTTACGTATTGTCAAAAGTCAGAAAATTGGGTTTAAGGGGGCACAGGACCTTGAAGCTGGAAGTAATGACTATAAATATGGTCTAATTCTAAGCACAAAAACTCAAATAATATTGGAAAAAGAAATTTTCTTTCTTTACACATACAAAGAACATATCTTTAAATATGTCATATAATAGAAATTATAAATCTATAAATAATTTTCAAATTAGCAGTTTAGAATTTTATATGATTAACTGCTAATTTTGAGTTTGTGTGCAGCATTACATTTAAGCTATTAATAGGAAACTGATAAAACTACACTCATATGTATATTTCATGGTACTCTAAATTTTAAAACCAGAAAAATGGGCAATTCTGGAATACTTTTTTCATGAGGGAAAATTATGTAAATAATTGTGATAATTTTTGAAGTTTTCCAATTTTATGCTCAATTTTTAATTTAAGTAATATTTATTACAACTTATTTGGTTTTACATTACAGGTAAATAGGGGAACCCGGGGTAGAACGAGGTTCGGGGCGGAATGAAGTTCGGCGTTTTTAGGTGTCAAGAAGGTGTTGCCAGCCACCGGCAATAAGTACAACTAGACCAACGTATTGCTGCTCAACTTCGACAGCATTTTGGTATAGTTTTCTCGAGCGTTGGTGTGTGCAATTTTCGTTGTGTGATTTTTGGCTCCTGTATTGTAACTTTTGATGATTTTGTAACCATGGTAAGGTATACATACTTGTTTACATCACAACTATAGTTAGTACATACTTGTTTACATAACAACTATAGTTAGTACATGCTTGAATTACGTTTAATTGTCTTTAGTTTCCTGTAGTTAAACATTTGTTTACGTATCTTTCTCGAGTGACCTTACGTCCCTAACCTAAATCGTTTCCCTGGAGCGGGACGGGTGGGGCAGAATGGGGTAGTACCCCATTCTGCCCCGCAATGTTTTTAACTAAGAGATTGTTTTTGGTACACCCCTAATTTTTTTCAGATGGTTCGAGACTATAAGAAAAAAACAAATAGGCAACCATGGTCTACTGAGGCAATAAACAATGCTATCGAGGCGGTTACTTCTGGAAAATCTGGGTATTTGAAGGCTTTGAACCAATTTGATGTTCCCCAGTCTACTCTGGAAAGATTCGTTAAAAAACGAAAGGAAAACACTGACTACAAGATCGATAAAACGGCTGGAAAATTTAAAAACGCATTTGCAGAAGAGCAGGAACTTGTGCTCGTTAACTACTTAAAAACTATGGAGGCTAGGTTATTCGGTCTAACAATGAAGGACTTACGTAGCTGAGCTTATCATTTGGCAGTAAGAAATGGCATTGGTCATAGATTTAAAAATGGAATCGCAGGCCAAGATTGGGTCAATGGATTCCTTAAGAGACATCCTACTTTATCTGTTCACAAAGCCGAGGCAACATCTGGTGCAAGAGCCTTGGGATTTAATAAAGTAGCTGTCGATAGTTTTTTTTTCGTTGCTAACGAACTTATTCGACAAGCACAAACTAACGGCTTCTCAAATATTTAATTGCGATGAAACGGGCAATTCAGTGAACCCTAAAAACCAATGAAAGATCATTGCTTGCAAGGGGAAACGTCAAGTCGGATCATTAACATCCTCAGAAAGGAGCGAAACTGTAACCTGCCTTATTTGTATGTAGGCAAGCGGAACTTACATGTCCCCGATGCTCATTTTTCCTCGAAAGAAGAAGCAAAAAGAATTTGAGTTAGGATTGCCACCAGAAGGTTGGGTTGAGGTGCACAGCAGTGGATGGATGACTGCTGAGTCATTTCTTGTGTGGTTTCGAAATTTTGGGGAATTTTCAAAGGCATCAAAAGACTTCCCGGTTCTTCTTATATTAGGTGGCCACTCAACACATACGAAGAACCTTGAGGTTATAGACTGCGCGAGGGAGAGTGGCGTTTCATTGCTATGTCTACCACCACATTGCTCTCACAGACTTCAGCCACTTGATGTTTTTTTATGAAGCCTTTAAGTCTTCATTACAGTAATGAGCTTCGAAAATGACTACGAAGCAACCCAGGGAACGTCGTAACTCTCATTCAAATTTCAACGCTTTTTGGATCATCTTTTATCCAAAGCGCAACAATGAAAGCTGCTATTAATGGTTTCCAAGCTACAGGAATATGGCCAACTGACCCATCCATATTCACCGACGCAGATTTTCTCCCAGTAGACACAACTGACATCGGACTTGGTAGGCCTTCAAATGAAGAGGTGAAAACATCCGGAGCTGAACAGTTGGAATTGCCTTCGCCTAGCACACCAGTTAAAAACACATGCATATCAGGTTGGATGATAAAGCTGGTAAGGTTTCAGCCAACTCTAATGATGACACGCCGGTTAAGAAGGTCCGATTTGATGACTCTAATTGTGCCACCTCTGGCTGCTCTTGGATGACAATTAACAATAGGGTCTCTTCATTTCATGTTTCAGCTGAAATTCTAATGCCTATTCCAAAAGTTAAAGAAAACACGAAAAGGACGAATAGGAAGAGAGGGGAGACCGCTGTCTTAACAGATTCCCCATACAAAAAAGAGTTAGAAGCCGCTATTAAGGAAAAAGAAGAAAAGAACTTTGCTAAAGAAGAAAGGTCAAAGACAAAAATATTTAAGAAAGAGAATAAAATTAAGCATGGAAAAAACAAGGGAAAATGCCTGAAGATAAATGGAAAAAAGAATTCTGGGAATTGTTCTGACTGCGAGTGTTTATATTGAGGTGAATTTTACTCAGTCAGTTGAAGGTTGTGTCGTTTGTTCCCTGTGCAAAACATGAGCACACAATTCCTGTGTGGCAATAGATAGCGAAGATGATGAGGCTGTCCTAGTATGTGAATTTTGTGAATAGGCTTAAGATAAGGACACAATCAATGAAAACCGTAACTTTAATTAAACATTTATAATCACTTAAAACTAAATAAATACAGAGCAAACTTATTTTTTCTGAATTTCCACTAGTTTATATGTTTTTAAAATTAATTATCCTTACCACCCCGTTCTGCCCCGTGCCCGGGGCAGAACGGGGCAAATGACATAATTTTCTGAAATTGAAAAAAAATATTGTTCTTTTATTTTCTTACAATATTATTGTATTTTTGTGATTATTACATTATAATGTATTCATAGAAAAATTTGCAGCTCTCTTAATCAACTCTTTTGTATTTTTAAAACACATTTTCAACTTCGTACCCCGTTCTTCCCCGGATTCCCCTATATTACAAGTATATTCTGACCATTAATTATTTTCTGTAAGCATATATCTCAATTTTATGATGCGCACAGCACTTTATGATTTTTAATCGCCAGTTCATCATATAAAATTCTAAACTGCTGATTTGAAAATTATTTATAGATTTATAATTTCCATTTTTATATATGACATATTTAAAGATATGTACATTATATGTATAGAGAAAGAAAATTTCCTTTTCTAATATTATTTGAGTTTTGTGGTTAGAATTAGACCATATTTATAGTAATTTCGTCGAGATTCAAGGTTCTATGCCCCCAGTGCTACAGTGTTACATTCGAATACGGTAACTAGTCATCGCGTAGCAATGCTGATATACAAGCGAGTTTAAAAACTAACCTTAATGAGCGCAAATAAAACTTCACTTTTATAACTTAATTATACTATTCTTTAAATTTAACTATACTTTATTTTGCATTACGGATGAATATATTACATGTAATATCATAGCCTTGTAAGAATAAACAGTCATCACTTCTGGAATAATAATATTATGATTTACTATGCTTCATAATAATTAAAGAACTTAAATATTAACTATACCTAAGAACTATTACTTATCTTGGATTACAGTTGAATAACATATATCAATGGAAAAATAAATAAATATACGTAGAATACTCCTTTTCGCTAACTAATTATTCTTTTAGTCCTAATTATGATTTAAATAGTATAATTAGATATGTGAAAACAAATGAAACGATTTTTTCTGAACGCAAAAAGAATTCTCAGTTTCACGACTGTTTGTTTATACTGCGTTTCTCATATTTTAACCTCTTAATTACGACACTTTATTCATCTACTTATTAACGAATAATTTAGGAAAAGATAATTAAAATTTTATGATTTTAAAAGGAAAGCATGCTTCAGAAGCCTTGATTTTAATTTTAAAAATGCAGCTTATTTCTTTGCATGGCAATTTAAATATTGGAAATGTTCCTTCCTAGTGCAAACGTAGAATTAGGATAAATTAATTACCGTGGTATGGTCACACTCAATATTTACAATTATCATTATCTACTTACACTGAAGTGCCAGAATAAATGGGATAGACGATCACTTTCGGAACATGTAGCAATACTCACTTTCTCGTAAATGCTTTGGTCCACAAGCAGCTTATATAGAGCGGCAGACATTTGTGGACGCTTAAAAAAGCTGACTGAGCAGTGAGCATAGCTGGCAGGAGATCGTGATTTAGGGGAATTTCAACGAGGTATGATAGTTGGTGCTTGTGCGATGGGTCATGGCATTTTCGGAGATACAGACAGAGTTTAGATTTTCAACTTAGTCCATTTCAAGGGTGTACCTCGAATAAAAGAATTCCGGTAAAACATCGAACCGAATGCAATAGAGTGGCCTTTGAAAGACCCTGAATGACCATGACAGGCATCGTCTGTTTGACAATTATATCAAGTGAAAGGAGTGCTGTATTGACGTAAATAACATCGAATTCAATGTGAGGTCCTTACTAACATCAGTGGGAGGTCTGTGTAGATGCGCTGAAAGTGCTCCAACACATGCACGCATAAATTTTTTAAAGTTCTTTTACAACCTATAATCTGTACGAAGTTCACTGCATGATATCGGTTTTAAGGCTGCTGTGTACTAGACCTACTGCATTCGCTCACCTTAATGTTAATCTACGGAGAAAATCTGTCTACTATTTGCAGCTACATAAAAGCTGATAATTCAATAAAAATGGTATTTTCAGAGAGCCTGGACTTTTTTGCACCTTGCAACAGGATTCATTTTATAAATTTCGTCCACCAAAGGAATTTAGAAGAGTTTAAAACACACTATGCCAGATTTTTCCCCCAGAATAATTTAAATTTAAAAATATTATTTGCATTTAAAAAAAACGATAAAGGACCCAAAGTGTAAAATTTCTTTTACTATTACGGAGTTCAGTTTAAAAAAAAAAATCTTTAAATCCAAGTCGTCAATCCTTGGACACATTTTCTCCACAGCTTAACATTGTGCTGAGCGAATCCAATCGGGTTAATACAGAGCAGCCTTAACCCTTAAGCGGGCGCGCCAATTTTTGGAACACTAACAGGCGCGCGTGGCACAAAGTGAAACGTCTCTTTCAACCTTGATTATTCCTTTTGTATTAAACGTTTTCTTTTGAAATTGAAAATAATGATTGTGAGTTTTATGACAAGATATAAAATCTTAATAATATTGAGATATGTTTATAATTAAAGGCCAAAGAAGGCAGATAGAATCGCTTAATTTCAAAACTGCCCGGTTTGTTGGATCTAAGGACAACTTGCGAATGGATTCCTATTTTCTCCAAAAACCTAAAAAACAACGGGATTGTCCATCTTCATGATATGTGGGATACCGTGTAATATCTGCACATTGGATTGACTACATCAACTCTTGTCGCATTGCAATCCAGTATAATCATTGGTTTACCATGGATAAATCACGACCAACAAATGAATGGACAGAAATACAAGGTTGAAAAAAATCAGACCTGCATTAGAAAGGGTGTAGCTATAAATAGAAACTGCTTAGAACATTTAAACCTTACATGTAAAAACAAACCATTCAAAATTACGAAACTGTTGCACTTTGTACACGGGCGCGCCTGCTGAAGGGTTAATAGCTGATGCCCAACGACGCGTTAGACAAGTATCCCAGTTTTTCTGGAACTTCAGTGTATGAGTGGTATGATAAAAAATACCGTAAGTACTGTTCAAAAAGCATACTATGGATAAATTGTAATAAACTGTTTTGGTAACTAGCAAATACGCAACATGAATATGAAAATCAAATATATGTATATTGAAAAAGATTGATAGAAAGTAAAAGAAGTAGAAAGTAAATTCAACGACACTCTGTTGTAATGAACTTTAAAGATTAAAGTTCACGCACGTGTGAAATAATCTAGAGTGATTTCTGATAAAATATCGTAAGCAAAACCGCTGAGTGATCGAACGCGTAAACCATATCGGGATGAAGATGAATCATGCACATTCGTTTCATTCGGAGATAATTTCTTTTAACTCATGATAAGTACTCGTGTCCGGTGCAAAATTTTGGCAGGTGTTGTTTTGCATGCATCCCAAGGTCGAAAAACGGTTTAATATCTTTCTGCAACTGATGTTTAATGGAACTCTATAAAGGCAGCAAATGGACAACTTACTTTCCAATAACATGGTATACCACAATTACTTTTTCATTCTCACTAAAGCATTTGTTATGAATTCTTGGCGGTTTGAAAATATACTTACTACTAGTGGCTCCGTTGCTCGAAATCGAGCAAATTTTATATCCTTTTCAGAATCAAAAAGACTTTTTAACTTACGGAGCGCAATGCTTATTGAACTTTAACATTTCAGTCTTTGCATCTCATGCATCAACTTTAACTAATTGTCATGGGTACTCAAACTGAATAGTGAGCTTCTTAGTGATGAGAAATTTTCCAACTTCTTCTGGTTTAGTTTCAATGAAGCAACTTACGACAAATTGTGTTGTTGGCAAAACTATGATGACACCCTTCTCGTCAGAGAGGGGAATGATTTCTTTGATAGATGATTATTGCCCTTTAATAATATAAGTATAATCCCATCGAAATTCACGTTTAACTTTTTGAAAAGGATAAACACATATCAAGCAATAAAGGTAACCGAAGCAACAGAAACAGTTGGCGACGTTTACCTCTCGGATAGCAACAGACTCACTGTACAGTACAAGCGGTGAATGTTATTATTCCCCGCGGTGTGTGGTTGAGAGAAGGTCAATAATAAAACTCTTATAACAACTCCAGAGGCAAAAAATAAATAAAAACTTGAGGAACACTAAGGTATCGTAAAAAGAAAAGCTGTCTGTGGGGCCATTGATAGCGATCAAAAGACTATAAATGTTGCAAGATAGATGTGACGTTATTTTATGGCCCACAATAAAACTTTCATATAATGGTCAAAGTGGTATCCCAAATGAAAATTATGGTGGGGAGGTACTTGGTATACTGTGAACATGATCAGTGGAATAAGGTACCAAATGGGGCAGGAACTGCTAAGAAAAAGGCAGCCCACTGCCCCATGAGCGAAAAAGAGGCGGGCCAAAATGGCTCCGGTAAACGGACAACAGCCACTCCAAGAAAGAAAAACAAAAAACAAGAGAAGTCAACAGATTTCGTTTGCTGTTCCCTGGAGCTCGGACGACATAGAGAACTGATTGATCTGTCTCGTAGTCTAGCGGAAGTTACTGGAATCTGACATGATGATGCTGAACACGACCTGATGTGGGCACTTGTCAACGAAATCCTTAATCGCAGTATTCTTCAACAGTAGTAAGTGCCTCCCGAAAGATCCTAGAAATGACTGCTTTGACTGAATAGTTTGTCTCTGCTTCTGATTCCTTGTGTATTAAGTGATAATATGAAGGGGAACCTTATTCTGTTATTAATTTTACTTTAAAAGAATTTTTAGTGTTGTCGAATAACTCTGTGATAAAGGCCAATTCGCTATGTTTCCTTGCTTGCCCCAACACATACACGCTTCAATTTATTAAGGTTCTATTACAACCTATACTCACGACGTATTCGTACAATAAGCAAATTGCAAAGTGACCAAACTTTTTCTTTCGAAGGTTCTGAAACGTTACCGAGGAAAGAATTTCCGCCAAAGGTTACATACAACATATCTCCATCGCGGCTTTTACGCAAAATATTGGTTATTAAACTGCGATAAACTGACATGACGTCAGGTTTAAAACGTAGATTGGAGGACATTTGATAAAACTGTTTCACACACAATCACTTTAAAAGAGAAAACGAAAATTCCCGACATAATCTTTTATTGAATATTTGCTGAAAACGATCAGTTTAATCTAAAAATAAAAATAATGATAACAGATTTCAAGTAATATACAATTTTGCCCCTTAACCCTTAACGAAAATTTTTCCAATTAAAGGTTGCAAAATGTTTTTACTTCTTTAAACTGATAACAGATGGCAGTACTATCCATTTTTCTGCTCATTTATCTGGAATATATTGGATGCAAATGAAAATAAAGGCTAAATTTAGGCATTTGTACTGTGCAAACGGCGCCCCTCAAGGGGTTAAGCATTGAATATGAATATAATTCAATGCTTACATATAATTCAAATCGAGGGACATATAATTCAAATTAGTCCTAGATGAAATTAAACCAGAGATGACAGTCTCACCTCCTATTTACTTAGCTGTAAATTTGCTAGCTTGTATTTGGAAATATATTTATAAATTCCCACTTTCAAGAAATCAAGGCAGATTAATTTTGAAACAAATCTAGATTTGTATTAAGCTACTGAACCACTGACAACTATCGAGTGTAGAAAGACGTGGATTGTTACAAACAATCGACAATTGTTTGTAAAGATGACAAACTTCATGTCGCGAAACTCATTGAAAACAGATAGGAATTATTTCTTGATTTCTAGGAAATAAACTTGGGTGTGAAATTAAGCATCAGGAAAAAGCTAATTTTGTATCCCAGTATTGGATACAAAATTGGAGTTAAATTAGGAGTATGTTTCCAACGTTTATCTTAAGTAAAAATAAATAAATCATAAAAAACGAAGCAATTTCTGCGAGTTTTAATCCCCTCATAATACTTTATGACTAACGACGTTAACATGAAATAGATGTTAAAAATTATAAAACAGCTGCTTATTTCAAGAGAAAAACACCTGATAAGTTTTCAAAACATTTTACAACTCGTTTCAAACTCTTCTAAATATAAAAGTGAACGCGAAGGGATATAAAAGCTCTGATTTATGGTAATTTCTATGATAAATATATACTAATGAATAATGAAACTTATGAAATAGTTTCATTGCTAAAATAAATGTATTGCGTGCAGGAAAAATTTGACGGAGTTTATGAAATAAAGTGAATACAAGAATAAGGTAAAAGTTTAATCAAAGGAAAAACGTTGGGTCCTTTTATTTTGATGCCCACTATTTTAGCATATTTTGTAGTAAGTGTTAGATGCAGAAAGTAAAATTGAAATAATTGGCATCACTATCAGTATCTATATAAATATTACCTCTTAACTGAAATTCAGCCGTAAATTCCTGTTTAACACAATAAGTATACGCTTGGTAGAGCCGGTTGTAGAAATAAATATGTGAAAAAGTCATTTATTACCTTTTAACTTCATATAATACCAACTATTTTCTGAATCCATATTATGAGAAGAACGGAACCAGTACTTACCTGAAAGGTAAAAATATATAATTAATAAAAAGCTGTATACAAATTAATATGTAATAAAGCATTCTAAAAAAATGTATCATATTAGAGATGATAGATCATTTTATTTTACCAAAAAATGAGTGAAAATACGTTAACGTATTTTTAATAATCTATCAGGAAATGATGGAGTCGATTAACTTATCACTGGATAAGAAGTTATTTGTCTATTATTATTAATACATTAGTTAAAGAAAAAAATATGATAATACCAATTTGACTGAACAGGTGATTCTCAGTAAGTATAATATGACATGTAACAATCTTCCCTATGAAACAATACGAGTAGATGTAAGTAAAGCATAATTTGGCAGATGAAGAGCGGAGAAGATGATATCATACAAAAAGTTTTTATTCTCTAAAAATAAATAAATTTTTAAAATTTATTTTGAAGGTGAACTACATATTTAAAATCTAAATTTCCTGAAACGAATCAACTAAGGAATGCATACATAGGCATATTATGGTCTTCAAAATCAATTAACTTAATATAGCTTAATATTAACCTAATATATGCCAATTTCACTATATATTTTCTCCTGTAAAGTTTTGCTCCATTCACTTACTTAATAATTTTAATCAGTCTAAAATGTTAAAGGACGAAGTGAAATAGTATGCTCAAACATAACTAGTTTTATATTTCGTCGCGATTTGGAAAAATTTATGTATAATTTAATGAAGAAGTACAATACGAGTAGATGTAAGTAAAGCATAATTTGACAGATGAAGAGCGGAGAAGATGATAGAGTACACAAATTTTTTCAAATGCAAATTTCATGGAGGGGCTATGCAAAATATATTTTGATGGTGAACTACGTATTTAAAATATAAATTTCCTGAAACGAACAAACTAATGAATGCATACATAGACAGATTATGGTCTTTAAAATCAATTAACTTAGATGTCGAAATACATGCCTATTTCACGATATATTTTCTCCGTCATAATTACCTGTAAAGTTTTGCTCCATTCACTTAATAACTTTAATCCTTCTAAAATGTTAAAGGAACGAAGTTAAATAGTCTGCTCAAACATAACTAAATTTAACTATAGAGGAAAGGGGGTTTTATATTTCGTCGCTATTTGGAAAAAATTATGTATAGTTTAATGAAGAAGTCACAGAAAGGGTACTAACCTTCAGTGTAGAGTGGAAAATATATTTCATTTAATGAGCAATACGTCAAAATATATAAGACCTTTTCAGTAAATATAAGATAGATAGATAACAAAATATAAACAATGTGAAGGTAATAAAAACCTGATTATAATGGAGCATTCGTGAGTTCTAGCACAAGCAGTTTTTGTGTTATTATGCCGAGAAAGAACCTTACTTGTAAAATATTTTGAATAAAGAAAAGGAATAAAAGATAACAACGAAATTGCGTTACGAAAATTCTTAGATTTAACAAGCCAAAGAATTGGCTAAAAAGTGGTGATCGGAAAAAGATTTAATGGAAACATTCATTGCTCAAATCACGTATGTAGGGGTAAGCATTAAATGCAATCGATATGCGTAAATTGTATAATTATACAGAATTTAAAGACAACTTAAACGCTGTAAAAGGTTTTTTAGCTTGACATATCTGGAGAAAATATGTAATGTCATTAAATTTATACTCCAAAATAACGTTAGACAAATGTTCTAAAAAAAGATGAACATTTTAGGTGTGAACATGAGAGAGATGCATTTATGTAACATTGCACGTGAAATACTTGTACATATATAAGTGTACTACACGCATGTCCTGACATCATAGCTCTTTACATTGTGTACAAGTTCAAGTGAGTTGAAATAACCTTCCTCTGTAAGAGACAGAAGAAAATAGAACTACGTTTTATCGTTACTAAATGGGAAGTTATAATTCTCTTTATGAAGTTACTAATGTTATATGTTTAACGTTTGGGACATGTCTGGAAACCTTAGATTTTTCCTTGACACCTAGGACTTTGGATACACTTTGAACGGACCAACATTCTAGAGAGCTTCTGCCGAATGAAAATTCTCAGAATTATATGGTCTTACACGTATCTTTTCACAACGTTTTCTTATTTAAAAATAAAATAAAAGTATGCCATTATTTTAAAACAAGTATTTCATTATTATTGATTTCTTTATCATGGAGAAAGTATATGTTTATTATGTAATAAATATATGACTCCTCTGTACCGTAAAAAAGATTTTTTTAGCAAGGACAAGGTAACTTTACTTAGGACTCCTGTCAAAACTTTATTTGGTTTCTAGTTGGTACCCGTCAAAACATGACGGCTGGATAGTAAGTAAATCTACTAATACACAAATTATACTCGAAACTTTATTGCTAAATGATGAAAGTCATAATATTAAGAATAGATAAATACACTTTAAAAACATTAATATTGAACATAATAAAAAGAAATGTGGTTACTCAACAGCGCAAAATAAACAATTTCCGTCTCGTTTAATTATATAAATCACAAACATAATTGAAAACTAAAAATGGCAGAGAGAAACCTAGAGAGATTCCTCGGAATAAATAAATTAGCGTGTTTATGCGGCCTCGCGTTTAGTAAGTATCTAAAGCCAGATTTAAACATGTCACTGAGTATGCGCGAAGAGCAATTTTTTTAAATTGTAAATTATCGGTAATTAATAGAAATTACTGTTATAAAAACCAAATTTGACACATCTATAGGTTAAAATCTTTCGTTTAAGACCAAAGTGAAGTAAATTGATGCAGTAGTTTTCTCTGACGGACTTCCCAAAGAATCGGCTTAGCAGTTTAAATATATAGATTGTATCATACTTCAGCAATAAGCAACCAGAAAGCTCAGAACATCCCAACTTTTTCAAGAATCAGAGAGCCAGCCCACAACGCTAAAGATTGCTAAACTTTTTGTTGTAATTAGTCAACAATAGATCCACTCAATGAAATGCGAAAAAAAACTTTTTAGGACATTTCTTGAGACATTTTCAAATTTTCAGCTCACTTAAACAGCGTAAATAGAAACCCTTTTGAAACAGAATAGTTCCTTTCTAATATTTTAGTGTATTCAAATTTTTGTTTTAGCCCTTTCGTACAGTTTTTAAGAACTAATTTAAAAGATAAAAAAATATAAGAATTTACAGGATAAAACAGACGAAGAGAACCGTGAAACATAGTAACCTGGACGCTATCGTACAAGATCTTTTATCACGCAACACGTGTCAGTAACAGAATAGATAGCTTAACCGCTGAATTTCGATTAGCATTGATTTTATAAATTTTCAGCGGTAAATTAAAACATCTAGGTTGTTTAAAAAACATACAAAACTAACAAAGGTTGTATGCTAATTTCCCTTCCTTTCACGCCTCCTCGATGTCTCAATCCGAAACCGCTTACACACACGGGCGTAGAACAACAGAGATGGATCAAGCGATAAATGCTATTTCCTTGTCCTAATTCTCATTAATCATGCTAATATGATCCTTTCAAAGCTACTTTCAGTTATTCAGAAGTGATAAAGTACCAGATAAACGCATTAAGATGCATTTTTTTAAAGTAAAAGACAAAAGCATAGATTTGATTAATTATTCTAAAAACTAAAAAAAAAAGATATCAACTGATATACAATAGTTTGTCGTGAGCAAACAAATCAACTGTCTGGAAATCACCACTGCCTTTAATGAAAGTCGAAACTTTTACTTTTTCGATTTTTTTATAATTCCAGATTCTTTAACAGATTTACTTTGGCTTTGTATGTTTCCAGACGTATTTAGTACTGTAGCGGCACATAGAACCTCGTGGGACAATTCCTAGCAACAGAGGAATTCAAGAAAACATCTGTCGGTTTTAAAACATGGTTAGTATGTTCGCTATCGAATTCAGTACGTTCCCCATCGAATTTTAACATTCTTTGGTCTGAGGTCTTTTGCCCACTCATCTCGTCTTTCCCGAAAGCTTGGGGAAATCCGTGTGCTAGAAATCATCGACCACCCTTGTGTGCTCATAAAGCTATCACTTGGTGGCCATTATTCACAGATTTTGACTCTATAGAAGCAATAAGTTTTCACATAACGACCCATCGGATCGTTCCCACGACGTGACTTGTCGTCGAGAGCTAATCCCATGCTCCTATCTCGAAAACAGTCGTTCTTCTGAGAACAAAACCTCGGCGAAGCAACTAAGGAATTTTCAAAGGATATATATTCGAGACTCTGTTTGTGTCGAGAGAGTCCCATTCAGATCTGGACTAAAGCGGCCACACGAACTTTTGCTTCCTGAAAGACTAAACTAGTAGACAGGAGAAGCCGCTGTTAAAATCTTTTGTACCCGACGTCTCGTTCAGTTGCAAACTGTTAAATTCAACGTTTAACCTGCTTTGTCCTATATTAAATTGTTAAGTTTTAGTTATATTCTGGCTTGTTATTTCAATCTTTAGAAACCACTCAGACATTGTTTACTTTTTGCCACTATATCGTTCAGGACACCTCAGTTGCTACCAGGTTGTTACAGTACCTAAAATATCCAGCAGTCAATGTTTTACAAAACTACTAAAACCCATTTATTTTATAATGTATGTATTTTATAATAAATGTACCATTTCTAAATCTACTTAAATCCATTTATTTTCTCAATAATTGTTTCTTAGATATATAAACTATGTAAATAACTAATTACGTACTTACAACTTGATTTTATATTTTTAATTAAGGGGGTCAGGGAAACATTTAAATTTTTTTTTATTTATTGAGTTAAAATTTTGAATGTTTTTGTGATGGTTAACCATATAATTTGTAAACAAAATCACATCATAAAACTTCTCAAAAAGATTTATAAAAATCTTAAAATTTAAAATTTATAATAAAAGTGGGGTAATTTAAATTCCTTATAACTCGAACTATTATATGTCGAATTTCAAAATTTTTTCATTTAAATAAACAGAAATATATAAGTTTTAATATTGATTCACTATTTTTAAAATATTAATTTAAAAAATTAAAAATATTTAGAGGAAAAATAACAAAAAAGTTATGTAACTTATTTTTAAAAAGTCATATTTTCAAAAGTAAATATTTTTTTCAAATTTGCTGAATCAAAATTAAAGTAAAATAGTTGAAAAAGACATATTATAAGTTTCAATCATTTATCTTTAACGGTTCTTGACTTATAACAATTTAAAGACGTGAAATGGGGAAAAAGCCCATCATGCAGAAACACGCACTTACAGGTTTAAACAACGATTGGCTACTGTTGGTGATTGCGTGTATAAATTTTGCGATCACTCTCCGGAACGGACAGCACCCCATACACACAAACACATTTATATATACAGAGGCTGTTCATACATTTTTTAGGCGATGTATATTGTATTCACAAAACTAAATTACATAAAATTCTTGTGTTTTAAATGTTCTATTTGACATCCCTTATTCTGAACTATCTTTCGACACCGCAATTTCCAGGATAATAATGCCTTTTGAAGTGTCAGAAGAGGTATTCTATCCCATTCCTCCTGAACAGCTTTCCAGAGTCCTGTAAGGGTTTTGGGACGACGTTTGGATAATGCAGATTTTAAAAGTCCGAAAGCACAAAAATCCACAGGTGATACATCGGGAGATTTAGTAGGGATATCAGTGAAGGGTATGGCCTTGATACCAGTTTTTTGTTCCATTTCTTTTAGGAAATTTACAGTGGATTTTGATGTGTGACTGCTAGCTTTGTCCTGATGGAGTCTTACAGAATGATGGCACTGTGGGTAAAGCGATGGTATTTCATTCAGAAAAATTGGCAATAAAATATGTTCCTGATAGTATTTGGAGTTAATCTTGACATTTTTTCCACTCTCTTTATTTTTAACTTGCCATTATAAGAAAAACCACAAACAATCATGAATCCCTTAGAAAAACTTTCTTTCGATTCTTTGAACCATGTACTTAAATTTTTCTCTCCCCTTTTATGATAATAAATGGCTCTTTTTTTGTTGAAATCATTTAAATACACCCATGATTCATCTATTGTGACAATTGTTTTCCATTTTTCTTTGGATAAGTGTGTCAGACTCTCGTCTCCCATTCCTAAGTGGAATTGATGAACGTGTGTAATAGCGTCTTCAATAAGCATCAAAAGGAGCGCAAACAGGTGTCGAGAGCCATACACCTTTGGAAACCCTTGACAATAGGAGGCAGCGAACTCATTTAGAATGATTAAGGAAACACAGCGGCGCACGTCACCTAAGGTAGGAACGGTGGACAATGAAACCGACAATAGGTGGTCTGCGTATCATGGATAAAAAAGGCCGATGGTCGTTCGAGAAGGGGGAGAGGAGGCATAAAAGACAGACGCGAGTAACGAACAGAGGAATAGATTCGGACTGTTGAAGGGTCAACACGCTTACGGGAGACGGGGAGCTCGTCGGACTTTGAAAGAATGAGCCCCGGCTCTCACGAGTATTTTTAACTTTCGTCGGAACGAAACTTTGTAAATGACGTATTTAACCAAGATTTTAATATGTTAATAAACCTCATGAAATAAGAGTTGACTCTACAATTATAATTCCTTCTACATGACAATGATTCGTCGGATCACGACTATAAAGGTTAACAAAGTGTTTCTCATATAGAATTCTGCAGCGTGTCCTGCGTTCAGCGATATGATTTGGAAGAAGACGATGCACATTGCATTTTTTCGCTTTCTTAAGATTTAAATCAACGTTTATCATTTTGTTTACAGTGGACACCGAGCATTTTAATGATTTTGCAACTGTCCTTTGACTAGGGGGATTTTCTTTTAACATTAAACAACGTACCTTTGCGATAGTCGAAGATGTCCATTTTTTCCTTGTATACTTGTTTGGAATTTTTGTCCCACTTGAGGCTCCAATTTGACGTTTTTGTTTTCCTTTCTTGTTGACGATATTACCTATCGATACTTTAGATATCACAAAACCACGACTCTCAAATCGCTTTTGGATAACGGAGTATGCATATTTCTCTTCGGAAAGAGCATAAA
Organism: Dolomedes plantarius; assembly: GCA_907164885.2. NCBI lineage: Eukaryota > Metazoa > Arthropoda > Arachnida > Araneae > Dolomedidae > Dolomedes > Dolomedes plantarius. The sequence goes on along the minus strand of OU015491.1, from coordinate 184,631,708 downwards.
AGTAGCCTTCGAACCACTGCTTTGTTAAAAACGCCATTTTGAATAAAAACAAAACTTTCAAGCCGCAGACGATAATTTTGACTTTTAAAAACATAGTACAATGGCAATTATTTATTTTGCAGCAAACTAATTTTTATTATCGCTTACCAAAATCGTCTAAAAAATGTGCGTACAGCCTCTGCATTAGAATGTTGCACAAATAATAATAATAATAATAATAATTTCTCCTGTTCTAATTAAGATAGAAACATTATTTAAACGTAATTTTAAGCATAAAAGTACAGAGAAATTTTTAATGCAATAAATTTTTTTTCGAAAATTCGAACAATTTTGTGTCCTGGACCTCCGCCCCCTTAATTTCTCTAACAATTTGACCTCCTAAAAATTGGTAAAGTTCACTGTTTATTTTTTTTTAATCTACGGTCATGTTTTGCTGAACAAAGTCGAATTAGACGGGTACTACAGTAAATTAAGTATACAGAATTTTATGTATATTGGCTAATGATTGAGTAAAAACTTTATTCCTGCATTCTAGAAGTTGAGCAGGGCTCGAGATGGCTAACGTTCTGGATTTCAGTGCTGAGGGTGCTCGGACCGAATCCCGGCGCACGCCGCTAAATACCTCCGTATCTAGGCCGAATATGGGCACGTTAAATCCGTAGATCGGAAAGTCCCTCTATGAAGGTCAGTGAGGGTGGGAGAGGGTACGATCCCTCTAGATATCACCCCTGGGGGTTGCTCGGTCAAAATTGAGGTGGCAACTGGCTAAGACGGACTCCTACCTTTGTGGTGCTATTTAAAACCGGAGACGGACACTTCAGCCCGTAGCCTATATGGACCTGGTCTGGAAATTCGAATCAAGGGGCATAGGAAACAACAACAACATAATTTGAGTATTCTACCACACAGATACATCCATTTACTAGTTCGTCAAGGATGTATTATCCGTCAAGATAGGGTTGTACGATTCTGAAATACTAGTTTTTATTTCTATAGGCTACGTTTCTTAAATACATATATATTTTTTCTAAATAGTGATTGTAGATACTTATGCCAAATACATTTATAGAATTCATGTTAATAATGCTAATTTTAGCGATAATCCATTCAGCTGTCTAGTTATACGCTATAAGTAAAATAGTTAAATGGATCGTGAAGTTTGATACGATTTCATACTTGAGATTATTGTACCCATCTTTGATATTACGTAACAAATGCAAAAATTCTGGGATGGTTTTTTAAGAGGGAGATACATCACGATTCAATCGAAAATATCTCCACCTGCATCATTCGACATTTACTGAATCATTTTACTTTCAGACGCATTCTAATGGTATTGTAAGCTATATTTTTTTATTAAACTGTCTTACTGTAATTAAATTATGCTTATAATAAGAAATAAACAGTATTTTTTGTTATATTTTCAATTTACAAGAGGGGGCCGAGGTGGCCTTGTGGAGCGCTAGCTTTCGTTGCTGAGGGTGTTCGGATCGAATTCCGGCGAAATGCCACTAAAATACCTCCGTTTATATTATCCCTTAATAGGGGGTAATACTGGTCCGCTTATATGGTGACCCCATAATAAAACGGCCAACAAAAAATGCGGTGAATAACAGGCGAATGTCTTCCGACAAAGTGCCTCCGCACTGGAAAAAAAATACAACAGAAAAACCCAGATATTGAGATATTTTCGAAAAAACCCATAAACCCATATTGTCATTGAAAAACTCAGTTCTTCCTTTAAAAACACAGGTTTGGGAGCCATGATTTCAACGTTTAAAATTCAATAAGTGGCATAAGTGCACAGACAGGTGCTTCTGCTCAACCAAGACTTACGACTTAGCAGGAGTCAAAGGATCAGCAGAAATGTATGGCAGCCACGTGTCTCAGTAAACCTTTAGCAGTTTTATGTGAACGAAACAACGTACAATGTACTGCTCTGTAGATGACACATCACATCACAGTGTTCTCGAAAGAGGCGTGGTTTCATTTGTTGGGTTATATTAACTCGCAAAAAACCCGTATATGAGAAGCTGGAAATCCCTATGCCACTCTCAAAACACCGTTCAATGTTCAAGAAGTTGGTGTGTGGTGCACGATGTGTCAGTTTCGCCTGATAGCCCTCATTTTCTTTGACACTGTTGTGTACCTGTACATTTTTCGAACAGTTCACGAACCAACCGTATGATCGGGAGTTTACCGAAGGTTACTTTCAGTGAAATGGAGCAACATGTCACACATCGGCAAGAAAAAAATTGAGTGCAAATTGAGTCTTTCATCGGCAACAGTGTCATTTGGAAGGGACTTTGGCCACCACTTTCGCCGGATCTTCACACCAGAAACCACCAGACTTTTCTCTTTGGGTAAAGTCTATCGAAAGGAGCCTCGCACTGTGGAAGATTAGAAGGAAAACGTCCAACATGATAATGCTGCTATTCCCCTCGATATCCTTGCGAATACGTCCAGGAACATGGAGCACCGCGTCGAAACGTGTCTGGCAGAAAACGGCGATCACAGTACTGCATGTAATGTAATCAATTACACATACATCAAAATATGTAGCACATTTTTGGGTTCAGATTGCCTCATCCTCGCGAGAGTTAAGATAGAATATGCGGGGCCTCTATCGAGTGAATCACCCTATACTTCTAAAGTAGAAAGCCCATGGAGAGTACATAGAGAGAAAGAGTGCAGTACATAGAGTGGTTAAGATATCCTACGTTGGTGCCTACGTTGAAATGGCTGTTTTCATGCAAAATTTAGAAATTTTTTTATTGCTCTATTTCAAAGGCCAGTCTTAACGGTTCTAAAACTGCTTTACTTTTATTCGTACGATCATTGGACGAGAACTTATGCCCAATTTATTCAACCGAAAGCTATATTAAAAGACCTGAAGTATCATCTTTAAATGCATTTTCTAGAAAACTCATTTTTCAGCTACTTTGGAAAACGTGAAAGCTCATAATTTAAAAAGTATTCAATATATTTCCATGAAATTTTGCAATGTGTTTATGCATATTACTAACTATGTTTTGAACTAAAAGCTAAGCTACATGTGTTAATTTAATAATTCTACAGATACCTACACCTATAAAAAATAATTTAGAAAACAATATTTTTTTCCCTTTTTTGGTATATTTCAGCGATTTATGGAAATATTGTAAAATTTTTAGTTCAGAACACAGGTCTACGGTCTCTGGCGTAAGCACAAAATTGTACTTCAAGTTTATAAAAAAATCCGTTTTTTTTTAATTTTATCAAATTTTTACCAAAATTATATTTGTTTTCATGATTTTACATCAAATTTGAACTAAAAATATATGCATTTTATCAGTACTGTATATTTTTGAAAAAATTTCTTCGAACTTAGGCAGTTTCCTTAACCTTTTGCTTACGGGGTCGTTTTTCCGATTCCCTCTTTAGAACGGGATATTTCATACCCCATTTGTAAGAACTGCCATTAAGGGGTTATATATATATATATATATATATATATATATACACACACATACATATACACTACTGGCCAAAAGTATTGCAAATTTGAGAAATCTAACATTTTTTGAAGAATAAGCCCCCCATAAAATATTTTTTCAATGCAACTGATATTTTTTATGTGTTGAATGTGGCAGCGCTAATGGCATATACAGTGGATGTAAGGTTAGCTAGGGCTTGACAGTGAAAGACACAATAGCTAATCACCATGCCTTGTTGTCCCTACTATACTGATATGGCTGTATCTTCTGAACGCTTTCTGTACACATCTTTGTACCATAACATTGTTTCGGCCGACTGAAGGCCCTGTATTGCGAGCTCACCATCTAGTTTCATAAAGACCTACTATCTGTAAAATGGACATATTCCGTACAGACCCACGTTCTACTCATTATGAAAAACTTAAATGTTCTATAGACAAGATTATTTTCAAAATTTATTACTCCATAACAGTCCACAAAGCTGCCTACATGAAAACTTATGTCGGCAAAAAAGCCCCTGAGGAATTGTTAAAAATCTTAAACCATTTGGCGTTCGTCGTTCAGAAGTTCTAAACTAAACTCACGGCGTTACAGTCCGATGTGGACCAGGGCCGGCGGTACCCATCTCCGCTTTCTTGACCTTGGGGTGCCATACAGCATATGTCTCAGTCAGGTGGTCAACCTGACGTGGAACCCGCAGAGTTTCGTTCCCAAGCATGCTTGGTCCTCATTTAATCGACCCACTCAAGGGATGAAAGGCTGAGTCGACCTTGCCCAGTCGCAGGGTCGAACCCTGGACCTGTGGGATGGCAGCTTGACACTTTTAACCACTACGCCACCGGGCTTCGTTCAGAAGTTCTAGCAAACAAAATTTCAGATAATTCTATGTAGGACAATTTCAATTTATCTGTATGTTAATTATGATCTTTTTTCCTTTATCTAATCGTTGACACATAAATCCTATTTTAGGTTTTTAGATAATTATTTTGAACACGTAATCAAAATATATGCTTAAATTTCAAAACTGATAAAAAAAAGGTTAAAACGTTAAATCCTTTTAACGTTTGATAAAAATCAGATTATGAAATCTACATTTCAGTTATTTTAGGGATAGCAAAATATTGACACTTTAACATTTTCATAAACTCTTTTTAACGTTTGATAAAAGTGAGATTATGAAATCTACATTTCAGTTACTTTAGGGATAGCAAAATATTGACACTTTAACATTTTCATAAACTCTCTTTAACGTTTGAAAAAAGTCGGATTATGAAATCTACATTTCAGTTACTTTAGGGATGGCAAAATATTGACACTTTAACATTTTCATAAACTTTTATACATAAGTTCCATTGAAATTTATGCCTAAAAAGATTAAAATCAATTTTCTTCACAAAATATATTTCCGCATTAAGTCTTTATTACAGATTTTTATTTACAGATTTTTTCTGCACCTTTAAGTGTCTAGTTCAGTGTTCCTCAGTCTTTATCGAGTCACGACCCCATTCAATGGTTTCCACACATCCTGCGTCCCTCCCCTTCTCACCTTCCATACATTCATTAAAAAGGCCTTTTAATACAAATGAACAAAAATGCCTTTTTCATAATTTAATTCCAATCAAGCGTTTACATAGGAGGAAACTTTAATAGTGGTAACTACACTGCTCAAAACAATTAGGGGAGCACATGGTTTTAACGAAATTACGCAAACACTTACACCGATAAGTAATATAAAATATATCATCCATAATTTAAAGCCTAGCAGGAAACAGAAGAAGAAAACTTCATATGCAAATCAAAGTTCATGACGTCAAAAACCAGAAAAAGAACATAAGGGCGGAAATCGGGATGTTGCAGAAACGTCTGTTTCACTGCCTTAACTGTGAAATTCGATTGCTCAGTTATTCTTTTTGAGAAAAAGTGACTTGAAAATGTCTCAACAACGTGATTTACCGGAATCAGTGGCATGGCGTATTATAGGCAGACTTGAATCCCGGCAAACACAACGTAGTGTCGCGGACACTGTTGGAGTCGCCAGAAGAGTCATTGCAAGGCTGTGGAATCGATTCCAAGAAACAGGGAATGTTAGACGTTGACCAGGGCAACGTCGGCCACGCGCCACTACAGCCACTGATGACCGGTATATACTGTTAACAGCTCGTCGAAACAGAACAGACAATGCTACTCAGCTGCAAAGACAGTTTCTCTTGGCAACAGAACGAAGAGTGTCCAGCCAAACAGTACGTAATAGGCTTCGTCAGGGAGGTCTCTATGCACGTAGGCCAATAGTCTGCATTCCGTTGACCTCAAGCCACCGTGCGGTTGGAAGAAGATGGGCTGCTGAACATCGAGATTGGGAGCAACATGATTGGAGCCAAGTGCTGTTTACAGATTTACGAGTCCCGATTCAGTCTGGAGTGTGACACCCGACGTGTTTTGGTATGGAGGGAAAGGGGCACTCGAAATAACCCCACATTCGTTCGTGAAAGGTCACAATACAGATGAGCTGGTTTTATGGTATGGGGTGGAATCAGCATAGGTGGACGTACGGACCTGCATATCATTCGGAATGGTACTTTGACGGCCCGAAGGTATGCAGACGAGATACTGAGACCTCATGTCATACCTTACGCTGCAGCCACTAGAGATTCCTTTGTTTTCCAGCATGATAATGCCAGACCGCATACAGCTCGTCTTGTGGAGAACATGCTTGAATCTGAAACAATACAGCGTATGGAATGGCTAGCGTGCTCTCCTAATCTGAATCCAATCGAGCATGTTTGGGACATGCTCGGACGACGCATTGCTGCGAGACCAAGGCCTCCTTTTACTCTCCGAGACTTGGAAATTGCACTTCTTGTGGAGTGGAACAGTATTCCCCAAAGTCTTATCGATAACATTATCGTATCCATGGAAAACAGGTGCGCAGCAGTCTTAGCTGTTCGAGGAGACCACAATCCATATTAAAAATCTTGCATCATTTCTAAACAATACATTTTTATCGTTTACATGTAACCAAATTGTTGCCCTTAATCATCTTTTCATGTTTTTTCCATATTTTCAAATTTATAGCTTAATTGAAAAAATTTTTACGTCTTTTTATCTGTATTGCGCATTGATACGCGTGTACTATCCATTTTATGCCAATACGTGGCTGTCTCGCACGGTTTTCTTAACTTCTTTGCTTGCTCCCCTAATTTTTTTGAGCAGTGTAGGTATGTACAAATTAAACAGACGAAATACAGGGGGGAAACTTTTATAGTCCTTCAAAGTAGTAATCAGCATTGTTTAGCACCTGTTGCTAACGTACTGGAAGCTGCATGATGCCGTTAGTAGCACCTGATCTGTTGATCCTTTGAATGGAGCGGTCTACAGCCTGCAAAATTTTTGGTGGAATTCATGGAGCAGTTACTCCATCTTGGGGTTGAGATCAAAGTCACAGAGACTTAAGTTGAGGGAATATGGTAGACTGTAGAGCACTTCCCAGCCCCAGAGAGCAAACACATCAGTCACAGTGTGCACACAAGTATTTTGCTTCCATCAATACGATGTAACAAATTATTTTGCACAATAGACCGGTAACTAAAACATAGCTGTGTTCATCCTGTCACTGTGCAGGCGTGTGATGTTTGTGGGGAGAGCTCATTCGCTATGAGGTAAGGAAGGTATGTGACGTACGTGTAGTATAAGTTGCTTTCATGGGTTCTGCTGCGTGGGGGCTATACAACAGTGTTGCCACTATTAAAGTTCAATCCCTCGTATTTTAACAAAAATGAAATTTGCAAGAAATAGGGAACATTAAGAAACATTCACACCTCAATCAAAAAACAAAAACGGAACAGAACAGAACCCCAAGAAAAATAATGCACCTACCGTATGTAATAAGAATTGCACAAAAATAAAAATGGAAAAAACTGTTGCTTAAATAAAATTTCTGTATTTCGTTGGGAAACTACAATAGTTATGCCAAAAGTGACAGCACAGACCGATGAAAGACACCTAGACGTGTACAATTTGCATATTATACGCAGTTAATAACCGCGATTTTCATTTACACATAAAGGAGGTACATTTCTAACAAACTGAAGTTTGTGCTTTGAATGATACTTTTTCCCTTCATTACTGCGCTACAGTTTCACTCTAAATAAACATTGGCAATTTTTTTTCCATTGAAATACAATAAAAAATTATTTCAATTGAATAAAACCGTGGTGTCTCCCCTCCCCCCCCCCCGAAAACAATTCGCAATACCGAAGGGGCGGGGGAGAATCGCAGGTTGAGAATCCTTGGTCTAGATGAGGGGTTCCCAACCAGTAGGTCGCTACCCCGAAGGGTAATCTCGAACTGTTTTATGGGTGGTCGCCACGGTTTTATTGAATTAAAATAACTTTTTAGCGAATTTTACCGAAAGAAATTTATCAGTATTTATTTACCATGAAACTATAAGGTAGAGACATTTTAAAAAGAAAACTTATCGTTCAAAGCTCAAACAGTGTTCGCAAAAAAATCTACCTCATTTAATGGGTTCTAAATGAAAATCACAGTTACTTCAGAAAATCACAGTTACTTCAGTTTACTGCAAAAAATCATAAATTCTAAACGTCAGTTTGACTTTCATTAGTCTGTGCTGTCACTTTTGGCATGACTATTGTAGTTTCCGCAACGGAATAAAGCAATTTAATTTAGGTAATAGTTACTCTGTTTCTATTGTAATATACCTCTGAATGAATACGACAGGAGCATTAGGGCCTGTTCAAATAGAAACCGTCATCGTCATCGTTAAAGATTCCGTCGGCGCTGATTGGTTAGATGGGTCAATGATTGGTAAATGATTGGTTAAAAAGTTCTACGCTGACGCTGACGGATTCTCCGTGAGCAGGCCCTTGTTTTCCAGAGGTTCTATTCTTGCTTTTACAGACATTTGACTGGGGGATGACTGTTTCTCAATGTTCTCCATTTCTTGCATATAACACCATTTTTAAATAAAATATTTAGTTTGATTTAAATTATGGAAAATGCATTTTAATGTTTTTTCTTTATGTCTTAACTGACCTTTTTAATAAAAATATGCATGGTGGGATGAGGAGGGGGTGGGGCGCAGGAAGCGTGCAAACCATTGAAGGGGTTCGCGCCTCGAAGAAGGTTGGGAAACACTGGTCTAGATGACCTCTATCGATTGAGCCACACCGATTAAGGGTAAATTCTTACTGCTGATCTCTTTCCAGATACTCCATAAAATAATAAGAAAGTAATATGATAATATAAGTAAAAGAGACTTTTTAGTGCAAATTCTGAATGTTCTAAGTCCAAAAATCCATAACCAAACACGAATTCAAATGTGCATTACTCTAAAGTTCAAGCGAAAGTTATAGAAAACGAGGGGAATATAACTAAATTCACGTTTAATAAACGCGAAGATAAGAGATATTAGCCTCTCTTTTAAACTTACCCAAGTCATATACTCGTATAGTTGATACTAATAATTCTGAGAATTTTCAAGCTAAATTACTGCACTTAAATAATTTCTAAGAATTCTCTATTTTCGTCCTACAAAGTATATATATATATACATATATATATATATATATTGGAGTAACTCACTGTTTCTTCGGAGAAAGCCTTAGAGCAGCTGTAGAGATAAATTTTATTTATAAAAATTCTACACAAAAATTTAGCTTAAATATATTAGGGACACGGTTATATGAACACATTACTTGCTCTAAAACGTTGAGACAATTCAAACGTAAAGTATGCATTTATTATTATAAACATTAACGTCAACCATCTACATTATTCATAATGTTGTTTATAATGTCGAACATAAAATTCTTTAATTACGTTTATGAATATATCATATGTGGCACCATCTCAAAATTTTTGGAGAAAATGTTATATTATTATAATACACATGAATTCATCTTTTATATTATCTAGATTAGCACTGCATATATATATATATATATATATATTTAATACATATACATACATATACATATACACTCAAGAGCCAAAACATTATGACCACCCCTACATTTTGCAATGAATTCGCCTGGATGACGTGGAAGGCACGTGATCAGGTGGAAGTGGTATTTAACTGCTGGTGGAGAGTCTGAAGAATCATTCTTTCACTTACTTCTGTGTGTGATGGGAAAGGCTGAGGATCTAAGCGACTTTGATAGAGGGCAGATTGTAATGGCTCGAAGGCTCGGAACAAGTATTTCCGAAACTGCACGACTCGTGGGTTGTTCGCGACCTACAGTTGTTAGTACTTATGCAAATTGGATGAATGACGGTGAAACCAGCAGTAGACGACATGGTGTTGGAGTCCACACGCTATCAAAGAAAAAGGTCGTCGGAGACTGTCTCGCATGGTGAACTGCATGGTGGCACTGTTCAGCGGACACTGTTGGATATGGGGCTACGCAGCAAACGTCCCACTCGTGTGCCTTTGCTGACCAAGCGTCATCTCCAACTGCGCCTGCGCTGGGCCCGGGAACATCGCGACTGGTCCATGGATCAGTGGGAGAGAGTTGCCTAGTCAGATGAATCACGGTTTGTCATTCATCATGCAGATGGCCGTGTCAGGATACACCGTCTTCCAGGCGAACTGTTGCTCCCTCAATGTACAGTAGGTCATACACAGGCCGGTGGTGGCGGTATTATGCTTTGGGGGACGTTCTCTTGGGCGTCTCTGGGACCCGTGGTTGTGGTAGAGCAGACCATGAATGCTACAGGGTATCTGAATATCATTGCGGACCAGTTGCACCCTTACATGGCCTCTGTTTTTCCAGCTGGAAATGGAATGTTCCAACAGGACAACGCCCCATGTCACAAGGCTAAAATTGTGTTGGAGTGGTTCCAGGAACATGATGCTGAATTCCAGTTAATGTCCTGGCCGCCTAACTCACCGGATCTCAATCCGATACAACACATTTGGGATGTCATGGGACGGCAGCTCAGAGTTCAAAGACCACCAATTCGCAATATCTCGGATTTGCGTGACCGTTGCTTAAACATCTGGTACAATCTGTCTTCGGCCATCTACCAAGGACTTGTGGCATACATGCCAAGGCGGGTTGAAGCTGTGTCGCGCGCCAAAGGTGGGCCAACTCGTTATTGACAGGTGGTCATAATGTTTTGGCTCTTGAGTGTATATGTATGTATATGTATGTATAAATGTATATATATATATATATATATATATATATATATATATATATATATATATATATATATATATATATGCATACTTACATACAAATATACATACATACATTTATATAGATACAATTTATGCATATACATATACATACGAATCTTCCTGGCCGTTTTTGTCTGACAACAGGCAATCGCTAATCACGAGGTGTGACACACGGTAGATATTTCGGACACCACAGAGAAATGCATTATTTTTAGTTATCAACATTTTATCAAAGGTTCGCAATCTTATCGTAAATCTTTGAGAAATTATACTATAACGCCCCATACAGTCCTTAACCAATCATTATCCTTAAAAATCTTCAGGGTTTGCTAATTTAGCAAGAAGTAGCAAGCAAATTTGCTTAAAAGCAGCGGATAGAATAAGATTTATTTACCTTTCTAACGCAAAGGAGTGGCTCTATAATTACCTATATCAAAATAACTCATTTTTTGTTAATATCATTCTTTTCATATAAAATCATTTGAAGCAAGATCTAAACCAACTGTTTCACGAGATTACTTAGTTTCAGAGAAAAATATTTGGATGAAATTTAATTACTGAAAGTTAGGATTCTTCTGGTACAGATCTGGTACAGCAAAACATTCATATGAACTATGAATACAGCAAAACATTTGGTACACTATGGTACAGCAAAACATTCATATGAAGTTTTTATTTATAGCACCTTTTGATGCATGGCGTATTAAATGAAATATATAAATATTATGTTTTTATCCAATGCGGTAGCCACTTTTCTGGAGGCATTCTCCTGCAAATACCAAGAATTAGTTGGCTTATTTACTATGTGAGCACCATTTTGTTTTTCCAACATTGCTCGTTATGTGAGTGCCTCCACAATTTAGACCACAGGGGGTATATAAATGTTTTCAATTGCGTTTTCGTATTTTGAGCTCAGAGTTTAGAAAATTGTCCCGTCATTCCAGTTCCATAAATTTTACAATTAAATACTCGCAGAATAACTCTTTAGTCTTAAACTGCAGTAGAAAAAGGGATTTTGTTAGCTCGAATTCATGTTTTTGGCTTTACCGCTGAAGCACTAGAAGTTTCCAAGAAATTAGATCCCGGAATAATTTTTAAACAAGATACGTCCACTTATCACCAAAATTCAAGTAAACGTAAAATAATAAAACAAAAATCGAAAAATAATTTATAACAGAAATTTAAGACATACCTGGCTTTCTAGCGATAAAATTATTTTTGATGGTCCGTTTTTAAAGTTCTGAACAATTTTTTGTCGTATGTCACCCCTGACGTAACACTGGAATTTCTCGAAAAAATGTCACGTGGGTGTTAACAAAACTCAGCATTCCTGAAATCGTGTCTGTATGTATTGAAACTTTACTTTTGTACTGACATGTAGAAGCCAACAACAGTCAATAATCGACAGTAAATTAAGGCTTATATTTAAGCATTTTATTACCCAAAACTGAATGATGAATATCGCAGCAAGGAGGAAACTACAAAATTCAGGAAAAATGACTTTTAACTAGACGGAAGACTCTGAAAGCGGTTCTGAATCTTTACATGATTATAAAAATGACTTATGCTTAGAAAAACAAAAAAAAAACATTATCTGCATATGATTAAAAAAATGAGGTTGAATGTAAAACTTTTGGAAATGACTAAAGAAGATTAAACGTTAATGGCAATAAAACAAAATGAAAGCAAAGATGAACAAAGTGATTTGCAAAATTGTTGAAATAAATCTTTTTAGTAAATATAAAATGTTTCCATATGAATGAATCACAGAAAGATATGCTCTAAATCAGACTTAATAAAATACATCCCAACACTTTAAGCTAATTAGGTACTAAACGACAGTTTCCGATAGAATTTAGACTGCAACGTCTATTATGGTATTGTGAACGTTTGCCTAAAAATTATTGGATATTTATCAAACTTTTTTTTAAAATTGAAAATACAGAAATTCAGGAAATGTTTGTGGTAAATACTGTTTACCATGTTCTAAAACTTTTAAATAATTTTTACGGTTTTAAAAGACTGCACTCATGATTGAAAATTTTTTTTAACGTTCTAATCCATTTCAAATGTTCGTGCTTAACATCTCTAACTAATACAGTCTCTAAAAAAGACTAAAAATTATAATACTAATAGTTTATACTTCAGAAATAGTTATTAACAAAAATCTTGATTTCAAATATATTTAAATATTTATGTATTTTAAAGGTAACGTACTTTCCTAAAATTTCAATACTTTACTCTTTTTTTCCCTTCAAATTTTTTGATATAGTAGCTTGATTTTTGATATGTGTTTCGAAATCTTATGTAATGTGTCGACATAAACAAAATATAAATAATTATAAAATACTCTTTAAAAGCATCAAGAGAACTTTTATCAGACATCTACGAAAAACATACTTTTTAAAAGTTTAAATCTTTTAAAATATGTTTAACTTCGCAACAAATTGTTTGATTAATATTACGAATACATAAACAGATTTTTATTTACATACTACATGTTTGTATAACTTTAAGCACATTTTTATAAACATGTTTCAATTATTTCAATTTAAATTTATTTTAATTATATTAAAATTTTTATATACATGCATAAATTTTGAGCACAGGTTATATTTACATTCTCCTTCTGGTATTTTAATTTATAATAAATGTAGCTAAGAAGATGTATGTAAAATATGTAGCTTTATATTTTACATACATCTTTACATAGATATATTTAGCTTCAAGAGATCTTTGATCAGACATCTGCTAAAAACATACTTTTTAAAGTTTAAATGTTTTAAAATATGTTTAACTTTACAACAAATTTTTTCATCAATATTACAAATACGTTAAATAGATTTTTATTTACATGCTACATGTTTGCATAAAGTTATGCGCATTTTTATAAACACGTTTCAATTATTTCAATTTAAATTCTTATACTGTAAAATCTCGAGTATAATATGCACTTTTTTTTCACAGTTTAGTCCGCAAAAATGAGGGCGCGTATTATACTCGTGTAGAAAAAAACTTAGTTTTAAACATTGGGTAAACTAACGTATAGCAGCTGTAAGACATTGTCGAAACACGGGTGTGTGCGCATCTGCATTCCGTGATTCATCCACCCGTTTACTGAAAAGGTATTCCTTTTAAACAAAACAGAACTCAGAGTTCGTATCGTCAAGTGAGGATGATGATGGCGATATATATTACGACGGCAACAATAATTATGACATGGAAGCAACAATAGATGAGCTTATTCTAGTGAAAGTGATTAAGACTGATAACTTGAAAATATTGTTACCATGTTTTTATTAACTCGCTTTCTTGTTTGTGTGTGTGATTGTCCAGTACAAATCTTGCAGTTGATTTTTAACTAACATCCCGACTAGCTAGACATTTGAAACATTTAAAATAGTTCAGAACACGATGACAATGCATTATTTTTATACTTTTAGCCACCTTTAAACAGATTTGAATACATTTTCAGTTAATTTTGTTTTGTAGACTGGTGCAGCCATCTATCGTCCGGGGTAGGAACGAAAAGTTAAACGCAAGTTAACTTCCAATTAACTTCCTTTTCTTTCAAGTTGATGGGATAATTCATCAAAAAAATTTTGTTAAAGTATTTATTAATACATAGAATTGTCAAGTTTATATGATTTAACAAAAAATTTAAAAACATGGTATATAAAAAGTTCTTTTTATCTTGTAATTATCTGTTTTGAATTAACAATAAGTTTTTTTTCTACCGAATTTGACGTTTTCGTTTCTTTTAATTACAATTTTTTTATCTTAATAAATATGTGTGCAATTTTTGAATAAAATATTGAAAAGTTATGGGTGCGTATTATAGTCGAATTTTAATTTTTTCCTAAAAATTTCGCGCAAAATCAAGCATTCGTATTATAGTCGAGATTTTACGGTATACATGCATAAATTTTGAGCATAGGGTATTTTTGCATTCTCCTTCTGGCATTTTATTTCATAATAAATGTAGTTAAGAAGATGTATGTAAAATATTAGTAATCAGAATTTAGAAAAGTTATGCAGCGTCTTCATAAATCTTCTCGCAAAATGAAAGATTAGCTAATAAATCTGAAAAGCGTTATTGATAATTTGATCTGTCAATTATGAAGCTGTTGCTTAACAAGTTATCGCCGCTGTTTAGCAATGCGTCTGACCCAACTTCTTAACCTAACAGCACATATGTTGTTCTAACTTCACTTTTTAACCTACTTAATTATATTAACTAGGTTATCTAGTCTTGGGATCTTTCGACTTTGTATGGTTAGGGCTGTGATAACGAAACATTTGTTAATAATAATAATAACCCCTTTCAAAGTGGTTTCATATAGCCAATTCTTTCATTTAAATTCTATAAATTAAGAAATGTTTCCCAATCAAATTTTGAGTGCCATTCGACCTCGTTTAACCCTTTCATGGGTTACTTTTTACTTTAAGAAATTACTTTATATGGAGGTTGGAAGTATTCTTCCATTTGCTGGCTAATATGTTACTCTCATAAAATATTACTCCTCAACTAATCTGTATAACCAATCTAAAGATTTTTGATGTGCAAATAAAGCATCAAGAACAAAACAGCACAAATATTTACATTTATAGTTGAAAAACAAGAATTTTCAGGTTAAAGCTTATACAACCACTTGCGAGAGAAAATTAGTTGTACACGGGAATTTCAATATCTATTAGAATATTTTTAAGAAAATATTTCAGGTAGTCTCTTCTAACGAAACTACCGGGGGTTGTTAACGTAGGATTACTTATCGTTGCTTTCCTCTTCTTTTTTTTTCTTTTTTTTTTTTTTTGACGCATTTTGATACTTTTCTATTTAACTGTTTACTGCTACTGGGTTTGACGCGCTGCCAAAATTATAACTCGCGACGCCGGACAATTTTTTTCTCTCTGCAGGACCGTTATTGAGGAACGTAATCCTATGTTAAAAGTATGGATATCAGCGTAATATTGAACCGGGAACTGTTTTTGTCATCAATGTTTTAGCTGTGACAGAAAATATTGTTTTACACATCCCATGAATATATTTGAGATGACTTCAATTCGGAAAGCCGGCTTACCACGGCACACGAGAGGGCTAAAGCAATATTTGACGTGCGTTACATTTAAGTACTGGGTACTGGTCTGAAATCGAAGAGTTCTGAAAAATGTATAAGATGCTGAATACCTCTAGTGTACAAATACCTCCAATAAAAGTAGGGACAGTTTATGTTTCTTTCCCGGGAAACGATCCATTTAAGGACATATAAAAATAATTCCGATTTTTTAACACTCGTGTACTTTCTTTCAAAAAAAAGCACTAATATGCATTTGCTTGAGTGAAGTTTAAAAGCCTTTCCCTTCTTTCAATCGACGGATCTTTTAAGGGGGTGGTACACATTACAAAGTGATTTTTGAAATTATTACCTCTCCGCAAGAGATATGAATTATTGATTACCTCAGAGATATGAAATTTTGCATACATATTCATTAAAATCTTACTATATCAAACACCTTATAAAATTTTATAAATATTAAAAGAAAATTATATTTTAAAAATTGAAATTTTTGTTATGTTTTTTAAAATGCTCCTTGCGATCCAATTTTTAACTTCCCCCTAACTTTGCATTTATATTGCTTATAAATACATTTTGAACAGAGTTATGTATTACTTTGGGCTTTCGTTGAATAGTTAAATTTTAGTAAAATAATTTTATGCTTGTACTCTGAATTTTCCTGAAAACTTTGCACTTTCCTACACTTAAGTTAAACTTTAATAATCTGAATGATGTCTAAACCTGAAATGATGTTAAACCTGAAATAGATGCATAACTTTATTTTAATGTACTATTAGAGGAGTCTTTATTATAAATTTTATAAAATTTCGTCTAAAATTATGACGCAAGCAGCATTTTAAAATTTGCAAATCTGGAAATGACTCATTTTCAGAAAAAAACATTTAAAAGATATTTTTTCCCCTACCTTTAATATTTACTTTTCTAAATTCACCAAGTTTTCATTTTCCTTTTCATTACATAGTATTTCAAATGCATTTTATTCCAATATTTACACATTTTTAAAATATTAATACACCCCAAAAAAAAATCCACATTTTGTCCAATTTTTGGAAATTTGAATGTCAATCATCTCCTTAAACTATGCGATGGATATAAACTTTAAACGACAAAAAAGTTGAGTAGGAAATCGTTCAATTTGAATGAACTGTTTTGGTGAAAAGTTTGTTTTCAGAATTGAAATACATTTCAACTTTCGTTGTCTCCAATTTTTACGATGGTTATATCATTCTTACAGTCCATTAAAGTGGGTGCAACGTTAGTTTAAATTCGTTCTGCAGTATGATGGAAGACAGATTCTAAACTTTTCCCACACACTTCGTGCATTTCGATTTTAAATGACACGCCTCAGAGCAAAAGAGGATAAGAGTAACCCTTACTCCCCACCTGATAAAAATTTCTTAAATTAAAATTTTTAAACGCCTATTAATCAAAACGATGAAGTAGATTATCAATATATGTACTCAAATAATAAAGCGCATTCGGTTATTTTGCTCGATAAATACAAAACTTCTTTTTATGTTCATAATGTAGTGAAATATTACAAAATACCACAACGAATTACTAATCAACCTCTCAGAACACAATAAATAGTTTAGAGATTGTGTACCTTAAATGTACCACACTAACTATATGGTATAAGCCACCAACCTATGGTGAATTTCTGAGTTATTACATATCCTAAGAATTTTGGTTTTCACAATGGTGAAAAAAAGCGCGATTTCACTTTTAAGGAGATGTAGAGGAGGGACACAGCAATCGGTTTGATCAAGACGTGATTGCTGTGATTCCTACAAGTCGTGATTGCTGTGTCCCCAACGCCACCTTGGGTCATCATTTAACGAGATATGGAGGAGAAACACAGCAATCGATTTGATCAAGTCGTGATTGCTGTGATTTCTACAGCAATAACGGCGCTTTGGATCATAATTTATTTAATTTTAATACATTTTTACAGATATAAACGCATAATTTGACAAAAGTAAATAGATGACAATATTATAAACTGGCTATAAGAAGATGCGCACATGCACACATATAAATATATCTACATTTTTTTTCCAATGCGGAGACCTTGTTCTTAGACATTTGCCTGTTATCACCGCGGTATTGTTGGCCTCTTTATTATGTGGGCATCATATAGGAGGCCCATCTTCGTCCCCTATGATCCGGTCCCGTAATTTTGAACCAAATCAAGTGACGAGACCGGAAACACTTGACTCCGCACCTCCCGAGGTAATTTTGAGAACTGGGAGGACATTGCAGCCACGACAAATTTTTCGTGCACCAGATATATTTACATTAAAAACATAAATAATAAACAAAGCATCATTATTTCAGAGACATCGTCGAGACTCTGGATATCACGACGATGTCTTCGGGAAAGGAGTCGAGATTTAAAATAAAAATCTAAAAACAAAGAAGCAAAAAACATTTAAGGAATTTAAAAAAGGGAAATAAAAATCTATCTGTAGCTATCGCAGTTGTTTTAATGTAGGATTACGTTCCTCCATAACGGTCCTTCGGAAAGCAACATTTCAGACGCTAAAGCCGTCCGTCCATCCGTCCTCGAGAGTTATAATTTTGGCAGCGTGCCAAACCCAGTCTGTATCGCTTCAACAAGTAGTAAACAGTTAAACAGAAAATTACCAAAATGAGTTAAAATTTTGACATACATATATGTATTTATACATACATACGTGCATATATACATATATATATATATATATATATATATATATATATATAACACATACATTCATATACACATACAAAACAGGTAAGCAACGATAAGTAATCCTACGTTAATAACCCGCGGTAGTTTCGTTAGAAGAGACTACCTGAAATTTTTTTTTGTCTCCTCGAGAGAATTCTTGTGAATAATTGTTTGCCTTTAATCATTTCGGTGTCCAGCGGTATTTTTTCTTCGACATCAAACTGTTTAGTCCGTTAAATCCTCCCATATAGATTTTTCTGCTCTCCAAACTGAAGCAAACATCTTTGCTTGATATCAGCTGACCACAAGGTACATTTCCGTACAAATGCCTTTTCCTTATTCTTAAGGCTCCTGTGTACTAACTCTATTGGATTCGCTCACCTCGATGTTAACTGATGAAGAAAATGTGTCAAGGATTGCCCACTTGGACTGAAAGATATTTTTTAAAAGTTATACTCCGTAACAGAGAAAGAAATTTTACATCTTGGGACATTTTTCGTGTTTTACAAAAAATGCAAATAATATTTTAAATTTTAAATGATTCGGGGAAAAAAACCTGGTCTAGTGTGTTTAAACGCTCCTTAATTAATTTGGTGCATGGAATTTATGAAATGAATCCTGTTGCAAGGCGCAGAAACATTCTGGCTATCCGAAAATATCTATATAATATTATTTCTAAATGGTGGTTTTTTGTTTTATCTCCTTTTCTCCCTTCATACTTAACAAAAATCGATAAATGAGGTACCATTTTAAAGATTAAGATCTCCGCTTCGTTCAAATTGTCAATTTAGAATTACACATCTTATTTTTTGTTTAAAAATAGAAATATAACATTATAAAGAACTTTTCTTCCCCTAGATGGCGTGCGCTAGCTTTTTTATTTTGCCGTTATCAATCGCAATGAACTTTTAAATTTAAAAACTGTTTGCTTTTATTATCATTATGTGATTTCATTAATGAGTTTCTTTACTGGCAACATCCACCTAGGTGTACATTATTTTGCAGGGAAAAACAATATATATTATTTCAATTTTTGTGACGATTCCTTTCTCTCCCTTCATACTTAACCAAAATCGACAAATGAAGTACCATTTTAAAGATTAAGTTCTCCGTTTCTGAAGAATCATTAATTCAGAATAACACATTGTATTGTTTGTTTAAAAATTGTTTGTTTAAAATTTAAGTGAAAAATTGACTTTTGGCCCTGAAGTTCTTTTTCAGGATGCGTCGAAACGGCTGGGTGAAATAGTGTGTACAAAGAGGTTTTGTAATGTAAATATCATATTTTCCACGAGTTTGAGTCATATTTAAATTTCAATATTGTCTACAAAGGTGTTTTTACGTGTACATATCTCATGTTCCCCTGTTTTGGTCTTATGCTCCATCTCCAATAGTACGGCCAAAGGCGTTTTGTAATTGGATGTGCACCATTGTCATTTATCAAATAAATAATTGCTACAAATGAACGGGTTCTTCTATCATCCTACTACAAACCAACAACCTCTCTATATAATTTATCGCATTTTAATCGCATGCGAAAGGGTTACAGGGACCACCTAGTCATTTTTATTAGATTATCAGCATTTATGTAGCTGCCAATAGTAGACACATTTTATTCATAGCTTTACAACGAGGTGAGCAAATCCAATAGGGTCAGTACACATCAGCCTTAACAGCTCTTTAATTTTAGATCGTCACATAAACTAGTCTACAAATTCATGCCGGCCGATTCACTGCTGAAAAATTACGAATCCTGCATACAATACTGACTCTGATGCGCAAAAAATAAAATATTTGTTGGGCTGTTACAAAAAAGCAAAAGTCACGAACAGCGTAAGTATACAATAGCCAGCAGCAACCAATAACTGCTATGCATTAGGAAGACTTTCATTCTATTGTAGTACAATTCGATTTGGTAGAATGATGATCGTGAAAACATTTTCCTTCAGGGGGTCGCGAGGGGAAAAACTTTGTAAAACGCAGAAATAGAGGAGGGAATAAATTTTTATTATGTATTCTCTCCTAAACTTGCCTACTGAAATCAGATGGGCAAGAAAAATTCGTGAATAGAAGGTAAAAGGACAGGTAAAATATAGTGGGTTTGAATATCCTTCCTATCTGAAACACTTGTATAAATATTTTTGAACTCATTTTTTCGACATACAAACGTATAAATCTGTGGCGTTATGGCAGATGTTGATGTCCGAAAAGTTCAATCTTATGTTTTAAGTTGATATGTCCCACTTAAAATTGGTTCTTTAATGTGGCAAAAGCTGATAGTGCAAATATGAAATAATACTAAGTTATTCGTATTGGCAAATGCTGTTATGTATAAAAGAGGTAATACTTGATCCCTAATTGAATATTTTAGTATCTAATAGAAAATTTTCATTGTAAACCAGCCATATGCTTGAGGTTGAATATGAGTATAAACTAAATAATATTTGGATTGAAAAATTTAATTGAGAGATTTTATAATTCACAACAAAAGTTACTTTTTTAATTTGCCGAAAACATGAAAAAAAATGACATATCAACATCTGCCATAATGCCACAGAAATACTCACAATTAAGTAAATTGAAGTTGAAAAAAAAGTTGTTCTCATAGGTTGAACACCATAAAATACTGCATAATAAAGCTTTGTGATAAGAATTTCGTTATTGTTTGTAATTTAATGCTTTCAGAGTTACTAAATTAGTTCTTAAAATGCTATAAACAGAAGTGGAACAAACGCAATAAGGAAATTTTGTCTTAAATGATGGTAACTAAATGCTACGGTTAAATGTAAAACATGTAATCTCATAACCATTTTTATATTTTTGAATATTCAAGTCTAATATTCGTATAATTTTGCCCTAATAATAACAACGTTTTTAATAGAGTAAGGCAGTCTTACGAAATCTTAAAATCTAATAAGAAAAATATGAACTAAAAAAATCGGGGGGTGGGAGGTAAAGTAACAGATGAGTTTAACATTTTTTTAAAAATGTTTTCATGGAATAGAAGAAAAATTCTATGAAATTTCATACTAAGACTTTTATAAATTACTAGTTGTTACCCATCAAAATATGACGGCTAAATAGTAAATAAATGTACGAATACACAAATTATAATCAACACATGATTGCCAAATGTTGAAAATCATAATAATGCTCAGAAACAAATTAATGTGTTTAAGCAGCCTCGTGCTTAGTGAGTGTCTAAAGCCAGATTTAAAAATGTCACTGAGCATGCGCAGAAAGCAAATCTTTTATTGTAAATTATCGCTAATCAAACAGCGCGCAATAAACAATTTCCATCAGGTTTAATATTATATTTCACAAACATAATTATTATGAAAATAAAAATGGCTGAGAGAGAGATCTAGAAAGACTCCTCGGAATATACGAGTTTATCATTAAAACATGTCACTGAACATGCGCAGAAACAGTGAGTTTCTAAAGCCAGATTTAAACATGCCACTGAGTATGTTCAGAAATCAATTTTTAACTGTAAATTATCGTTAATTAACAGAAATTGCGGTTACAAAAACCAAACTTTACAAATCTACAGATTACAATCTTTCGTTTAAGACCGAAATGAAGTAAATCGATGCAGTTGTTGTCTCTCATGGGCTGCCCAAAAAGTCGGATTAGCAACTTAAATATTTAGATTTAAAATTGAATTATAGAAATACAATTCAACTTTCCGATCATTAAAATAAGTGCAAAACAACACATTAACACGGAAGAGTAGTTTATATCCGTGGAAGAATTCAAATGGGAGGAAATTTCTCCAACGTAGGGTTCATATACATTTATTCCTTATATTCAACTGCCATACGTTCGAAATCAAATCAGTTTTCAAAACAGAAGGGGCATGGTTATTTAATGCAGAAGGAGATGGGGAATCCCCTCTAACTTAACTACGACGTTTACATCTGTTCATATTTTATAGCTAGATAATCTGTAACATCTGCTTTTGTTATGTAACACTACATAATAACGCTAACCGTTGGCAGTAAACTATGTTAGAATATGTTTTTGATTTTTATGCATGCGGCATTCTCCGTAACAATTTATATCTAATTAAGCATCCTACGAAGATGCTTTTTCCTGCTTATCTCTCAATGCTCAGTTTTCGAGGAATTTTTAGATTTAGTTTGGGATATGCAAAATCTAATTTAGTTGTTTACAAAAAGTTTTTGTAAATGCCAAGTTTTAAGAACCACCTATCGTGTTACAAGTAGATATAAGACATATGTATGTATGCTAGTACATTATTACTGGATGTACTTGAGCTGGTATATAAAATTGTAAAGGTAGAAAATAGTTGTTAACTATAGTAATAAATTAATAATATAACATTATATCAACAATAAATTGTGATTTTAAAGATCTATTAATATTACTGAATTGATTATAATATAGAAATAGTTGAATTAGTAAAATTGTATGAGAATATTTTTGGTAATAATATCGATATTTACAAATTTATTACATTATTAACTGTTTTAATTTTTTGCGGTGGTTTGCTTCTATCTTATAGCCATGGTACTTGGCAATAGCTCTAGTTTGAATTTTCCATGAAAGTAAATTTTTTCTTAGTACCGTAGAATGAGGTTACTTGGACCCAAAAAGTGAAGATTTTTGTACATTTCTTACCCAACGATAGCCTTAAAAACATGTTTGTGCCGATAACTTGATTTGAACAACTTATTTGAAGATTCCCCAGGATTTTAGGTCTTTTTCAAACCAAAATTTTAATTATATATATATTTAATAAATTATTGAAATTTGGGTTCAAGTAACCCGCTAATTGGGGTTACTTGGACCCAACCTACATTTTACATGAAATATACAATTCAAATAGTTAGTGGGCTCAAGTAGCAAATAGGATCTTGAAATAAAAATAGATGCTTATGTATGAAAAATTTATTTTACATTAAAACAGAAAACAAACCCCATTTTATTTGCAAAACTGATTGTTAACAGTGAATGAGTCTTCAAAACTAATTTTACCCAGTCCCGCCCAGGGAGGTTGTTTTGAAAACATTTCACTGATCTTCCATGTATTGCAAGGTAAGACTTGACAATAAATCGAAAGTCCAGTTCGTCTATGGGAAATCCAAAATCACAAATTTTGTCTAAATGACTGGCACAGGCCAAATCTTCTTCACTAGTAAATCTGATTGGATCTCCAAGTTCGTTCAATAAACCATTCTTCAATCTCCTTTTCATAGTGGACCTACTAATTTTAAAGTGGGTTGAGGTATCTCTGAGAAATTTCTTCTGGCCTCACAGCATTAAACATTCCTATAATTTTTTAACTGTAAAACCCGCATACTCTCTGCTCCCAGAAGACCTCTAGTAATTTCGGAGCATTTTTGTATCAGATCTGCGAATAAATGCACATGAACCAGTTTAACGATTTAATAAAAGGAAACCGACATGAAGTAATGATATTGATTACTTTTACAGTGAAATTTGTGAATGTCTAATCAAAATTGTGACTAGGGGATCCAATTCTTGCTTGGGTGCAAGTAAGCCCATTTTTAGTTTATCAGCACACTAGTTAATACTTATAATTTTTACTGGGTTAATTGATTTTCTATTCATCTAAAACCATTGTTATATTCTTAAAGACAGTATTTGAAATGTAAATTTATCCTTACCTAATCTGGGACTGCAGTTTGTAAAGAAGTGAAGGTGGAAGTTATAAGGTCACAAAAATTCATGTTTTTATCACAAAGCAACATAACCTGAACTAAAAATAGGTGGGAAGAGCGGGAACGGGGTAAAGTGCCTCAGGACCAAGCTAATGCTCCTATCTGTTGGATAGATGGTGAATTATACCTATATTTTAATGACAAGAGACCTAGGTGTAATTTAAAACACTTTTTTTCGGTTTGGGTCCAAGTAACCCCCTAGGGTCCAAGTAGCCCCAAGTTACGGTACTGTCATGTCAATTTTACCCCATTCCCCTGGAACACTTTTCTAAAGGGCGTTCAGTTTTCTTGGATGCCGTTTTCCTAAGGCTCGTTTTAATAAACCTGAAGCTCAAAAGTACATTTGAGAAGCGTCAAGTGATTTTACAGGTATTTCATTAAACGGATTATACTTTATTCCTGTTTCTGATTCTTTCATTGCTAAATAAGCGGCAGTTGATTTAGACATGTGACTAGAGGCTTTGTTCATATGAAGCTCAACTTTATCAATGTCCTTTCCATATAAGACTGGAATTTCTTCTTCAAAAATTGGTTCTAAAATATTCTGCTGATAGTAGAGTCAATTAATTTTGGCTTTACTTGAGACTTTTATTATTTTTAATTTGCTGTTGTAACAAAATAATGCAACTATCATGAATATCTTTGGAAACTTTTCTGTACACTGACGAAGCCCTTTCGTACGGTCGTTCCCGTCAGTTCAGCAATAGAAAATTTATCTTTTTTTAATACAGTCACTTAAATACACCCCTGCCTCATCGAGTGTTACCACAAATTTCCATTTTTCAGCAGCTAGGTGTTTTTCATATAATTTTCTACAATTTATTTTTCTTTCATCGATATGCTTTGGCAAAAGCAGATGAACTTCAGGTTTAAACATTTTTTTAAACTTTAAATCTTTATGAATGATTTTACTTACAGTGCCAGAAGACAATCCTAGTTTCAATGCAATGGATCTTTCAGTCAGCGGATATTCTTTAAGGATCCGAGAATTCACTTTCTTGATATTTACCTGCGTTCGAACACTCTTAGGATGAGGTTTCGCGGTCATGTTTTCATTTTTACTTTCAGTTAGACAATTTTTTCCTTTCACATTTAATATATTATAAATACCTTTTTTTTATAATGACATAACCACGATTTTTACACCACTTTATAATTTGTTGATACGAATTTTTCTCCTCGAAACCTTTGAGCCATCTATCAATTTTAGGACCCATTTTCAAAATAAATCTTTTATTTTACATTCCAATTAAAACAAAACAGTAATAGACGATTATTATGAAGTTTGTAAACCTTTATGGTCGTGATCCGACAAATCATTGTCATGTAGAAGGAATTATAATTGTAGAGTCAACTCTTATTTCATGATGTTTATTAACATATTAAAATCTTGGTTAAATACGTCATTTACAAAGTTTCGTTCCGACGAACGTTAAAAATACTCGTGAGAGCCGGGGCTCATTCTTTCAAAGTCCGACGAGCTCCCCGTCTCCTGTAAGCGTGTTGACCCTTCAACAGTCCGAATCCATTCATCCGTTCGTTACTCGCGTCTGTCTTTTATGCCTCCTCTTCCCCTTCTCGAACGACAATCGGCCTTTTTTATCCACGATACGCAGACCACCTATTGTCGGTTTCATTGTCCACCGTTCCTACCTTAGGTGACGTGCGCCGCTGTGTTTCCTTAATCATTCTAAATGAGTTCGCTGCCTCTTATTGTCAAGGGTTTCCAAAGGTGTATGGCTCTCGACACCTGTTTGCGCTTCTTTTGATGCTTATTGAAGACGCTATTACACCCGTTCATCAATTCCACTTAGGAATGGGAGACGAGAGTCTGACATACGCCCCTTCCTTTAGAAGTGAAAACAGTCCCTTGAGACGTTTTCACGTTTGAACAACAGTCCCTGTTGATCAGAGGATAATGAAGCACACCCATGGGGTAATAACTGTGCTTTTTTAACTTGTGACGGAGACGCTTTGTAGCTACAACAATAACACATTTTTACAAGTAAATGATTCCATGTTTTCATCTGCATATGAGATAGCCACAACATTTACCGGTAACAAAAATTACTTTTCACACTTAGCCTTGACACAAAATTAATATTATAATTCTTGCTCATTTCTTTACTTTAAACCAAACACCAACAAATTATTTGACTACAAATCACTTATCTTCAATGCAAGAATTTCTAAGATAATTACACTTTTGATTCCTTTTTTTTTTTTCAAACTCTTTAGGAATTTCCTGGTTAAATCTTAACCAGTTAAACTTACATATTTTAATGAAACTTCCCCAAATCTCTAGGGAATACTTAACATTAATTTAGTTCTTCACTTAAAAAAAAAATATAAACCAAGTGTTCATACAACAAACAACAACAAAAAAAAATAAATATCACATAACTTATATACTTAAATTCATCATACCATTATATTTACAAAATTAATCCGTTTTTCTTAGGATTCAACCTTAGTTATCAATGCAATTACCAAAATACACATTTAATTAAATTTTCAATGAATTCTTCGAGAGCAACTTAAATCAATTTTAGAACATTTATAAAATACACATTTACATGAGTTTCCCGGAATTCTTTGGGAATTACTTAAATTTGTGATTCTCTCTGCGATTTTTACGGGACCTTAAATAAATACGAATGGGTTTTTGGCTTTATTATTTCACTATCTCTCATTGACTCCTTTGTGGTGAATTTGTGATCTAGTGTCGGTTCAAAATCACCCTTTTCTGTGGAAGTGTTTTCTTCCATACTTTGCGTCTGTTTCCTACCCGTATCGCTAGAGCTTCCCTGGGCATTTAATTCTTCGTTTCGTGTTTCCCTTTGATTATTTCCATTCTCATTATTAGTTTCCTCTAACCCTTTATTCCTTAACCTATCAATTTGATCTTTCCTCTCTTTTTCCGTTGAAACTCTAATTTCTCGTACCTCATCCAAATTCTCATTGAGACTTAATTCCCCATCCAAAATTTTATCCATTTCTCTCACCTCATCTAAATTCTCACTGAGACTTAATTCCCCATCCAAAATTTTATCAATTTCTCGCACCTCATCTAAATTCTCATTGAGACTTAATTCCCCATCCAAAAGTTTATCAATTTCTCGCACCTCATCTACATTCTCATTGGGACTTAATTCATTACCTCCTCCCTTATAGTTCATCTCCTCACCTGTGTCTCTTGCGCTTTCAAATCTATTCGGGGAACTAGCCATCTCCTCTTCTGTATCCCTTACAATTTCGAACATATTAGAAGGAATAATCAACTCCTCCTCTAATATCTGATCTATACTGTTACACAAATGCCTTTGATAACATGCTACCCCTTCCAGGACCTCCTTTCCTTGAGTAATTACATCTCTCACTTCCCTTTCCTGTTGGGTTTCAATTTTATTCTCAGGTTGAATAATTTCGCCTCTGTTAAATTCCATCTCAAATTTATCTCCCCTCTGATCCCCTCTATTTCTGAGATTTTGAACTCTTTTGGGGCACTGATATTTCAAATGGTCTTTACTATTACAGACAAAACATCTTTTATCCTCCTTTTTCCGGTCAATTTTGGCACATACCTTATCTGTGTTAACTAGTGGTTCAAGAATAATCCTTTTTTCCTCTTTCAACACTCCTTCGAAATTATTATTAACCCTTCCAATACTTTCTCTGACCCTAAAACTTGAAAGTCTTTTACCTGCCCTCATCCTCAATTCTTCAACTTCTAATTCTTTCAATTTTAACATTATTTCTCTTTGTTTCTCTCTTTCCTGTCTATCTCTCTCTTCACTTTTTTCTCGTTCTAATCTCTCATTAATTATGGCAAATAACCGTTCCTTAGCGGACTCTTCCTGATATTTCTCACTTTCTAATATCATTTCCTTAAGATCAGTGTATGTCCTGTTCTCCGAAGACGGACAAATCCCTGTTAACTCTGTAGCTAACAAAATTAAATCGGCTTTCCGCCCCTTCCCTATGAATGCCATTTTTAGCTTATACCACTTAATCACAAATGCAGCAAACAAGTACAAATTCACTTTTACAGCTATAACAAAATTTAACCAACTATACTTATCTTGAACTATTTACCTCCACAATTATGATAATTCTAAGAGTATTTAACTACTA
Source organism: Dolomedes plantarius (assembly GCA_907164885.2). NCBI lineage: Eukaryota > Metazoa > Arthropoda > Arachnida > Araneae > Dolomedidae > Dolomedes > Dolomedes plantarius. The sequence continues at coordinate 184,603,398 of OU015491.1, read as the reverse complement.
CAATTATAAATCACTTCCACTAATAACTAGTACGAACACTTGTACATTTTTCCCGTTATACAAAATAACACTTTTTCACTTTTACAATAATATTATTCCATTTACCAAAAATTCAATAACTCAACAAATTACTTCCATCATTATACACATGAATCGACACTTCAAAACTTATCAAAAATAATTCGATTCCTTCAACTAATTACTACCGCTATCTCATACACAGGGAGAAAAGATAGAATCACTTACCCCTTTTTCACCTCGATGAAAAACTGTCACTCTAATCTTTCTCCACTGCCGCACTTTGATCACAGTTCAAGAGAGTTCAGTATATAACCACGTCGTTGATGCACACTTTACTCCGACCTTGAATTTCTCCTGTTTCTTGACCAGTTGCCGAGTAAATATCTGTCGCTGAAGTCGTGCCCAGTAGACTCGTTCGGAATCCAACTTCTCTTGAAACTGCGTCTCCTTGAAGATCTATCACCACTCTCGTACTCTAGATCATCTTTTTCTGATACCTTCCGTATCGCTGGGGTCCTCCCACGTTCTTTAATTCGACTACGCCAATGTTAACCTTTATGGTCGTGATCCGACAAATCATTGTCATGTAGAAGGAATTATAATTGTAGAGTCAACTCTTATTTCATGAGGTTTATTAACATATTAAAATCTTGGTTAAATACGTCATTTACAAAGTTTCGTTCCGACGAACGTTAAAAATACTCGTGAGAGCCGGGGCTCATTCTTTCAAAGTCCGACGAGCTCCCCGTCTCCTGTAAGCGTGTTGACCCTTCAACAGTCCGAATCCATTCATCCGTTCGTTACTCGCGTCTGTCTTTTATGCCTCCTCTTCCCCTTCTCGAACGACAATCGGCCTTTTTTATCCACGATACGCAGACCACCTATTGTCGGTTTCATTGTCCACCGTTCCTACCTTAGGTGACGTGCGCCGCTGTGTTTCCTTAATCATTCTAAATGAGTTCGCTGCCTCTTATTGTCAAGGGTTTCCAAAGGTGTATGGCTCTCGACACCTGTTTGCGCTTCTTTTGATGCTTATTGAAGACGCTATTACACCCGTTCATCAATTCCACTTAGGAATGGGAGACGAGAGTCTGACAAAGTTGTCAAATTTTTATCCCAAAATGCAAATGACAAAAATAAATTGCAAAATCGTTTCTATAAAGTGCGAACGACCTTCTGTATATATAAATGTAATTATAATTTTGAAATGGTCAAATTTGAGTATGGCAACGCTTGTCACCAGTAATCAGTTTTTATATATAATATTTTTAATCAGCTCTTACAAATTACATAACATTAAAACATATTGTTAATGCATAAACATAAGACTTTAAGAGCTATCTGTGGAGACTGATAATCCTTATAGTTTTATCAAGTATATAATTAGCTACTTTATATTTCTAGATTTGCATTACTTGATAGTCATGTACACTATAATACCCATATCACACCTCTAGAGTGTTGTAAATAAATTTTTTCATCTTTTATTTCCATAGTCATTCGTCTCCTTTACTATTATTTTACGGTTAGTTAAACTTTTAACCTTTAATGGATTTTTAATACAGCGTGCCATCATTTTTCAAGCACGTTGAAATTATGCTTCAATAGACTTGCTCCTTTACCTCTGTGTGGGTCACGCACCGCTTGCTGATAAAATTTTAAAATTATTTTTAAAAAAAATTTTAATTTTATTTTAAAAAATTTAATTTTTAAATATATATATATATATCTACTTCCTATACAGATTCAAATCCTGTCGACAAATCATACATTTTTAAATTTCGCATTTCAATTAAATATGCTAATGATGATCAAACTGCGAGTCTTAATGTAAGTATTCAGGTAAAATTTATTTTAAAACACATATCATTAAATAATCATGCCAAAGTATAAGGATACAGAGAGAGCGATATTTTAATATGTTACCTAGATGATGGAGTGCTAATTTTTGAGGACCTAAGAATAAGCAAAACCCTGCATACAAGTAGATAGTAAAAGTTCACAAATCGTCAACTATCTATATTCCTGGTGGGTAAGTACGCTGTATCAATCTCGTACTTGAGTAATAAATGTCAACAATATAATTTGTTAATGATGAGATTTAGCAATTTTAAATTGAGAAGTAAGTTTCAAATATCCATTGGTCCCCTTTAATTGATACAGCCTTACCCTGTGATACCCAAATCTGTACATAGACTAAACATCATAAAAATCATGCATTCTAAGCCCTTCTGAACTAATCTCCACTGGTACTAATGAACGGGAGTATTTTATAATTAACAAAAGCGTCTATTCTGGGTAGAAAAGTTAGAAGCGTATAAGAATGTTAACCAGAACAAACATGGGATTTCTCCTTACAAAGGGAAATCAAGATTCTCAAATTTTTTTGTAAAAATTCAATGCTATTAACATATCCTATACTTTCTGAATACCCGTGCTTTGCTAAGGAGTACATTTTAGGATAATTACAATAAAAAAATAATGAAATTGCTCTTTATAGGATCTTCTTATAAACAATATTTTTTGTTTCTTCATTGGGCGGAACTAATATTACCAGGCTCGTCCACGAACTTACGCGTGAGCAAGGTACGTAAAACTGACCGTGAGAGAAACACTTTTCTCTTAAATTTAAGCCAGCGTATTTTAAAGTTTGGTCACGGAACTGTTTTATATATAGGTTTATTTTTAAAATCCATAAAACATACTAATTAAATTTAAATTCTTAAAAACTCCCATCAGCATTTAATAATTTAAATTCTAAAATTTAATCTTAAAAAACTCACAAAAGATTAGAAAATAGAGGTAAAGATTCGAAAAAGATTTCATTTTAGAGGAATTTTTATGATCTTTCTATTGATATAAATTTTAAATCAAGAGAATTTTATAGACACACATCTTCTTAGATACATTTATTATAAATTAAAATGTTAAAAAATAAAGTAAAAATTTAATTTAAAATAATCTAAGAAGAATTTTTCAAAAATCTTTCTTAGTGCACCCCTACACTATAAGAAGAATCGCCATATAAAATTTCAGCCCTTTAGGTGCAGCAGTTTGGTCTGTGTGTTATCTGTCAGTCAGTTACGGAACTGTTTTATATGTAGAGACTATTAGTAAATCCTCTTAAATTTCGTCTCTAATAATTTTATAAACAATATCTAGAATAATGCCTGAAATTTTATTACATAAATTTGCTAACATTATATAAATAGTATATAATAAGTAAAATTAGCTTAGTTACATTATCTGAGTAAAATAATAAAAAATACTTAATATTAAGTTAGAAAGAAGCTTCCGCAAATTATTTAAACGATGACAGCAAACAAGTATTTCATTGGTTTTCATAAACGTAGTTTGGAGAAAATTTTCAATTAAAAAATATGTTCATGCATCATTTGTACTACGAGATTACTAAATCAGATTATTCACATATAATGATTATGCATGTATAAATAAAAGTTCTCAGTTGTTTGGAAAAAAAGAGCTAAAATCTCATTACAGAATTAAATTACCTCTTGATTTGAATTATCCCTTAATGTTTTTTAAACTCATTCTTTTCTCATTTTTTTAATTCCAAAAAGCCATTAAAGTATTTTTTTCCATGTCATATAATTGTGTTTTAACTTCGAATATGTAATGAAGTTTTTACATGAAAACAAATCTTTCGGGTTACAAATAAATAAGATAAAGATTGAGTTAATTAACAATTAATTTTTTGTAAAATTTCCACTCACTCATCTCGTAAGGTACTCACGACAAAAAATGACAAAAACATACATTTGGGTCATTATCATTATTAAAAAACCCCCATTGTTTTAACTAGTTTATTCGCTACATTTAAAAATACATAAACCTTGAGTATGTTAATTGTACACAAATCTTACTTATATAAACACGGATAAATACATACATGTATGTTTATGATTGTGAAAATAGTGTGGTTCAGTACGTGATTTCTATATAAGCAAATATAAACGCATTAACGATTACGCTTACACGTTTTTGTTTATGTGAAAAAACGTTTCTGTTAAGCATGTATACATGCAAATATATATATATATATATATATATATATATATATATATATATGTATATATATATATATATATATATATATATATATATATATATATATATATATATATATATATATATATATATATATACAGAAGGTCGATCGCACTTTATGGAAACGATTTTGCAATTTATTTTTTCCGTTTACATTTTGAGATAAAAATTCGGCAACTTCAGAATAATCGTCTGCTACTATTTTGTTTTGATTGGAATGAGAAATAAAAGATTTATTTTAAAATGGGTCCTAAAATTGATAGATGGCTCGAAGACTACGTAACTCTGTTTTCCGAGGAGAAATATTCGTATCAACAAATGATAAAGCGGTGTAAAAATCACGGTTATGACATTTCATAAAAAAGGTATTTATAATATATTAAATTTGAAAGGAAATAAGTCTAACTGAGAGTAAAAATGGAAACATGACCGCGAATCCTCATCCTAAGACTCTTCGAATGCACGTAAATATCAAGAAAGTGAAGTCTCTGATCCTAAAAGAAAATCCGCCGACTCAAAGATCCATTGCATCGAAAGTAGGAATGTTTTCTGGTACTGTAAGTAAAATCAATTATAAAGATTTGAAGTTAATAAAGATGTTTAAAATTAAAGTTCATGTGCTTTCGCCAAAGCATATTGCTGAAGGAAAAGCAAATTGTAGAAAAATATATGAAAAACACCTAGCTGCCGAAAAAAGGAAAGTTGTGATAACTATCGATCAGTCATGGTATATTTAAGTGACTGTAATAAAAAAAAGATCAATTTTCTACTGCTCAACTGACCGGAATGAACGTACGAAATGGCTTCGTCAGTGCACAGAAAAGTTCCCAAAGGGATTTCTGATAGTCGCAGAATTTACTTACAAGTGCAAATTAAAAATTAAAAAAAAGTCTTAAGTAAAGCCAAAATTTATTCACTCTACTATTAGCAGAATATTTTAGAACCAACTTTTGAAGAAGAACTTCCAACCTTATTTAGAAAGGACATTGATAAAGTTGAGCTTCATATGGACAAAGCCTCTAGTCACACGACTATATCAACTGCCGGTTATTTAGCAAAGAAAGAATCAGAAACAGGAGTAAAATGTATCCCATTTAATGTAAAATAAACTTTGTGCGCTTTTATGTAATTTATGTTTTGAACGCTTATTTGTTAAAGTTCAGAACAACTTCTCGAAGAGCGGGAGATGGCTAAAAGTGATATACCTTTAAAATAGCAAAATTACTAGACATATGGAAATGTTTACTCTCTAGAGCAGTGGTGATCAACATTTTTACGACCGTTTTTACCCACTTTCTTTATATAAAAAAATCCCTTGACCCCAATAAAAATTTTTAATACTACCAAATGTTTGTAGAAAATGTTAATAAAAAATAGAAATAAGAAATAAGCAAATTATGACAAACTCTTTTAAAAACCATTTAACTATAGATTTTGGCTGTATATTTACTTTGCATAGTAACAATAAAAAAATGTCTCGTTTGCCTACTGTACTTGTTTTTGTGAAATCTCATGTGACTAAAACTTCATACTTAAATATTGATGCGAATATTTCAAATAGGTAAAAATTAATAAAAATAAAAATTATGAATCTCAAATTTATAAGCGTCGTATTAAAACATTAAAAATGATAAACTTTTATTTATTTATATAAAACTAAACTAAACTGAAAAAAATTTATGAGAAAGTAGAGCATGGACCCCAGATAATATTTACTCAATATTTGGTGAAATATTTGAAAGTGTTATTTTGCTAACATCTTCCGGGTTAAGTCTTGATCGTTGTTCGATTTTTACAGCCAATAATTTTGGATTCCCAGTCTTACACAGATAGGTAGCAGTAAATAGAAGCAACGTAAGTATAGCCTTTTGTTGAAAGAATTTTTTATTGTAAAACTGTTTGACACCTTATTTAACTATATCATATTATACGTTTTTTTAACAAATAAGAATTAAATGAAAATATTAAAAATGTATAACTAAAGAAAATTTAAGCACGTTTTTTAATTCAATAACTCAATAGGAAATAAATTTACTTCAGACTATCTGCGACTCGTCCAGTTTTTTCACGACCCCTTTATGGGGTTTGACTCATAGTTTGCGCATCACTCCTCTAAAGCAGGGGTCTTCAAACCTTTTAATCTAAGGGCCACACTGACTCTCCCACTAATTCCAAAGGGCCAAGACCTAGCTAGCTAGCTCATCATACCAACATACTGTAGTTTTGAATTACGCGCAAATTTTTATTTCAGGGCTAGCAAACTTTCCCACTAGTAAATTTGATCAACAACTGCAAACAATTGTCAGTGAAAAGTTACAACTACACAAATCTCATTAATGATAATTATTATGTTTAATTTCATTATGTAAATTACCTATGTATGCCACTTATTGTAAGTTTTTAGAATAAATCTCATATCAGTTAAAATTTTCAATTTCATTATGTGCGTCAGTTATTGTGTTTCTTAATTGGTCGTTAAATTAAAACACCTGATTATTATTTTATATGATTTACTTGTATTGTAAATTTTAAAATGCGATCAAAATAAATTATGGTGGTCCGGATACCAAGCATGTCCGGCCGGCTACCGCGGGCCAAATTGGTATTGCTCGCGGGCCGGTGTTGGCCAACGGGCCGTAGTTTGAAGACCCCTGCTCTAAAGTACTGACGGAGAGCAAAATTTAGTCTTCATGTGTGGTGAATAACAATACCTAGTCGCCTTTAAAACAGGAAAATAACTCTTATAGAATTGTTCACTCTTTAACGTATTCTATTGAAGTTCAAAATTGCCTCTCGATGCGAGGCAGAAAGAAAATACCTATTAACCTCCAAAATAGCTTGTGGTAAGGTGTTATTTCTAGTGTATTCTTTCTTAGTATAAAGTTGCTTTCTGCGGCGTGGTACATTGCTAAACGTTTCGTCATCACGAGAACAGTTAAATAATTATAACTATGAAAATTTTCAAAAGTGCAATGATTTGTGGGAACTGAAAATTGCTTCTTAAAGTGTGATGAATATATATATATATATATATATATATATATATATATATATATATATATATATATATATATATATATATATATATATATATATATATATATACATATCGCGTGAGCAAAAAGTTCGTAAAAACTTTAAAAATTCATAAAAAAGAAAGAAATTATGATAAAGAAGGGCAGTTTGCAAGAAAGGGCTCCCAAGGGAGTCGGATTTTTTTTTTGCAGCAAAATAAAAATTTTAAAAAGTCACTGTTAGAGTCACTGGCCCAGCTTTGCGAGAACTGCTACTCCCCGTGGAAGATTTCGCCGCAATATCATTCATAACCGTTTCCACCGCAGCAATGCGGCCCTCCGCCAACGAGGGTATTCCACTTCATGGCCGATCCTCCAAATCTTCGTGTATCACGGTCTTTTATTGCAATACTGATTTATATAATTCTGTTGAATCTCTCGAATGTCAGCGCCATCTACCGGTGACTTTTTAAACTTTTAAAACTTCTAAACATTTTAAAAAATATTTTAAACTTTTTAGGCTGCTAAAAAAATCCGACTTCCTTGTGAGCCCTTTCTTGCAAACCGCACTTATCATGATTTCTTCCCTTTTTATGAATTTTTAAATTTTTTACGAACTTTTGGCTCACCCTATATATATATATATATATATATATATATATATATATATACACACACACACATATATATATATATATATATATATATATATATATATATATATATATATATATATATATATATATACATACATACATACATACATACATACATATATATATATATATATATATATATATATATATATATATATATATATATATATATATATATATATATATATATATATATATATATATATATATATATATATATAGTCACCATTACCCTTATTAAAGATTGCGCTATTTACAGAACCATCTGTCCTCTAACATGTTATACTAAAAAGAACACAAAAATAGACTTCATTGGTGCAAGTGATAAGCATGAAACGCCCGACAGACTCCGAAGGGCCAAGGCACTTGCCTTCGAAACCTGCAATATTCGGAGTCTGCGAATATTGCAGGTTTGTTAGTCGCACGGAATCAGGTTTCAGGTGCAAGTTCCGTCCAGGTTGGCCATCAGGTTGCAAAAGATCACCGTTAAGTGCTCCATCCTAACCAATCCTAACCTCATGTTTTGTTTATAATATTAGGTGAGCATGTTTAAATATTTACTTGAGGACGCCCTCTATTAAAACAAGTTGTCCATTGCGCAATGATTTCCATAAGTAAGAAGAAAACTTCACGTGGAATGAAAAGGGTTAAAGAGCTGAAAGGTTCTTGTTCATACATGAAACCTGATACCTTAGATACGATAAAATACACATATTTTATAAAAAAAAATATTTACCTTGTTTTGACCAAAGAGATGCTCACATCAAAAACGAATATACTTTCATATTTGTGACAAATTGTTAATTTTTTTTTGTTGTTATTTGAACGACGCGCAGTAGCCATGGAAAGCTAAGAAACTACCATATCATAACTTCTAAAAAATTATCCCATGGAGTTATTATTTTTATTTTTCTATTAATACTCTAAATATTTATATGTTTGAAAATTTCAATAACAGGAAAGTCTTATTCAACATTGCATTGATTCTATATTGATTACAGTTTTGATAGCAGAAGCTCATACTATCTTCATATGTTTGTATTTATATAATGATTGTAATCTAGAAACGACCTTTTAACTGTTGAACATATAAACTACCATTAGTCATGAAATAAATCTTAAATATTGTAGGAAAGAATTAATTGAATCGGTCATTCTGAAAAGGAGTCATCCCCACTTTTCCAAAAACTCATCTCCACTTTTCTCCCACTTTTCTGCCCCCCCCCCCCCTGCAAATTAAAAAAAAAATATTAATAAATTATATTTTTGCATAAGGATTGATGCCTTATAAACTTAATAAATACTAAATTTAGTCTAAGTAATAATGCATGAAGTCGAGTTATAGTTTTTTGCTTCTCATGAAAAATTTTTAAACTTTTCAAAATGACCGATTCAATTATTCTAGAGTTTTTACTAAAACATGTCTGTAATGATTCAATTAAAATTTACGCCGATTAAAATTAAATTATTTATTTATATCTCTAATTGAACTTTCAGTAAAAAAATTAATTAGAAACATAAAATTCAATTATGCTATATAAAAATAACGTTTAGATAATTCCACTCTCCACTTTTAATGCCCCATTTGATAAAAATATAAGGGATAACTGCGTACCAAGCGTTCAACATGAAACCGATTTTTAAAAAGCCAACTTAAACCGATTTTTAATAAGTCAACTTGAAACCAATTATAAATATTTTATAAAATATTTTGTCTTACTATTACGACAGTGAAACTTTTTTTTCTCTTTTGGAGTATTTAATATATTATTGACAATGAATAAACTTGTTCTTTTATCATTTTGGATTAATATTCTCGCACAAAACTCTTGTATTTTTCTCACGGCGCATCTGAACACGTTTCCCCCTTCAAATCGGAGTTCAAAAGGGTGATAAATGAAATCATTAAATCATACCTCGAATTTTTTTCTGCCTTCAAATGTCCCTTCGGTAGAACCATCCAATCCGTTCGGACTAAAAATGAGCCAAACCCACGCAGCCAATGAATGAATCAGGCGACCTTTGCGGAGGCCAGCCAACGGAATGACGCAATCCCGAGATTTTTTCCGCGGTTCATCGGAGTGATCTCACGCAGACCCGGGAGCCATTCCTCACTCTCTCGCGACCGGACCCTTCTTCTTCCATCACTCTCCGGACCATTTTCTCCCATTGCCAGCAGTGATACGTTGTTGCGTAGTTCACACTCACCACTCAGCAACCCTGACCCACTAACAGGTTCTCCCTCGCTTTTGTCTGCTCGCTCGGGACGTGATCTGATCTTGTTTACCGTTACTCTTGTAAAAGCGGCTCGCAAATATGCGATCCGCAGTTGCTTATGTTCTTGGTGCTCTGAAAGAAACATGGCATCTCACCTGTTGCATACCTGCGGTTACGGGATTGCATGCCGAGGGTATTCATCCGATTGCGAGAATACAACCAATAGAGCTTCTCGGGAATGGGTATTTCCCAGATATTTTAGCCTTGATTATTGTTCCATTTATTCATCTCACGTTGCTGTAAACTGAGGGCATTAAAGGTTCTTCAAGGGGAATATCCTGTATTTCGCTTTTTCTTCTAAATAAAATTACCGCAAATATTATAAGATTTCTATCACGAAAACTGTGTGATATTATCCAAGACTGATGAAGAATTTAATATTGGACCAACGTCCTTAGACAAATGTATGTTTTCATGGAAAAAATAATAAAGAGTCCTTCCTTAACCTTTAGCTTACGGGGCCATTTTTCCGATTCCCTATATAGAACGGGAAATTTCATAACCCCTTTGTAAGAATGGCCAGTAAGGGGGTTATATATATATATATATATATATATATATATATATATATATATATATATATATTTCTGAAAGTGTTTTACAAATTAACACAATTTTTTTCGACCTGTATAAAGATATATAAAAATTTTACACATATCTTGAATATTTGGTAAGGAACGATACATTGAAGGAGATTTGATGTCATACATGAAAACTTAATTTAACTTAAGACAGTGGCTCATCGGTTGCAACGCAAATTTTCATTTCCCACACTAAGCTATGGGGAATTTTTTAAATCGGTACTTTTCAAATTACAGATCAGAAAACGCATATTCTCCAATTCTGTTTTTTCTTTTTAATATTAGGGTTAAACTTTAAATTTAAGAGCAAGTACTTTTCAAAATAGTTTCCGTAATTAATTTTTTATAGAACATTAAGTTACTAATGTTGGAAAATTTAAGTAAAATACAAAGATTTTTGAAAAACACGCGAATTGTATTAAGACATCTTTTGAGGGCAAAAAGCACAATTCGAAAATATGCATTTTCTAATCTGCGATTAGAAAAATACTGAGAGCAAAACTCCCCATATCTTAACCTGGTGGTTGAGTTGAGTTGAGATGAGATGATTTGGTTGAGTCTGTTACTGTCAAATTGTGTTACACGAGGGCTTATTAACCTGGCTATTGAATAGCTACGGTAGGAAAAGATGTACTTGAATTAATTTTCGATGCCTACTTTTGTCATTTCTTTAAAAATCAGTTGACTTTAACTAGTGTTACTGTCAAATTGTGCTACACGAGGGCTATTTAACCTGGCTATTGAAGAATTGCGATGTCAACAGATGTACTTGAATTAAATTTCGATGCTTACTTTTGATATTTGAAAAAAAAATCAGTTGGCTTTTACTAGTGTTAGCCTTGGGTGGATTGCAGATCTGTACTGTATATCCGGCAGCCTTCAGCCCCACAGCAATTGAAAATACATCCGAACTTGGGAAATTAACAATCTACTGCGTATTCAGGTTCTTGCTACGTAATGACTGGTCTTCAGGTGTTTCATGGCCGATACTCGAAAGAGGAGAGGGCCGAGGTGGATTATATAGATTGTCTTATGAAAACACATTTTTGAAAGTTAGGAATGTCTGAGTATTATAAAATTCAGATGAAAATGAATTTAATAACACTACTTTGACAATATATATTATTATCTATCAAACATTATCATCATAAGATACAAGTATTGCCGTGATATTTTAGCGTTGGTTATATTCCAGTCCATCTTAACAAAAAATTTTGATAGAAATAAAATAAAATACTCGTGAGTAGATTCAAACCGGATTGATAATTTTAAGTTTCTAGAATTATTAAAATTTGGAGACACGCTTTCATTACTAACTTCGTTATTTTCTACACAAATCAGGAATTTAAATCCCCATGAAAAAAAAATTGGTATTTATATACGAAAACAAAATTATGCCATATATAGTAGTGCCAAAAATTTAATATACATTTGTTATATTTTAATATAAGTTCAAATTTGATTAACGTATGTTTTGACGATTGCAGGTGAAATATCTCTAAAACGTTTTTATGCCAGGGCCAGGACCTGAAGGGTAGACAGGCCGATTGGCAGATGAATGATGTAACAACCCTGAAATGACATGACGTCTAAAATTGATTATCTTCTCTAGTATATTCTCCTTTTATAGAAAAGAGGAATATGGAAAGGAAGATTTCAGGGATTTGTTGAGGGAGATTTGAAGATGTCGGTATGGTCGTATGAAAAATATATTATACTCACAAAATTAATAGTATTAGCATCCTCATGTTTATTCTCAATATAAACATCTACATCAATCATCAATATAAACATATTCAGTATTCTCCTTTTATAGAAAAGAGGAATGTGGAAAGGAAGATTTCAGGGATTTGTTGAGGGAGATTTGAAGATGTCGGTATGGTCGTATGAAAAGTAGATTATACTCACAAAATAAATAGTATTAGCATCCTCATGTTTATTCTCATTATAAACATCAACATCAATCATCAATATAAACATATTCAGTATTCTCCTTTTATAGAAAAGAGGAATGTGGAAAGGAAGATTTCAGGGATTTCTTGGGGGAGATTTGAAGATGTCGGTATGATGGTCGTATGAAAAGTAGATTATACTCACAAAATTAATAGTATTAGCATCCTCATGTTTATTCTCAATATAAACATCTACATCAATCATCAATATAAACATATTCAGTATTCTCCTTTTATAGAAAAGAGGAATGTGGAAAGGAAGATTTCAGGGATTTGTTGAGGGAGATTTGAAGATGTCGGTATGGTCGTATGAAAAGTAGATTATACTCACAAAATAAATAGTATTAGCATCCTCATGTTTATTCTCAATATAAACATCAACATCAATCATCAATATAAACATATTCAGTATTCTCCTTTTATAGAAAAGAGGAATGTGGAAAGGAAGATTTCAGGGATTTCTTGGGGGAGATTTGAAGATGTCGGTATGATGGTCGTATGAAAAGTAGATTATACTCACAAAATAAATAGTATTAGCATCCTCATGTTTATTATCAATATAAACATCAACATCAGTCATCAATATAAACATCTTCAGTATAAACGTACTCATTCAAAACAAGGAAAATTTTAAAACCCCTGTTCGACTGCATCGTACATAAACACTAAGTTAAATAAATTCTTATCTATGCAAAACTTCAGTTATGTCTTTGCATTCCTTTGTTTTCAAACGGCAAACGGGCACATCTACGCTGCCGAAGATAATGTAGAAAGTATGCTTCGAATCACAAACAGCGGATTACATGCACGCAACCCACTTACCTTGGTATGAACTGCGAGTGCACATGTTTACCATTCTTCAAAAGCATCCCTTTTGACTAATATCCAATCTAAACTTAAAAAGTATCCATTTGGTTCCTAAATTCATAAAAAAATGGTGTTAAATCGAATCATAAACGCCACTTTCTCAATACATTAACAGTAGGGCGCATGAACCGATTTCCTTCGAGAGACGACATTTTAATGATTCAAACCGAGTTGATTTTTAAAAACTATTTTTAAATATCTCTCGAGAACCACACGGCAGTGTCTTCACTTGTTTTCGCCGCGAAAGAGAGAAAAAAAAGACGTCTTCTGATGCAATTGGCTCGGCTCCCGAGAGAGATTTACCAGCGACAAAAGAGTGCTGAAACATTTCTCAGATGAACAGCCCGAAAACCTCTCAAAAGAACCCTTTGAGGCTTCAGTCAATGGGATTATTTTCAACGTATTAAAGGATACGATTCTTAATAACAGGGTACACAGTTATGCATTAGAATGAGCTTTCGTCTGTCTGAATGTTAAAACTACAGTCAAGGAAAACCTACGTTGCTTTTTTTATCCTTTTAAGTCAAAGGACCTAAACCTGAGCTAAGAAACCAGTCTCAAGATATTACTTAAATTGAATCATTACAAAAATCTGCAGATAAGTGTGCGTAACTTTATAAATAAAACCTTACGTCTTTGCTTTAATTTTGATCTCCTTATTTACTTTGGATTTCGGACACAAAATTGTTGGTGATTGCGTGTATAAATTTTGCGATCACTCTCAGGAACGGACAGCACCCCATACACACAAACACATTTATATATACAGAGACTGTTCATACATTTTTTAGACGATGTATATTGTATTCACAAAACTAAATTACATAAAATTCTTGTGTTTTAAATGTTCAATTTGACATCCCTTATTCTGAACTATCTTTCGACACCGCAATTTCCAGGATAACAATGCCTTTTGAAGTGTCAGAAGAGGTATTCTATCCCATTCCTCCTGAACAACTTTCCAGAGTCCTGTAAGGGTTTTGGGACGACGTTTGGATAATGCAGATTTTAAAAGTCCGAAAGCACAAAAACCCATAGGTGATTCATCGGGAGATTTAGTAGGGATATCAGTGAAGGGTATGGCCTTGATACCAGTTTTTTGTTCCATTTCTTTTAGGAAATTTACAGTGGATTTTGATGTGTGACTGCTAGCTTTGTCCTGATGGAGTCTCACAGATTGATGACACTGTGGGTAAAGCGATGGTATTTCATTCAGAAAAATTGGCCATAAAATATGTTCCTGATAGTATTTGGAGTTAATCTTGACATTTTTTTCCACTTTATTTTTAACTTGCCATTATAAGAAAAACCAGCAACAATCATGAATCCCTGAGAAAAACTTTCTTTCGATTGTTTGAACCATGTACTTAAATTTTTTTCTCCCCTTTTATGATAATAAATGGCTTTTATTTGTTGCAATCATTTAAATACACCCATGATTCCTCTGTTGTGACAAGTGTTTTCCATTTTTCTTTGGATAAGTGTTTCTCATATAGAATTCTGCAGCGTGTCCTGCGTTCAGCCATATGATTTGGAAGAAGACGATGCACATTGCGTTTTTTCGCTTTCTTAAGATTTAAATCAACGTTTATCATTTTGTTTACAGTGGACACCGAGCATTAAACAATGTACCTTTGAAATAGACTAAGATGTCCGTTTTTTCCTTGGATACTTGTTTGGAATTTTTGTCCCACTTGAGGCTCCAATTTGACGTTTTTTTCCTTTCTTGTTGACGATATTACCTATCGACGCTTTAGATATCACAAAACCATGACTCTCACATCGTTTTTGGATAACGGAGTATGCATATTTCTCTTCGGAAAGAGCATAAATGTAGCTTTCGAACCACTGCTTTATTAAAAACGTCATTTTGAATAAAAACAAAACTTTCAAGCCGCAGACGATAATTTTGACTTTTAAAAACATAGTACAACTGCAATTATTTCTTTTGCAGCAAACGATTTTTTATTACCGCTTACCAAAATCGTCTAAAAAATGTGCGAACAGCCTCTGTATATGTATGTATATATATATATATATATATATATATATATATATATATATATATATATATATTATTTATTCTTGTTCTCTGTTTTTCAACTTCCTTACCACTAGGGAAAAAAGTTTTCTCATATACAAATAGATGGAGAAGTTCTTCAGAATGTTTGAAATTGGTCTTGTTATTGGGAGAAAAATATATATATATATATACATTATCTACCAATAAGTATTTGGATACCTTTAATTGAAAAGAAAAAGAAAATTTATTCATATTCAATACTTGGTAGAGCCTCCACTAGAGGCAACCCTCAGGGGCACGCTTTCCACAAGTCCTCATATGACGGCTAGTGGTATTTTCTTCCACACTCGGCTTGAAGAAGACAACCAAGTTTTTTCACCGATTTTGGACAGATGTTGCACCCTTTATTTCCGCGATCCAACTCGTCACAGAGGTTCTCGATAGGGTTCAGGTCTGTCTCTTTGCAGGCTGGTCCATTCGGTTAACCACATTGTCACCATACCAATCCATGGTGGACCTCGCAACATGACAGCTGGCGTTGTCGTCCTGGAAGTAACACGAGTCAAACCCGTAAAACTGCCACAACGTAAGAAGCCCACTGTCCCCCAAAATAGTGCAGTAGGTGTCGGCGTTGAGCTTACCATGAATTGGGACCAAGGGTCCCAGTCTATACTAGGAGAAACATCCCCAGACCCTAATTCCACCTCCGTCGAACTTTACGGTGGGCACAATGCATTCTGGCAAACGGCGTTCTCCAGGCAGACGTCAGACCCAGACCCTGTCATCCGAACGGAAGAGGGTGAACTTTGATTCTTCGCTCCAGAAAACCCATTTCTACTGATCTACGGTCCACTTTCGACGTGCTTTTCACCTCATTAGCCGAGCAGCGCGGTTGGACTTTGTGATCAAAGGCTTATGGGCGGCAACACGACCATGGAAACCAAGCAGATGTGCTTCCTTACGTACGAAATTGATCGAAACAACACTCCCGTATGCCTGATAAAACGTATGCCTGGAGTATGTGGGCCATCGGTTGGGTGCGGTTCTTCCGAATTCCTCTGGACAGCGACTTTGGTATCTCACTCCCAGTTTCGTGGGTCTGCCG
The DNA here is from genome assembly GCA_907164885.2 of Dolomedes plantarius. Classification (NCBI taxonomy): domain Eukaryota; kingdom Metazoa; phylum Arthropoda; class Arachnida; order Araneae; family Dolomedidae; genus Dolomedes; species Dolomedes plantarius. The sequence goes on along the minus strand of OU015491.1, from coordinate 184,586,834 downwards.
ACTCGGGGCCCATTCCGAGAATCACCGATCACCTTCCACTTCTGAATCACATAGGCCACTGTTGATTTAGGGAAATTTAGCTCTCTAGATATGTCCCTTTAGGATCGGGCATTTCTGTGATACCCGACGATTACACCTTTCTCGAAAGCAGGTAACTCTGACTTCGTGGCATCTTGCATGCGACTAATGTCAATGTTGTTTCCTACACGATATTTAACGACGGAGGGCGTGACGTATATCAGGACCGCAGATATCGTCATTTGCATGGGTGACCAAATACTTATTGGTAGATAGTGTATCTATCTATCTATCGATATATGTATCTATCTATCTATCGATATATCTATCTATCTATCTATCTATATATATATATATATATATATATATATATATATATATATATATATATATATATATACCTTAATTTTGTATATTATGTTGCGATTTTTCAGAATATTGCTCAATATAAATTGAGATGTATGATTCATGCGATACCCAAACAAAGTTCTAATGACATTCGTTGTAGACTGCAGTTACTCCTTCTTCTAAAAAAGAAATAAAGAAAGAAATTACTCTACAGTTTTACTTTCGAAACCTGCTTGCGTCACTCATCCACAGCAGTTCTTATACAAGCCTCCCTTAATGTGTTAAGCCCCTTTGAAAGTACTAGTCAAAGATCTTCACAGGTCTCTAACATTCGATGTATTTATCCTACCTCGAGAAGATAGTTAAATCGCAATATTTTCGCCAGACACCGAGGAATGATAAGAGAAAAAAATACCCCATGTGAGAAACACCATCTGACCGAGCTCACCCATTACTTTAATAAGATATTGAACGTAATTCCTTATAGGAAACGTCTATCGTAACAACAAATATTGAAGATCGATAAGCAAATCGAATTCCTAACAGGAATAATGATAATCATTGGCAGCTAAAAAAAATCAGAATTATTTTTCGAACATATTTCAACTGTTTTCCGTTTCATACGATATCGAATGCCCTGACACAGCGCAACCAGTCAAGAAAATTGACACAAGTAAAAAAAATGGCAATTTTGAGGTTATATCATTGAAAAATAAGTATGATGTACCCCATCGTGCACGAAAGGCGACATATCTCTATCTCGTAATTTGTCCACCTGAGGGCAGTTGTACCAGTTTTATTGTAATACTATCTCAAGCTGTATCGTATTATTTAAGTTGATTCTTCTCAGATGCTGCATTTTTGAGTCGTGTCACTTTTCTTGTCAGCGTGCGACATGATGATGAAAAAAAGATTTTTTTTTTGAAGATAAAATCAAATTAAGTATCAGGATTTGGGGTTTTTAGCTGTTCTACCAATGTATATTAGTTACCACGAATTTCTGTGAGTAGTTTCCATTATCATATTTCCAACTAAAATTGAGAGTAGAAGTTCTGAATTAATTTCCGCATACTTTTGATATTTAAAAAAAAAAATCATTGGACTTTTACCATTGTTACCTGCCTTATGGAAGCGAATTTTTTAAACTTGTCAAAGACGGTAGTTAGATTTTGAAATTACTTTGCATATTCAGCACATATGATATTTATATCCACAGATCTATGAATCCTAAAAAATTCATGAAAATTCAATTCATTCAGCATATGCAAACTTTTTTCTCACATAGTGCAACAAATGATGATATTTGAATATTTAGAGAGAACAAAATTGCAACGCTTTACTTAAGGTTAGCTGAACTCTTCCATCCAAGATAACAGAATACACAAGATGATTTCTTTATTGATAATCGCTCAGTCTTGATAAAAGATCTCTGACAGAAGTCAAATTGAGTTAGAGACTGAAAAAGAAAAACAGGTAGTTCTGGGCCACTTATGACGGAAACTCCTGTTATGCTAATGATAACATTTTTCTAGAAATAATTTTATTGATGCCGAGAATTAATTGTAGAATAATCTACACGCTTTGTTTTTTCTTTCCCATTACAGAGAAATTTATTGTAGCAAACATAACAATAATAAATATACAAAGGAACTTTAATATAAAAAGTCACCTCCTTAGTAAGGGGCCTACAGAAGACTACCACTGTTCGCATGGATGTTTGTAGCCGTTCGGAATCTGCTTTAAACTGTAGGTCCCGGTCTAATTAGCCCTCTTGTAGCAAAAAAAGGTGACCGTAGAACTCCAAACCAAACAAAATCAAACCAAACCTTAGTAAGACCCCTCACCTCCAAATATCACTCAAAACTCGGTAGACTTTCTTGGAGTATCTTTAGGAGTTTCGTAGACTTTCTTGGTAGTGCCTTTCTTTGGAGAATGCGACAGGTATCTCTACAATGTCATCGAATCCATAGAGGTGACATGTGACTAGTCAGCATACCTGTACAAAATGGGTGCCCCATATGAAAAGCACTCCGGTTTAGGAACTAAATACTCCAACAGCCTACAAACGTGGCGCATAAGATATACTTTTTTCGTTCAACGTAGCAGGTACTTTATCCTGAGGACATTGACCTACCCACATCACGAATTCTACGTCATAATAGAAGCACCATACCGATGAACCAACACCGTTTCCTTCGAGGGGGACAGAACAAGAACGTCCATGACTTATCCGGGATTCGAAGTCCAGCCCACTCTGTGAGAGCTCGATACGCTAACCACTATACATGTAGGCGGCATAATATTTTTTTCCTAATGCAGCAAGTCCTTGTCTTGTTGACGGACCGTGAACACTGCGAAGTTTTGCTGGCTACTTTACTATGGGAGTACGAATTAGGTGAGCCAGCATTGTTCCCTATGAGGGGACAACACGAAAACGTCCAAGCATTAGCCGGGAATCGAACCTAATCCCACAGCGTGGAAGATAACGACGTTAACCACTATATCACGTGGGTGGCAGGACGGCATCGTATAAGATATACGAAACATCGGATGATAAATATCACATAGCTCTCCAGTTTTGCCCAAAAATCTTAACTTTCATATTTCATTGATGCTTTTGAATCAATGAAACTTCGTTTAAAAAGTAATTTTTCAATGGGGAAAAAGATCTGTGTGTCTGTTGTCTTCATAACGTCAAAATCGTCTTTGTCTAACATACCATGATCATGACCGTAAACTTTAGATATCAACGCCAATAACTTCTGCCAGACTTTACAGATTTTGAGCAATCTAAAGAATTGTAAACACCACTACCAACCCATTAAAAGAAAACTAAATCAGGTATAATCTTAGATAAAAAAGAAAATTCATTGTCTATTGAAAAAAATAACAGTTTATTTAATTATAGGAATAAACTTAAAACAAAACCCTCGAGACCACACAGAATAAAGTAATACGACTTCAAATAAAACGCATTTTCTTTCTGAAACCTTTTTTTTTTCAACATACTACGCGACAAACTTAAAAAAATAGTCTCGCGTACAATCGGCCATGAGCGCATGTGACGAGTGTATAAATCAGCTGCTCAATTTGCATTTAGAGTGAATGAAGTTGCTTCGATTAGCTCACAGGTATACATTATTTTGAATTGTAGGAGGAACACGGATTAAACAATGAAAGACAAAAAAATGGGGGAGGGGGCAAAGGATAGGAATACTCAAACCTACGATAAGTGGATTCAATTTCTCAAAACGAAATGCTACCAACACATCTAAATAATATAAAATGCATTTAAATAAATAAATATATATGAGAAAAAGTATTTAAAATAACTCCTCCCATCAAAAGCTCAAAGGTAGCAGTTCATTCCATTATACCAACATAGGCCAAAAATTTCTGGATCGGGGAAGAAGGCATAGGCTTTGATGCTTCACAAATGTATATAGATCCTGAGTATCGTCTAAAGGATATTATTTGTAATATCTCTTTAGGAACGCTGTGATGTTCTTTCTACATTCAGGCAGTGATGATAAAAGCAAATGAAACATATTTTTCTTTGCTCATCTACAGTATTAGACCTGAGGGCTAATGATGCTTTTGTATTTAGTAGTCTGCTGGGCTTAAGTTCTTGATGCACGTGCTTCTACAATTGGTGGCATTTTTTCTCTGATTATTGCTTTTTATTTTATTTTCCTCTAATACGTACGTTTACATGCATATTCTCAATAGAGTCTCATCTATACATCATCTATACATTTCTACTTTATAAGTTTTGCTCAGTGGAAGCGGTGGCCCGGTTGGCAAAGGCGTCGAGCCGCTGATCTGAGGGTTGCGGGTTCGAGGCCGGTCGCTGACAAAATCGACCGCCGTGTTCACTAATGGTGTCTGGGGCACGTAAAATAAGGCGTGGCTGCAATGTCCTCCGAGTTCTCAAATTTACCTCTGGCGGTGCGGGGTCGTGTTCCTGTCTCGTCAAATGACTCGGTGCAATATCACGGGACCGGCCCATAGGGGGGTAACGCTGATCCATCTATACGGTGATTCTAGAAAAGTGGCCGACAAAACTGCGGTGTCATATGACGGTAAGGATAATGTCCAGGTAACCGTCTGCCGCATTGGAGAAGAAGAGTTTTGCTCAATTGTACCTAAATTTCCTGATTCTCCGAATGCTTAACTTAAAACATGGTACAAAATAACTTAAGCATTAAAAAGTTTATAACTTACTCATCTCAACCTAATTTGGCCGGGCTGGCCCTGGTTCTTTGGGTGCTCGGATCTCCCGGAATCCCGGCCCGCGCCACTAAAATACCTCCGTTCGTGTCATCCCTTCACAGAAAGCAATGCTGGTCGGCCTATATGGTGCTCCCATATAGGCCTCGTGTCATCCCTTCACAGAAAGCAATGCTGGTCGGCCTATATGGTGCTCCCATAATAAAATGGTCAGCAAAAACTGCGGTGAATAGCAACAGGCGAATGTCTATACGACAAAGTGGCTCCGCATTGGGAAACAAAATCTCAACCTAATTTTCATTTATAAGTTATTTTCTTTATGAGGGAAAAAATCCCTCGGTTTTGCTATTTTGTCTGCGAAAAATTGTCTGCATAATCAAATATAACACATCCTTAAACGGACACGTTATGGGAAGAGTAAGTTGCTGTTATTTATAACATCGGAGGCCATCGCTGGTAAATGTAGACAACACTATACAGAATGGACTCTCAGATTTCAAAGGGTAATAAAAAACTAACGAAACAATTTTATAAAATTGTGTATACAATTTGAACCTTAAAAAATTATTTATAAAATTTCGATTTTCGGAAAATTAACTTTCAATTAAAATTCGTAATGCTTTCAATTAAAATTCGTCTGCAATTAAAATTCGCAAAACTTAATTTTATATAGTAAAAACTCTTTTTAAAATTTTTCAGCTTATCAAAATATTAATATCCAATTAAAATTTTCATTATTCGTTCAATCAGTCTAAATCTTCGATCAGAGCAATTAAATAAAATCCTGTCTTTAGAGGATATCAACTTTACAACTTCATGTTCATCAGGATGAATTGAATATATAACAAGATAATTACAAGATAAAAAAAAATTTATATAGCATGTTTTTAAATTTTCTGTTGAATCATATAAACTTGACAATTCTATGTATTAATAAATACTTTTTAAAAATTTTTTTGATGAATTATCCCATCAACTTATAAGAAAATGAAGTTAATTGGAAGTTAAGTTGCGTTTAACTTTTTGTTCCCGTCCCGGGCGATAGATGGCTGCACCAGTCTACAAAACAAAATTAACTGAAAATGAATTCAGTCCTGCTTAAAGATGGCTAAATGTATCAAAATAATGCATCGTCATCGTGTTCTGAGCTATTCTAAAAGTTTCAAATGTCTAGCTAGTCGGGTAGTTAGTTAAAAATCGATTGCAAGATTTGAACTGGACAAACACACAAACAAACAAGAAAGCGAGTTAATAAAAACATGTAAAAAATCGCACTTAAAATAATCATTTTCGGGATTTAAAAAAAGTACCTATTTATTAGCTTCTTTTTCCAATTCTGCAACATTTCTGCAAAATGACACGAAGACACTTGTTACGAAAATGCTAACCCGCATAATATACCATTGTGACCAAAATATGAAACTGCTTTGAAACCTCGTGGTGCCGGCGAGAGGAAATCTCAGAAACATATAATGTCCTCCTGTAAGAATTACCAATTAATCGTCTTATGCAGATGTCATAGAAAGTAAACCTAAATCAGACATTTCTAATACGCCGTTGCAACGTGACTGAAACACAGCACTAACATCTGTCGATGCTACTACAATAACTGTGAATTAATATTTCGTTTTCGTTAAGTAGCAGAGTTTTAAAGCGTAGCCCTAAAAGTGAACTACCTTAATTTCAGATTTATCTTGATGTTAGATTTGGGTCCTTGACTTCCATCGATTCATCTCAGTCTAAAATGACATACCATCGATTAAAGAAACAAAATAGTAGATCTTTCCTGATATGCATTTCTAAAGCTAAACGTTTAAATTATAAATCTCATAAAGACAAACCCTAACAATAATATCAAACGTTAATTTTCTCGGATAAAAAATACTCTAACTTCACATAATGCTCATTAATATAAGGTAACTAAAGTCAACCTGTCGAAACTGGGAAATTCTGGTGATACCAAACGGACGTTTTAAAAATATAGCACTTCTTTGATCCATCCCCGCACGATAATGTTTTCAAAACTTCTTCGACAAGAAGTTGATAAAAGAAGTTGACTTGAATAGAAGAATCTTCCCTAAACGTTGTGTTTATTATGGGTAACAAAAATTATGTACCTCAAAAAGCAACTAAATTAACTCTTAAAGCAACTCTTTTAAGGAGAAAAATTATTTGTGCATTTATGTTATTACATAATAATGCTAAAACCGAGGGACAAGAGCCCGCCATAGCCAAAAAGCTATGACCGACCTAGAAAATCGCCCCGGTGATCCTAAGATCTATTGATGGATCAGAAACTCTGGTACATCTCACCTCATTCATTGTTATTGGTGAATTTCTTCTCTTTCTTGGATAACAAACGCGATTCTCACATGCGTAAGCATCCTGAATACTGTAATGATCTCTTTCAGATTCCATAAGCTGAGATATTTTAAATCGGTGCATCTGAGTGCATATTATTAGAGAGAGATAAACAAAAATCGCTTTTTATTTCCCCTTTGCTATCAGTCACAGTCACATTTATCAAACTTAAAAGCGTCGAAAATATTATGTTATCTGAATTTCGCAAAATATTTACGAGACTTTTGATTGACTCAAACTTCGTTTGTTACAATGTATCAACGAAATTCTGTTTTAGACTTGAAGTCTTTTATCTGATTCCAGGGAAAAGTTATTTGTACATAGCAACGGGGTTAAAAGGAAATGCTCTATTTATGCTTCAAACGAAGCAAGAAATGCAAATTGAGGAAAACTTATATGCTTGCACAGATGGTGATTCAGAGTAAAAACGCCTTCGAAACCCTTCAAATTTAATTTATCGACAAAAATTCTGAATTTTGAAATAGGAATATGTTCTTATGAAGAAAATATTGACAGCCTTTAGTCGCTTTCGGCTAGTTTTTTAAACATAAATTGTTTAGAAATAACCTGGTAAGCCCAGGTACAGAATTCAATATTCCACCTAAATTGATTAAAATTAATAATCATATATTTAAGGTTATGTTAGCACAAATGAATTTTTTATTACGAGTACTTTATTACATAGTATGAGCACGTTCTTTAAATGAACGGTTCTGTCCTTCGATTTTAGTTACTTTTACAACCAGATTAAAATTTTCATATCTAATCATATCGTAATAAAAATTTTCATATCGTAATAGAAGTCATTTTTCATTAGTAATCAAACACTGCATATATATTCATAGTTATACTAAATAACTTGGGAATTAGAATTTATATCAGTTCCGAATTATACTCTCACAGTTTCCGATGTTCCAATGATGGAACAGAAAATTACTCTGGAATACCTTGGAGATGGAGAAGAAATATTTTTGGATAAACTGGAATGAACATTAATAGATTGTCTCACATCACCGAGATGTTCTGCTATCGACAGACAGTGGTTACAGTGGTGTTCGATTGCACCAAAAAATTTTTTTAGGAAGAACCGACCGGATTCTTTCCCCGTTGAAATCAGAATAAAAGATTTATGGAGGAAAAAAATAGCCATGAGCTCTACGGTCATCTTTTGTAACCCTAGCCATAATGTTGAGGGTCTGAAGCTAAAAGTAGATTTCGAACGGGTACGACACCCGCGGCTACCGAAAGATTCGAACCTACAGACTTCGGTAACGAAGACAAGTGACCTAGCCGATCGGTCATTGTGTGACCGAACGGCTGATACAATGGCTGATACAATGTCGGAAAAATATTACGAGATAAACATGTGAAGAATACCTTGAGACAGAAGCCAACTCCTTGTTGACAGGATGTAAAACAAAGTAGGAGAGAATGCAAATGTGGAATTCATTGTAGGAGGTTTCACACGTCGTTGGGTTGGCCTTGTGTATAAGGATGCTTGGCTTTGATGTTCAGTGGCTGGGGTTCGAATACAGTGCGTGGCAAATGATTGTTACAATGCATTTTCATACAAGCCATACTATGAAAACATTTGCACATAACTGACTTTTGACGTAAACAGCTGATCGGATATCATTCGAGTAAAGTTTCCACGCAAAGTATTGCAGCTTAGCTACGCATACCAAAATCGACTTACAGTCGATTTTGGTATGTGTAGTCGTAAAAAACTAAGTACAGTACGGTGCAACTACTGCGGAACCTGATGGAACCTCGGAGATCTTTGATAAGAAACGTTAAAAAAATTCTGCTTTTCTTCAAAAGTATCCGATGCTATCAAAGCAAACAATGCTTGCTAAATCTATCACTGTAATACAGCTGAAAAAGGGTTTTGGGACTAGTTATCTCACCTTTCCTTGACAAAAGTTTGACAAGTTGTTCTTAAAACGTGGTGAGTTACACTTTACACTCTTTCAATCTGATGATTGCTGTATTTCGATGCGACAACAGCACAAATTGTTATTTATTGGACTGGGGGAAAATAGTCTTCTAGTTAAAAAGTTTGCGGAGAGCTCATTTACTGGTATAGGGGCGTTTTAACTCAGTTGATCTCGACCCTTTGGTTATTCAAACAAAAATTCCTATCCTTCGTGCACTTTGGGTAGTTCATCCTTAAGAACATAGTAGTATTAAAGAATAGCTCTTTCTCTCCTCCAATACAGTCAAACTCCCTGCAACCCTGCATGTTTTATATTGGGCTGGTTTGTTGAAAAAGATCTAAATTCATCAACTGGCCTTCCGAAAGTCCAGACCTAAATTCAACATAAAACATACGGACTGAAGCGTCTGGTAGGAAATCGAACAAAGTATCTGTCTATACTCGCATATTGGGAAGAAACTTTACAGACGGAATAACAAGCCATTCCTGCCGTCAACTGTTAGAAAAGGGTTGATAGTACAGCTGGATGGAATGCCACTGTTTTATATGTCACATATTTTAATACCTAAATATTCTCTAATCATGGGGAAGGGAATAAAATTAGGTAAAATCAAATGGTGTATAATTCTTCATCTTCATCAGCATGACAGCCTGGTACAGGACAAGACAACCCCAGTCAGTTTTTTCCATCCTACCCAATCAGACGCCAATACTCTCCACCAGTTCATCCCAATGATCTTGAGATCTCTTTCTTGTCACAATCAATCCATCTAGTACATGGTCTCCCTCTTCTTCTCGTACCTTCCATTTTATAAAAAGGTCTGTTTTCACTAGGGTCAGTGTCTTCATATCTGTAAACATGGCCGAGCCATCTGATACGCTAAGATTTATTCTTATTATATTTGATTGCCTATATTCAAGGTATAATTCATGGTTATAACGAATTCTTCAGATGTTATTTTCTGGCACTGCACCATAAATTCTACGTATAATATTTCACTCAAAAACTAAAAGTTTATTTAATGTAAAATATCAATGTAAAATATACTGGAGAAACCCTACAGGTGTACGTATGTAGAAATTGGATAAATCAATAAATGTTACAACTCAAACACATCAATTCCAGACATTAAATCACATGAAAGATTGGCGAACGATGCAAAAGTACAGCGTAAAATATATAATTAAATTAATTGAACTTATAAAATATGCATACACATTAAAAATTTCCGGTAAAAATTGTTTCAGAGGTGCTAAAATTGACTAAAAAAGGGTATTTTTTTATTGTTGCATAAAATTGTTCAAAGTCTATTTTTAAAAATCACATGCAATGTTTCTCAATTACAAGAAATTTGTTTTCATGAAAATCCTAAAAGACCTAGGAATCAGCAAATATCATTTGCATTAGCGTGACCAGAAAGTTTTAATGTTGCTTAAAAATTTAAAATGTTTAATCTTTGATACTGTTATCTTTTTAACATGGGAAATAAATTGAAATGTCATATTTAAGATAAGAGATGGAATCTTTTTTAGTTTCCACTATGTGATAATAATGAAGCCAATCGACAAAGAACACGCAGACGTCAGACAGTGAGAATTGGCAAAATATCATGAAAATACCAGACAGAAGAATGACATTACCAAACTGAAACTTAAGGACGCATATAATGATGAGGAAATAGATACGCATTTATATAAATCAGCATTTCATCATAATAATTACACAGATATTCGTTAAATTGCTAGCAGTAATCTTAAAACCCCTTTTTACTTAAAAAAGGTTTACATTTTTTTCCTGAATATCTAACAAAGTTAATGAATTACAATTCTGACACATTTTCTTTGCAGTATTGAGCACCTTTACTCAGTAATTTAATGGATTTATTGAAAACTAATTATTCTTCAAAAGTTAAGTGATTTAAAGTATAATTTGAAAACAAAATTACCTGATTCTGAAGTTAAAAATTAGAAATATCAATTAGAAATATAAAAATCCATCAAAATGTTATGAAAATAAAATATTTTATATTCCAAAACTCTATAGGCTTTGATAAAAAGGTACAAGACAAATTGAATTTCAAATGGCAAAGATAAATAAATAAAGAAATAATATATATATATATATATATATATATATATATATATATATATATATATATATATATATATATATATATATATAAATTTAATAAGGTATATTTGCCTCTTTAAATACTCTAGAATTTATCAGGTGACCCACGTACACAGCCTGTAACAAAGGTGTTTTATAATAACACAAAGCTAAAACTCTGAAAACAAAAGCTATAGACATATCTACCAAAAGACTTTTTTACATCTTATCTTTGAGAAACATTCAGGATTTCTTAAAAGGGTAAAAGCAAAAAATTAGAGATTGTTATGCAAAAGAAAAAAATCCCAACAAAGTCTCGCATTACCGATGGAAATTACATTGCTTCGAGTATCACTTCTACAGGAAACAAGTTATACGAGAAGTTTCCAAGCGAAGGAAACGTCAGAATATAGTATATATGATTGAATGCAACGAGAAAATATGTAATGGTATTTTTAGATCTTTCTAACTAAAATTGTACGTATCCAGCAAAGTACGTTATTATTAACTCTCTCACTCTGTATTTAAGTTACAAAAGCTGCTTTTACTAGATTTCAATTTATTATTTCTGCTGTCACAAAAACAAATTATTTGCAAGCTTAATATCGCTGCTGATATGATTGAGTGATTGGTATAGTCGCTGCATAGCAACGAAATTTTATGAAAAGAAAAACATCAGATATCCTTTTGAAAATACATACATAGCTTTACCAAATTAATTACTAAGACCGGATAGCTAGGCCTTTTTAGCAGTTAACATGAAAATGGCTGTTGAATAAACAAGAAAATTAATAAGGTACAGATACTTAACAAATAGATTTTACAGGATAAACAGTGAAGAAAAATATAGTTAGGAACTAAAACAAGAAGCTGCTAAATTAGTGAGAATATCGAAATGAGTTAATAAATCGAAATACGCCACTTGATGCATCCAAATGTAAGGAAATAATATTTTGTTTTATGGAAAATTTCCGAAAGAGTAGAATGAGAAAGTGCGGGGAACCCATCCCATATATTCTGATTCTGCTACTATGGTTGGTTACAAACCCGTCGGACGGGTTTGTAACCAGTTGCGCCGTGTGCGTGGCTCCATTCAATTACATTGGTTGCGACTCATCACGGACTGGTTTGTGATTTGAGTCAGTTATCAGTTTCTTTTGAGTTGCTCCGTGTGCAGACGGGCTTAATGCCAGCGCTCTAAACATTCTCCCATTGTCCAGCTTCTCCCGTTCTGTTACTGATTAGATTAACCTACAAATTTGTTGAATAAAATGAAGAATCCCAGCATGCAAATTTACGCCATGAAGAGTTTGTAAAAGATAAACTATGTACAAGCATTTCGTGCAGACTTCCATTTCCTTCTGTTGCAAAAGTTTCTCTTTCAGTTGTACGGCCATCACTTTCTTAAATGAGTATGTTTGTTATTTTTTTTGTTCCATCACATAATAAGAGAATAGATAATCTTAATCCTGTAACTATTTCGACTATATTTACTCCAATCCCTCAATCTCTGCGAGAACGATGAATTTGGTTGAGACCCTCCCCCAACCTCAATGACAACAACCCTTCATCCTACGCTAGGCCCTAGAGCAGTGATTCTGAACATTTTTTTCATCACGGTACGCTTTTAATAATTTAAAGATTTGACGGAACACTAACAATAAAATAAATTAAAAATAATTTTACTTGGATAATTGATTGATGTACCTATAATATATTTTGTATAAATAGCATACAAAAGAATTCGCAGTGGCAGCACACTAAAGTGCCATGACACAGTGGTTGAAAATCACTGCCCTAGAGCACAGAAACATTAGGAAAAAATATAACCGTCTTAAATGGCTTCTTTGGTAAGACAGAAGATAGCTACATTCCCCTTTACATGTATAACAAAAAATAAAAATAATACAAATAAAATCGAAAAAGATTCGTGAAGACAACTGTATAAATTAAGAAAAGATCTCCAAAATATTGATTTTCACCGTGTCATTGTAAGTTGTAGGAAAGCCAGGAAAAAAAAGCCTCAAGATATTGTTTAAGGAGCTCAAAAAATTCTGTCAAATTAATGCGAACGATATCCAAATCACAGGAATTCGTGAAATTTCCGATTACGCTGGAAGCGGCGTTATGCAATGCTTCTTGACAGTTGAGTGCGTCCTCTCTCAGGAAAATGGAATTATACGACCGGAAATCATTAAAAATTTAATGAAGGTCATAAATAATGCATGATTATCATGCCAAAAACCATTTAATTTGGAGAAAGGTAATCCAAAATATGAAGCAAATGGCCAAGTAACATACAGACTCCTACAAAGAGAAAATCGGAAAGATACAAAAAATACCATAACATAAATATTATAAGAAAGTATTCAAAGTGGAAGCATTTTTTTGAAAAAGAGGAATTAGAAATTTTTGTTTTTATTTCAATGCACGTTTTTACATCGATCTAATTTCGATACAAACTTCCGATTAAAAATTAGATGAATAATACCATTTATTACACAGATCATTAATTGCATTTTCTCCTCTTCCAGAACATTTCAGGCTTCGTTTAATTTTCAGAGAGAAGTCTCGTCCCCAGAAAAAGAAACTTGAGATCGGAGACTGTATCGATTGATGAATATCGATAAAAAAATAAAATAACCAAGCACTAAGCGGAGCAGAGAGGAAAAAAAAGAGTTTAATCGAAAAATTTTATGACGAGTCAAACTTTGTTTTGAAATAGCAAAGCTGACAGATAAGCGTAATTTAATGTGACAATGCTATTTTATACAGGAAAAATACAAGAACAGTTTTTTCATACTTCTTATATTTTGCCGACAAATATACAATGAAGACAGATATATAATAATAAAAAAAGTTTTTTTATCCGTATATATCTCTTTCTTACAATTTTAGATTACATTAAGTATGCATTTAAATATATTTTTGTAAAATTAAATACGTTTTTGAAGTTGCATCTTTGATACCTTGTTGAACTCTAAAACATATAGGAATTTGTTTCATGTACTTGTTACACGGGAAACGTTTAAATATGCATTTTTGCATGATTTGTTTTAGTAACTATCAACTTTAGTAAAAGGAAGATTTAGGAATCATTTATTGACTTAAAAAATCTGTAGGATAAAGAACACAATAACTATGCTAAATTGTAAAAGTACATTTAAAAGTTTCATGTCGTTTCATAATTCTACAGCGTCATGTGTCTTTTAATTATTTGTCAAGAGTTTTTGATTCTTTGAAAGGTTACCAAAGAACGCATTTGAAGCTATATTATACATATTACCTTACCTTTTCTGATTTAAATTTGAAGCAGGCTGTCCCGCCTATGCAATAATTAAAATCAATACGGTCGAACACCGTTATAGTGAACCTGGTATATAACGAACTCCCGGATATAACGAACAAAAATTTTGGTCCCACTATTTTCCTATTGTATTTAATGCTAATTTATCCTTTTATAACGAACCTCCGAAATCTTAAGAATCGGCTATAACGAACATTTTTTTCAGTCGACAACTGAATTTTTTTTAATTTTCAAGCTTTTTAAGAATGTTGAAGATACAACGAATGTTGATGAAGCAAAGAATGTTGAAGAACAAGATGATGAAGATTTACTTATCGCAATGTGGATAGAAAAGCACAAAATTTCATCATTCTCAGATTATGGAGTGCAATTGTTCGAAACGTGATGATGAAGTCATTACATGTGAAAATCTGAATGAGGAAGATATAGTGGAAGAAATTAAAATGAATCATTCTGAAATCGAAGATTCTGCTTCTGATGCTGATGAAGAGGAACACATAAATTACGAAATATCCACCATCTCAGATGCTACAGCAGCGATGAGTGTAATTAATAATTTTTTGTCAACACAAACAGTGGAAGAAAGAGTGTTGGAGTCATTTGATGTATTGGACAAAGAAATTCATAAAATGCGTCGTTACACAGAACAAGTCTACGAGTTTGTTAAAAAAGAACCTCACTTTATGTTGATTAAGTCTTTTTTTTTTCCTAACACACTTTAGACCACCAATTTTAATTCGAACTACATCATTTTATCAATCATTATTTCAGAGAACAAAGATTCAATTTATCAGTAATTTTTATTATAATGATAAATAACAACGTTCTATAGACGGAAATATTCTACATATTTATCACTTGTCGGTGAAGTAATTTTCCCATTTTATATGCTGGAATCTTCATTTATTGAGTCTTCAGTAAATTCATGTTAGGAAGGAATTTCAACGCATTGAGAAACGTGCCCACAGAATACAAATGTATTAGATAAAATTAATTTATTAAAACTAGTTTAAACTGAAAAATTAATCATAATGTCAATTAAATTTTCAGTTCAGAAGCACCGTGTCTGACTTCCGCTGCCTTTAAAATGCTTTTCCTCACTTGATAGACGTACTGTTCCTCGGTGAGTGAAATACAGAGTTCGTAGCTTTTAAGAGTTCAGTTCAGTATTTGGAAAAAAAATCCGAAAGCGGCGTTCAACAATAAAATTTAACTTAAATCAAAAAAGCCCCATTAAATATTTGTTAAAGTAAATTGTGCAGAAAAGAAAGAGCAAATATTTTTTTCTATTTATTCATTCTGTTTGCGTAGGTATCTGACACGCTAAAGAAAACATTTTTTTTCGATGACACTCTTGCGAAAAATAAATTCACTGAGACACATGTCAGATTATTACTGAATTCTATATAATTAAGTCTTCCTTTATTATTATGAAACAGTTGGTATACATTTCCATATTCCCTCTTCATTTCCTGTAAATAAAATCTTAATCTCTTTGCTAAATTGCAATAAACTGCGAAAAATAAATTATCTCTAAGAATGTCTTGTTTCAGATGTCATATCTTAACAGCATTTTGGTGTGGGATGGCAGGAGAGTGTAACGGTCATCTTTTGATTTTTGTGAAATAAATATCCGTGTTTGCTGTGTGAAGGGTATTAAGTCCAAAATGGGCTAAAATGAGTTATCAAACCAGTCATGTTGGAAAAATCAAGGGCTACTGCAAGGTACAGTAAGTCCAATTCCACTCCCAAATATTTTTATTCATCAGTGAAAATTTGGGAAGTTAAGTCCAAAATGGGCTAAAATGAGTTATCAAACCAGTCATGTTTGAAAAATCAAGGGCTACTGCAGGGTACAGAGAGCTAAGTCCAATTCCACTCCTAAATATTCTTATTCATCAGTGAAAATTTGGGATACGTGAAACAAAACACAAACATGTTAGTTTTCAATCCTGTTTTTTCTAAAAACTACAATTTTGGACTTACATACTTTTCACAGTAAACACATATGTAACATCTTAATCTGCTAAAAGTCGATCCCAAAAAGTAGTACAAAACACCTATGACAAACCTCCATGTTTGTCATAGATCACTCTTGACAAACATCCATGACTCAAATGGGAGTCTAATATTACCAGCAATTTAGCTGTTCGATAAATAAAAAATAGCGATCTGCGATGAAAATTATTTACTGTGGGTATAAAGTTGGGTACTTTAGTTCCGGATCATATGTAGCTTCGATTTTTTAAATCAATATCTAATCTCTGGTCGAAAGATTATGCTGAGACCTAAAAAATCTTCTGCTTGTTAAAAAATATGACTTACAAACATGTCAGTCCCATTTCCTGACAGCCAAACAAACATAGAAGAAGGTATTCCCTTTCTATTGCTTATTCATTTCAACACATTGGACATCAAAATCTTCAAATTAATTGCTTCATTCAGAGAGAATGGGCGGAAAAATAAAATATGAAAGTAAACAACATCTTGAAGGTTTCTCCGCCACAAACTATTCTTTCCCCAGTTCAGAGCGCAGATT